>JTEE01000129.1:310091-357073 GCA_002896455.3 Chlorella sp. ArM0029B | reverse complement strand
CGCCGCGCTGCCTCCGCGACGGCTGCCCGCTGCTGCCGCTGCTGCTGCTGTTCTGGCGGCCATTGCCCGCCATGGGCAGCGGCTGTGTGGGGCCGGTTGGCTGCGGGTGTGGGGGGTGTGCTGAGGTGCGCCCAGCATGCACAGCAGGAGGCTCGTACTGCACGGCGGTACACTCGTGCATGCCTCCGTTGACGGCACGTGGCGTGGAGGGCCCCGCCTGCTGGCTGGGCCCTCCCGACGGTGACCTGCTGCCTGTGCGTGACATCGCGACAGCAGCGGCAGCGGTTGCCGCCTCCATGGCTGCCGCCGACGCCTCTGCCGCCGCCGCGCCTGCGCTGGCCTCGCCACCGTCTGCTACAGGCACTGCAGCTGCTGCCGCCGCAGTGGTGTCGCAGGCGTCGTTCACGGACAGGTGTGCCAGAGCAGCTGCGGCTGCCTCGCCGGCACAAGCCTCGGCCCCCGGCTGGGCAGCGGGCGTCAGGCGCAGGCAGACCAGGCTGCCGGATGCAGCACCCACAAGCAGGCGCCCTCCGGGCAGCCAGAGGAGCGCGGTCACAGCATCTGCAGAGAGGGCACAAGGGAGGGCAGCAGTGAGGAAAGAAAGTGGTGCAAGCGGTCGGGCTGACTGGCCGCTTGCTTGTTTGACCGGGAGGCAAGAGTTGCACGGGTGAGGTGAGATGACGGGTTGGGCGGCCCCGCCCTGTGGCTCCTCCACTGCTCCCCCTCGCCGCTGCTGCGCCTCTCCTTCCCCACCCTAACTCCTCCACTGCTCCCCCTCGCCGCTGCTGCGCCTCTCCCTGTCCACCCGCCCTGCTGCTGCGCCTCTCCCTCTCTGCCCTCTCGGCTGCTGCACCTCTCCCCTCACCACCCTCCCCTCTGACGAATGCGCACCGTCATTGTGGTCCAGCCGGGTGCAGGCCACCGGCCCCAGCACGCCACCCCGCCGGAACTGCTGGCAGTCAAACAGCGCCACCTTGCCGCTGCTGCTGGCCGTGGCCTGCGGGGGCAGCAAAGAAAAAGGCAAAGCAGTGAGAGGGAGGGCAGAGTGGGGGGTGCAGGGAGGGGGTGCGGTTCGGTGGGCATGCAGAGCAGGCGGCAGCGGGTGTGCCCAGCAGACGCAGCAGCTGCAAGGAAATGAGCTGGCTTGCAAGCCGCAGCCACTGCGCAGGGGTGCGGCAGGTGATTCCCCACAGCGCTGCACACTGCCACTGCTGCACAGGGGTCCGGCAGGCAGTCTTCCACAGCGCTGCAAAAGCTGCCACTACTGCACACGAGTGCGCGGTTGTGTCCCAGGCAACGTGTCCCGGCAACGCATCTATGGCACACTGTTGTGTTGCTGCAGCGCTGTGAAACGATTGGATGAATGAATGCGTGTCCCAGGCACTGTGGAACAGCGCACCAGCAGGGGGCCGTCGGGCTGGAAGGCAGCAGCGGTGATGCGAGTGCGTGGCTCGTGGCCGCAGCACACCATGCTGCAGCTGCGGTCCGTGCCGGTGGCATCAGATAAGTCCCTGCAGGCAGACAACGAGAAAAAGAGAGAGGGAGGCAGCTGGGAGGAGGTGATGAGTTAAGCTGAACTGCGGTAAGGGTGTTGCCGCCGCATAAGGAGCCTGCTGCACACGAAACGACGAGCTGCGGGCTGCCAGCCGCGCCCGCCGGCCAGCCAGCCTCTGCCGCCCCAACTGGCACTGGCTCGGGCCATGCTGCGGCTGGGTTTGTTGTGAGGACTGGGCTGCGCACCATACGATGCAGTCGGCGCCGTCTGCTGTGGCGAGGTACTGCCCACTGGCGTGCCACTCAAGCCAGGTGGCCTGAGGAGGGGGGCAGGGGCAGGGGCGGGAGGTCAGGAGGTCAGGGGGCAGGAGGCCAGGGGGCAGGGGCAGGAGGTGGGGGACACGCTGATGGGTGCAAGAGAGCGCACATCCCATGGGACCGCCAGGGACAGCAAGGCAAGCATATGGGTAGTGCAGTGGGCCGCCGCAAATTGGTGGAGGCAGCGGCGGCGGCTCTGTGTGTGCTGCGCAGTACCCCGGCATGCCCAACCTGAAATTCACCCCTCAATCCACACACTTCAATATCAAGCGTCCTCATCACACTCGAGGAATTGACACCTCAAATTGAGCCCTGACATCCGGCCCCTCTCACCTGCGACTCAAAGTCTCGCAGCCGCATCGGCTGCCCATCGGCCGCTCCCAGAACGGCGCCCAAGTCCCAGCAGCACACCTGCACCAACCAACCAGGCGGGCGTGCCCAGGCTACATGGTGGGTTTCTGTGCACGGGTGCATGCACGTGACGTGGCGGGCTGAAACAACAAGCTGCCAGCAATGCATGCATGCCAGCAGTTCTGCCACGCCAAGCATAAGCATAAGCAACAGCACATGCGTGGGGAATTGCGCCATGCTGGCGGCAAGCTGGCGGGCAAGCCTGGGGGCCCCCTCCTCACCTCGCGCTCTGAGATGCTGGCTGCCAGCATTTGGGAGCACGGGCTGGCTGCCAGGCAGACGAGCTGCGCAGCAGGGGTGGTGGCGGGAAGCACAAGCCCCTGCTCCTCTCCCGCGGCAGTCCACACGTGCACCGCCCCCAGAGTGGCTGCCACCAGCACGTCGCCCTCAGCACCCGCCCAGGCCAGCTGCCGAATCGGCTGTGCCAGCGGGCCCAGCCGCTGCAGCTCCGTGCCAGAGTGGTCGACAATGTGGACATGCCTGCAGGGGGAAGAGTGCGCCGGGAGGAGGGCCCAGTGAAGCGGCGTCCCTGGAGGGGCGGGTCCCGCCGGCGAGACAGCGTTCAACCAGCTACGCTCAACCGCGCCACTGCTCAGGCCAGGCGGCTGCAGCGGGGCGCTCCGCTTTCGGCGCCCAGCCAAGTAGCCTTTCGCTTCACATTGCAAAAGCAGGTCGCAAAAGTGCTCACCTCCCCTTTGCCACTGCAAAAACGTCTGCCGCCTCCTGGCGCGCGATGGAGGCCACTGCCGCATCATCGGCCCCCTCCCCGAGCTCCACGACAAGAGCAGAAGGGTTCTGGCCGGGTGAAAGCTGCAGCCGAAGTATTCGGCCGTCCCCATCCATACCGCCCAGCAGCACGTCTCCATCGACCGAGGCGGCAGCCGTGCCTCCCCGGACCGGTAGCTCCGAAAGCGGTGAGCTCAGGTCGGTCTCGGCGAAGAGCAGCGTGCCACCGGGCGACAGTCCCACTGCGACAAGAGCGCCTGCTCGCTGGAGACATGCGACGCCGCTGCCAGCCCTCCATATCGACGCGGGTGTCATGCAAGTCGCCCCGAGCATAGTTAGGGGCCGCACCCCGCAGCGGGGGCTGAGGGGTTCGCAATGGGGGAATCAGACGGCAGGGTTTCGGGCGGGCAAGCGCTCAGAATGAGAGTGTACACATGTAGAAAAATACAAACTGTTGCATAGGATGCGCGGTTCTGAGCGAGCGCAGGCAGCGCCAAAAGCCTCTGCCGCGCTGGCCTGCTCGATCATCAGGATCGTGCAGAGGCAGACGCCCAGGCTCCCTGACCTCAGGCTGCATCGGCAAGTGCAATGCCGCCTCGGGAGCGCGAGGTGGGGCAGGAAGCCGGGCAGCTGCCCAGTCCCAGTGTCCCACCGGTGCGGGGGCCGAGTGCGTGTGGTGTGGCACCTTGCTGCTGCCCAGGAGCGTCACACATGGAGAAGGGCTGAATATCGTTCAGGGCATAGGCACTCAGGGGAGCATGGGCACGTCTGAAAAGAGTATGGGAGGGGGAGCGAGCGAGCGGAGGGGGAGAGCAGAGCAGAAGGGGGGAGGCAGGGCGCGCGGCAGCAGGGAGGCGTGTGAGCTGACCAGCAGCGCCCAGTGCCGCCAGCGCTCCAGCCCGTGTTCCAGATGGTTGGCAACCAATCGGTGCTGCCCAAAGAGAAGCACAGCTGGGGCAGGCGGCTGCGTGAGCGGGAGCCTCAAGCGGGGGCGTAGTACGGGCCCTGCAGACATGGGAGGGGGACACGGGTTGAGGGGACTGGCTGGGTTACTGGGGACTGGCCTTGGGACAGACAGCGGTGGCAAGCAGGCTGAAGAGCTGAGCCTGCCAAGCCATGGTGTGCGGGCTGGCGATGGGAAAATCGCACTCGTGCACTGTCGGCCTGCCTGCAGAGACGCGCAGAACGCCTCCTCTCCTCCCCGGATCCCCCCAATTTTGCCGGTGCAGTACCTTCAAACCCACACTCACACACACAACTCGACCCGTTCCCGCGCCACCCAACTCCTCCCCGCCAGCCACCCTCCCTCGTTGACTGCAGCAGCGCACCCCGCACAACTACACATGCACCCCAATTCTGCAAGTCCCCGCCTGCCTGCCATCCCCCGCCACCCCCTGCGACGCAGCCCGTCCGGAAACCTCCCCAGTTGATGCACCCCGCACCCTGCATTCCCCTGCCAGCTCACCATGCGCTCCTGCCCCCACCGCTTCCAGTGCAGGTGGCTGCCAAACATCTTCTCCCAAGAATCGGCTGCAGGGGGGAGGGGGTGCAAGCAAGCTTGGTTCAGCTTTCGAATTGAGCCGTTCAGCTTTCATTGAAGGCAAAAGGTTGGGTATGAGTACAACGGGATTGAAGCCCAGGCCGGAGCGTGGGTGGCTGTTGAACATGTGCTCCCACAATCGGATTCAGAGGGGGACGGATGGGGGGTCAGGCAGGCAGGCACGGTGCCAGCAGCAAGGCTGAGTGCGCATTCATGTAGCGGCCCCCACCAGAGGCCCCACACAATGCCACCCCCATGCATTGAATCGCTACCCAGCCTGTGCGCTTTGCCACACAACTTGTGGGCCCTGCTCATTGCCACCCATGGCGTGGCCATAACGCGGGTCCAGAAAGTTCTCAACCCAACCAAACAAGCCGTGGCCTGTGCCCGCCCCCCCCACACATGGCAGCACCCCCTTCTCACTGGTCAGCCGCGGCTCGCCTTTTGACCCACGTGCGGGGGGGCCATACGCCCCACTCAGTAAAACCCAGCCCCGTGCCTTTGCACACACACACACGGCAGCACCTCCCTCTCACTGGTGAGCCGCGGCTAGCCCTTTTACCCATGTGCAGGACCTCTTCCCAAAGTCAGTAAAAACCAGGCCCAGCACCCCCCACTCACTGGTCAGCCGCGGCTTGCCCTTGACCCATGTGCGGGGGGTCTTGCCGCGCAGCGCCTCGCGCCGCCGGGCCGCCTCGTCGCAGCACGACAGCACGTAGTCGCGGCTGCGGGGTGGGGGGCCAGAGGAAGGCGATTGTAACATGAAAGGGAGGGTCAGGTGAGGTGAGGCAGCAAGGCGGCACGGTGTCGCGGCTGCAGGATGGGGGGCCAGAAGAGGAGATTCCTAACTTCAGAGGGAGGGGTGTGGTGCGGAAGCGGGGCGGCACGGTGTCGCGGTTGTGTGGGTGGGGGGTGGGGCGGCAGACTGTTGACATGGGGGGAAGGCAGTCAGCCATTGCCGCGCATGCAGGAAGCCACACGGCGCATTTTTGCAAACAACAATACAGCACAGCACATACGCGCCCCAGCATGCAGCAGCAGGGTCTCACTTGAACTTGCGTGGGCGCGGCTCCGTCCCGAAGACGCGGCCGTTGGTGGTCAGCATCGCCACCGCCAGCTGGCAGGGGAGGGAGGGGAGCAGGGAGGGGGGCGTGTGAGGCAGAAGGGAGGTGAGGAGGCACGCATGCTTGACGCACAGCCTCTGTGCACCCGGGGAAGCTCACGGCGCAGGCTTTCACCATAAATCAAGGAAGGCAACAACAGCCGCAACTCACACCCACTATCGACTGCAGATGATGACTTTGCAACAGACTAACTCTCCCGAGAACTTCAGCCAACATTCTACCTGCAGGAACAAGAAGTGGCCCCCGCCCGCCCTCGGGAGGCAGCGCGCAACACCGAGGGACAGCCCACTTGCGCGCTTGGGACAGCTGGGATTGGGACTCTCCGCTCCTCTCCCCTCCGCCCCCGCATCCCACCTCCCCAAACTTTACACGAAGGGCTACACACACAACGTTACAAAACACCGCACCCATGTGCGGACCCCACAGCACCGCAGAATTAGCCAGCATGCAAACCTGGGCTGGCAGGTGGCCCATACCCACCCTCACGTCCCGCCTGTTTCCTGTGCACTGCACCCGCCTCGCAAACACACACTCATTTTCTTGTTGGTACAAGCATTGCATACACGAGTGCGGCGCTGGCCAGGCTGCAGGCCGGCACTCTTGCATGCAATGCTTGTAACAACAGAAAATAAGCATGTTTGTACGAGATAGGTGCAGCGCACAGGAAACTGATATGTCAGATGCACACAACACATAGACAGTTCTGTGCCCACGCTCCGAGACCACACAGGCATATGCGCTGGCCTGCCCGGCTCCCCCCAAACCCTCCCCAACAGTGTTGCATATTCGAGAGGAAAGAAGTGGATGTACTCACGTGCGCGCCCGCAAAGTAGACCTTGAAAAAGTCTGGGCTGGCGTGGGGCACAGTGGCGGGGCCCATGAAGGGCTGCCCCAGAAAGTTGGCCATGCCTGCCTGCTGCCTGCTGCTTGCTGCCGGGTGCCCGCTGGCTGTGGCTGTGTCGTCCCTGTGCTGCTTGACGCCTGCGCGCACGCCTGCGCGCTGCTAGTCTGCTCGTCTTAGCCTGCATAGGGAAAGTGGTGCGGCGATGGCGGCGGTGAGGCGGGGCAGCCAGCGACGGAGGTGTCCGTCCGCCTGCCCGTTCTCTGCTTGTGCACGCTTCGGGCGCCCCGCCGCGTCACCATCGGCCAAAACACCACCGTCTTGTGAGCGCCACTGCTGGAACATAGGCCCCCGCAGCCCAGAGCCGCTGTCCGAACGCCCGGGGTGCATCATATGCTTCAATCTGCCGCCGGAAGCGACAGCAGGTGCCGTGGCAGTCTCGCTTCCCGCTGGGCTGGCTGATAAGGTGCTGCGCGCTCACCGCTCGCTGCCTTCTCCTTCGTCACGGTTGCGTGTGCTTGATAATGTACTGCAACGCGTGTGCAGTTGAGCTTGCCCCCATCGCTCGCTGGCAGGTCATGCAGCGCATGCGAGAAAAAACCCAAGTCACGGTTGGGGCAATCGGTTGGCACGGCAATCGGCAATCGTAATTGCGATTGTGTTGCACCAGCAACCGTGAAGAAGGGCGTCGGCATGCTGATGGCATTTGCTCAACCCGAGCTCGCTCCAGAACCCTCCTCAGCTGCTGTGGCCGTCGTGAGCGGGGCAAACAGGGGCCTGGGTCTCGAGGTGAGGGGTCCGAGCGTATTGGGAGAGCGGGCCAAGCCCAGAGCCTGGCTGCCATTCCTCGCTGCCGCTGCCGCCCACGTGCCGACCGCCGCCGCCACCCCTCCCCGTCGTCTTCTCTAGTCTTTATGTCACAGTACCCACCAATAGACTTGCACTTAAGCTCAGGTCGAAACCATGAGTCAAGCATGCCTTGCTGCCACCCTCCCTGTCCCCCTCCCGCAGCTCTGCCGCCAACTCTTGCACCGCGGCTGGCCAGTAGTGGCTCTCTGCCGGCGCACGAGCGCCGAGTTGGCTGCCCTGGCAGGGGCCGCCACAGGGCAAGCCGGGGCCGACGCCAATGGCATCAGCAGCATGGCGGCGGCGGTACCCACAGGTGCCAGCAACAGCAGCGGCTGTGGCGGCGGCGGCGGCAGCAGCGGCGTGAGGTTGGCGGTAGTGGAGGGTGTTGACGTCGCAGACGATGCCTGCATGGAGGTCATCCGACAAGCGCTGGCAGGCATGCAGGTGCGCGTATTAGGGTGCACTGATGTGTCGAGCATCTTGATGATGGCTGGCACTGTGCTGCACTTCTCACAACAGCTCCGCCCTGCCCGCGCTCGGCCCTGCAGCCACGATGCTGCCCTGCCCCCAAATCACGTGCCCCACGCTCCAGCTGCCGTCATGCACAGGCTCAGCCATGCCCTGCACAAATCTCGCACTTGCCCTGCCCACCTGCTGCAACCCAACCTCCGCCTAGTGCACCCAACCTCCCCGCCCGCCTGCTGCACCCAACCTCAACCTCCCCCCTGCTGCGCCCAACCTCCCCTCCCGCCTGCTGCGCGCTCCCCAACCCGACAGGTCGGCCTGCTGGTGTGCAATGCCGGTGTGCTCAGCGTGGACAGCATGGCTGAGCTGGACACAGCAACCATCCGGCGGCAGGTGGGTGGTAAGGCATTCATGCCGACCCTCGTGATGCACTGAAATAGGTCAGAGGTTCGAGACTTCTTCGGTACTGTTAGATGACGAATTGCATTCAACACCCCGTTCCGTTTCCATGCACTGAAGTAGTTCTGCCAAACCTCATGGTGCACTGGGACAACGCCCATTTGCTGATGCCTTGGGGATGCCAGGCTGTGCAGTCCTGTTGCTGGTAGTCCGCTTGCTTTGCGCTCGGCGGGTAGGTGCAAGGGGTAGGTGCAAGGGGTATGCCTGTTTGCTGATTTGCACCTTATTGCACTGAACTGGCGCCAGCACGGGGCAAGGCAAGTCTGCCTGCTGCAGCTTCAATAGAAGCCTGCCTGGCCTGCCCGCCATAACAATAGCTCGCATGCCGTGCCCAGCCTGTGCTGCTCTTGCTCACCCCACCCTGCCGGCTGCTCCACCACCTTCAAGCTGGCACCCCACCTCCTGCTTGCAGTTTGAGGTGAATGCGCTGGGCCCGCTTCGTGTCGTGCACGCTGTGCTCCCCAACCTGGTGCCGGCGGCCACCTCAGCAGCTGGAGAAGCAGCAGCGGCAGCAGCAGCACCAGCAGCAGCCGCGGCAGCAGCTATGCCACAGCAATCTTCCGCCAGCGCTGAAGCAGGCGCTGGTGGCGCTGAAGGCGGCAGCGGCAGCGGCGCCAAAGCAAGCAGTGGCGCGGGCAGCGGTACCGGTGGCGGTCCGGCTGGCGCTGCCAAGGTGGCACTCATCTCCTCCAAGATGGGTTCCATTGAGATGACACGGCAGGGTGGAAAGAATGGCAGCGTGGGCTACCGGTAAGCTCCGCAGGCAGAATTGTTTGACCCTTTCTGCGCTTGGGGACTACATGCAGGAAGGCTCCACCCAAAGCCGTCCTGCCTTCCTGCCTGCCTGCCTGCCTGCCTGCCTGCCTGCCTGCCTGCCTGCCTGCCTGCCCGCCTGCATACCTGCCTGCCCGCCTGCCTGCCTGCCTGCCCGCCTGCCTGTGCACAATATATGCAAGTGTGGCATCAGCAACAGGCGGGGTTTTGGCGGTCGGGGAGGGGCCGCTGCGTGAGCAGCAGCCTGTACTTGCATATTCCAGCTGAGCGTTATCTGTGGATCCACCAAGTCCCGCTCTCTCGCCCCTCCATACTGCCCTCCCTAATGCCTTCACACCAGACTGCCCCTCCCCATTCCTGGCTCAATTCCACACGCCCACCTCTTGCCCACCCCCTGGCCGCCCTTTTTACCTTCCCTCTGCAGCATGAGCAAGGCTGCGGCCAACATGGGAGCCCAGCTCCTGGCCATGGAGCTTGCCCAGAGAGGCATCCCTCTGGTGTCGATCCACCCAGGAGCGGTTGCAACTGACATGTACTGGTCGTATTGGTCAGCGGCGGGTGCCGGCGGCATGGCACCCTCGGCACATGGCCCCGTCAGCGTGGAGGCGGCGGCGGCGGGTGTGCTGGCACGCCTGGATGAGCTGAGCCTGGGAAGCACGGGGCGGTTTGTGCAGGCGGGCAGCGGGGAGGAGCTGCCCTGGTGACGCCCGCCAGCAGTGGCCTGGTGATTGCTTAAATTCCGCCTCGTGACGGCTTGTGTTACGGGGCCTGATCTGACGATGGATTCGAAAACAGCAAAGTGAAGCAGGCACCCAAAGGGCTGATGAGAGCCAACCTGGGGCGCCATGTCACCAACCGACACTTTCGAGCTTTCAAATGCAGGCGGCCCGTGCCGCCGCTTGCTCACAATCTCCGATCACTTGGTAAGACACCCTCCTCGCCTTCGGCGACAGCTGGGCACCGGAAACCGGGCGGCTGTCGGTTCCCAGACGGCCAAGAGGAGAGCGCTGCGGGCCCGACCCAGAAGCTCATTTGAAGCTCGATGACGGGATACAGGGCGGCGACACTCGCCGCACTCCCGGTGCTAGTGCTGCTGTTGGCAGCTGGCGGCGGCGCCGCCGCCGCCATTGACGGCCCTCGCCTCCTCACCTGTCCACCCTCTATCATCGGCAGCGTCCTCTCCTGCAGCGACAGCGGCACGGTGATGGCAGGTGCGACGCGGCAGCTGGCGGCGGACCCCTCTTGTGGCCGCCGCTTCGGGCATGGATGCCAACAATCTTGGCGGCTGTGGCTCAGTTCTGCAGGCTGTGCATGCCTGCGTCGCGTGCCTACCTACATACACATGTCTGGACGCGCGAATCCCATACCCTTGCTTGGTAGCCCTTGAGCATGGGCACATTGCTGCTGCGCCGCCGATGCCACCCTCTGCTGCTTGCTGCCGCCTGCGATCCAACCGCCCTGCTGCCGCTCCTGCGCAGGCCACAATGTCACCTATTCCTTTGTGACTGCCGGGGGAGACACCGAGGCATTTGATCTGGTGCTGTCGCTGCACACACAGGCGGGGGATGCCGACCTGTGAGTAAGCTCTCTGGCAGATACGAGTTGCCCCCATCAAGCTCATGTGTCTCTTTGTGACGGGTGTAAGGGCAACAATGATGATGATGATGGGATGACGCATTTGCGGCACACTTTGTGTTGCTGCGGCGCTGTAAATGAATCAATGAATGAGGGCAACGAGCAGCCCCTGTTGCTGCTGCAGCCCCAGGCACCTCAGCGTGCACAGCGCACCATGAGGTCTGCATGCCCGCCCACCTCGCACATCCTTGCCTGTCCCGCTGCCCTCTTCCATGCCATGCGCAGGGTGGTGCTCACCCCATCTCACTCTCAGCTCGTGTCCATGCACGGCAGCGGGGAGGATGTGGTGTTCATACCCCGCTCAGAAGTGCTTTCCGGAGAATACCTTGTGACAGGTACGGCCTGGAGGGTGTATTGCTAAATGGGAAAGCTTGTGCTCGTCTGCTCAACTCGTCTGCTCAACGTCTGCTCGTCTAGTTTACCTGTCTGGCGTGCATGGCGTGCTGGCGTGCAGCCCTGCAAACACCATGAGCAGATGCCCTTGTCAAATTGGGCCATTGTTCATGCACCTCTCTGCTGCGCCTGCTGCGTCCACCTGTGCGCGCCGGCAGGCAGCCCTCTTGCACGCCCACTATGCTGTGGTCCCCCATGCTGTGCCCTGCTGTGCAGTGGCGGGCTCCAGCGAGCAGTCCTCCTACAAGCTGACAGTTGAGAAGCACGAGCGCCAGCGCAGCCTGGCGGCCGCCGACCGCGCAGTCATGGGGCAGGTGGGGCGAGGCTCTGCCCGTTTGGGAGCCAGGGAATGCCCTCCTCCGAAACTCAATGCAAACGACACATCTGGGCGCATTGCCATGCGCACGCTACGTTTCAGCGCCCCGGATATCCACAGTGCAGCTGCCCATAGTCGTGACCTAAAACATGGGTGGAGGCTGGGGCGTTCTTGGCTGAGATGCAATCAGTCATAAGGCAGGTGCAAGCAGGGAGCAGAAGGCTGTTGGGGGGATGG
Organism: Chlorella sp. ArM0029B; assembly: GCA_002896455.3. NCBI lineage: Eukaryota > Viridiplantae > Chlorophyta > Trebouxiophyceae > Chlorellales > Chlorellaceae > Chlorella > Chlorella sp. ArM0029B. Next base: position 345,491 of record JTEE01000129.1, on the reverse strand, counting down.
CGCCCAGGGCAGCTGGGAAATTGGGGGCAATCAAAGTGCGCAGCTGCTGTGGCTGATGCAAGAACTTCGCACGATGGAGGGTTACAACCTGCTGAGAGGCAAGAACCCCGCCGCCCTGGCCTCTTTCTAAACCGCTTCTCCCGCTGCGCCCTCCTCCCCACGCACCCCCGCTCACACACAGATCCTGCACTCCCAGTGCTGCTCCCGCCCCGGCTCCTGCGCCACCCTGCGTGCCACCCTGGCGCCAGCAGGGCAGCCCAGCAGCCACAGCAGCAGCAGCAGCGGCGGCGGTGGTGGTGGCAGCGGGGGCCAGCCGGCAGCGGACTTGTGCAACACTGGGAGGAACTTGTGTGACGTGGAGGGGCACCTGGTGCACCTGGCGCTGGTGAACGAGGTGAGAAAGAGGGCTATGAATACGACAAACAGGGACTTGGGTGATGTGCTGTGGTGGAGTAGGTGCAAGCTGCCGCTTGTGTGCGGTCCTTTGACCGAGAGACTGTCAGTAGGTTTGCGTGTTGGTGCTAACTGCAACAGCGCTGCCCACATCTGTTGAGGGTGTGGGCAGCACGGTGTGGTGGGAAGCACACACACCAGCCCGCCCTCGTGCGCCTCCCCTGCCTGCCACCCCCATACCCCCCCTTGCGCTCCCCTTTCCCATCATCATCCCCCCTTGGCCTCCACTACCCACACCACCTACCCGCCCCCCATGCAGTACATGGCCTGCCCCTTCCCTGCTGCCCTGGGTGGCCTGCCCCGCCTCACCCTGCTGGACCTGACAATGAACGACCTGACGGGCTACCTGCACCGGGAGGTGGCCACAGGTAGGGGCAACGCACATCAGAATCACCAGCGAAGTGTGTGTTGAGCAGTAGGGTGTCACCTGACCAAGAACCTGCACAATCTCACCGGGCACCTGCACCAGGAGGTGGCGGCAGGTGGGGGACGATGCTAGTGCCGGCAAGCAGTTGTTGTGGAGATGGGTTGCATGTCACAATGAATGACCTGACGGGGTACCTGCACCAGGAGGTGGCGGCAGGTAGGGAGGTGTATAAGGATGTGAAGGGGGGGTGCCGGAGGGTGGGTGGGGAGCTGGGCTGGACCTCACAATGCACGACCTGACGGGGTATCGTGCATGGAGAGGTGGCCACAGGTGGGGGCAATGCACATCATAATCACTAGCTAAGTGTGTGTTGAGAAGTGTCACCTGCATCGGGAGGTGGCCGCAGGTTGGGGACAATGCATGTGGGGGACGATGCCAGCAGGCAGTTGTTGGGAAGATGGGTGTCACCTCACCATGAATGACCTCACGGGGTACCAGCACTAGGAGGTGGCGGCAGGTGGGGTGTGTGTGGAAGGATGTGGAGGGGAGCCGCAGGGAGACAGGGAGGCGGGGGTGCAACTGGACGGCTGTCTGCACCGAGAAAGGCGGCAAGTAGGGAGCACACCAGTGGGCATGACCACTCAGCAGGTGTTGGGGAGTTGGGTTGGACCTGAAGAGGAATGACCTGAATGGAGTGGATGCCTGCTCCTAGAAGTGGCGGCAGGCTGGGGACAGTTGATGATCATCCATAGATTTGAAGGCATTTCATGCGGTCACGGCACCCTGTGGCCCTGCCCAATGCCCCCCACTGCCCTTGCAGTGGTGCAGGGGCTTCTCATTTCGCGATTCTGCTGCTGGCCTCTCTGGGCCCCCCACAAGCAACCAACTGCTGCCCCCTCTCCGTCCTTCCCGCCCCCCTTTGCGCCTGCAGTGGTGCGGCAGCTTCCTTCCCTGGAGAACCTGCTGCTGGCCCACAACCGGCTGGGGGGCAGGCTGAGCTGCGACCTGGTGGCGGGGCCCCTGGCTGAGCTGGAGGTGGCAGGTGGGCGGTTGGGCTAGTGGGGTCGTTGCTGGGGGGAGGTTGCCTCCAGCGTCATGCTGACAACAGCCAGGCCGGTGCCCTGGCCTGTGCAGGGCCCAACTGGCAGCGCACCACAAGTAGGCCCGCGCTCTGTGTGGCGTGCGCTGTCTTGTTGGGTAGTGTGGTGCCGCATGATCCATAGTGGCTGCGGCCCTGGCCGAGATGTGGAACGGATAAGGTGTGCACCCAGCCAACTCACCCACCTGCTCTTTCTGAGCCTCCCTGCCATTCTGTGCAGCCAGCCCACCCACCAACCTCTCTGTTTCACGCCTCCCGACCATTCCTTATGTGCAGCCAACCAGGTGGAGGGCGCCATCCCTGCCTGCATTGTGGAATCCCCCGCCATGCAAGAGCTCTACCTGGCCAACAACCTGCTGAGCGGGGCCCTGCCGCAGCCGCCCCCGGCCAGCCGCCTCCTCATCATCTCCGCACACAGCAACGTGCGCGCATGGGGGGGGGGGGGGTCCATTGGGGCCGTGCATGTGTGGGTTTGCTTGTGCAGGATGAGGCTGTGCCTTGGGGGCGTGCATTGGGGGGGGGGCATGGGGACGACCGTGCGGGACGCTAATTGGAGTGCGTTGCTTCCAACTGCCTGCCTTCTGGCTGGCCCCTTGCGCAAGCGTCCAGCCCTGGCGACCTGGGCTGCCCCAACTGACAACCGTTCCTTGCGCCCACCCGCCTCTGCCGCTGCACACCATCCCCCCACCCATCCACCCACATCCATCCACCCACTGTTCTCTCCTCCGCCTCCACTTTTCCCCTGCAGCGCCTGTCCGGCGGCGTGCCTGACGTGTCCGGCCTGCAGCAGCTGCAGGCCCTTGTGCTTCACGACAACCAGCTGAGCGGGCCGCTGCCCGCACTGCCCGGGGCGCTGCTGCACATCAACTTGGAGCGCAACTCGCTCAGGTGAGTGAGGGGTGGGAACGAACTGCGAGTGTTCTTCAAGTGTTCCTTTTTCCGCATGGAGGGTGACGCGGTGAGAGCCATATGCTGCGGCTGGCTGGTCTGCTGGTGCAGGGTGGTGCCAGTAGGAGAGGGGGGGCGGCCAGCAAAGGGCTGAGCCCAGCACTCCCACACTGTTGAAGCAACGTCGGCGCCTTGCTGCCTTGCCGGCTGGGGTGGCAATCGAGCAGAGGAGGGCCCCGCCAACAGCGGCTCCCCCTGCCCCTGCAAACCTCCTTCTCTTGCAAACCCCTTCACTGTATGCAGCGGCAGCATCCCCGAGCAGTGGGGATCGCTGGACGGCCTGGAGGTGGTGCGCCTGCGACACAACCAGCTGACAGGCAGCCTGCCGCCAGGTCAGCTGCCCTTCATGCCTGTCTCAGTCATTGGTGTACTTGCACACAGTGGTGCGGTGGCAATCATGCCACATGGTGGCACCACATCGCGCATCAGGGCGGTAGTAGCATGTTATCATGGCTTGGAAACTTGACACTTGAGGTGCAACAGTGGACGCCGGTTTGTCCTCCATTCCTCGTCCTGCAGGCCTGGCGCGGCAGGTGGGCCTTGAGCTGCTGCTGGTGGGGCACAACCGGTTCGAGGGGGCGCTGCCTGGGGAGTGGGGCACCCCACAGCTGCAGCGGCTGGACTTGCAGGGCAATGCGTTCACTGGTGAGGATGAGGGAATGATTGCCCAGTGCAGTGAGGGGGAGGGAGTGCATTCATTTGCGAGGGGCGAGGGGATTTGATTGGCCGGTGCGGTGAGTGCGTTGTCTGGTTTGTCAAGCAGGGTTTGTTGAAGCGCCTGCGTGTGTGATTGCCTGGTGGTGATGAGGGTGCCGTGGGCGTGAGGCAAGTCCTGTTAGCTTGGGTTTGCTTGCATGGCCAGGCACCCTGAAGCTCTCCGCCAAGGCTTGAGAGGCGAGTTGCAGGGTTGAGCAGCTCATCCCGCCCGTCTTACTCAACCGCTGCTGCTCCTCTGCACCTGGCGTGCCTCTGCAGGCCCGCTGCCCGCCGCCCTGGACGCCCTCCCTGCCCTCACAATCCTGCAGGCCGGGCAGAACCAGCTGAGCGGCAGCTTGGAAGCGTTTGCCCAGGCAAGGCGGTGCATGGCAGGCAAAGCAGCGCCTGGGTGGGGGGGGCTGTCCACCTGCAGGATCCAACCTGCCCGCCTGCAGGATCCAACCTGCCCGCCTGCAGGATCCAACCTGCCCGCCTGCAGGATCCAACCTGCCCGCCTGCAGGATCCAACCTGCCCGCCTCTTCTCTAATCTTTCCTCTCTGTGGAAGAGAGCGCCCTCAGCTTTGAGTTTGTGCATTTCGTGCTGTGCCTCGCCGTCCAAGGGCGTCAAGGTTGACGCACTTACCCCGCTAAGGTTGACGCACTTCCTGCATTGTACTGCCTTCGTGGCTACGCACTCACTGCGCTGTACTGCCTCCCTGCAATGTACTGCAGGCTGCGGCAGAGGGCAGCCAGATGGAGGTGCTGTCTCTGGAGGGCAACCAGTTTGATGGTGGGTGGATGCTTGGATGCTTAGATGTTACTAGAGGCCGCGATCTAGTGGCTTGAGGACTGCAAGTGGTCTGGCCGGGCTGAGAGCCGCCTGCCATCCGCAGTGCCGCCCTGCCCCGTTGCCTGTCAGCTGCACCATCTGCCGATGCCTCCGGCAGGAGCTGGCTTCAAATCACTGCGCCCCGCCCCTGCCCGCTGTCTGTCCCATGCAGGCCCGGTTCCCGATGCTCTGCAGCGCCTGCCCCTGTTTGCTGCTGGCGCAAGGTTCACAATGCTGGACGGCCTCTCCGTGCCCGCCACTCTCGACCTGGGCAGCAACCAGCTGAGGTGAGGGGCCGAGGCTGCCATGTGTTACTGGATGTGCTGGCCGTGCTTTGAAACACATCGTGCCCCTCCCTAGTTGGACACTGCCCCCTGGCTGCACTCACTAGATCTCAACCCTGCCTGCAGTGCGGCTGCGGTGCACTGTTGCATGGGCAGCGTGAGCGTGGTGGCGCAAGTGCCTCCTCATCTCCCCGCCTGCCCCCCATGGCACGAGTGCCTTCTCACCTCCCCGCCTGCCCCTATCTGTATCGGCTGCAGCGGCGCCTTCCCGGTCTGGGTGGTTGAGGCTTTGGGCCGCAGCAATGCTGCCGTCAATGTGGGGGGCAACCGGTGAGCTGAGCAGGGCATGTTGATGTAGAACAGTGTGTGCGCTATGTGAGTGTGATGAACGGCAGGGAGGGACGCGGGGCAGTGGCACAGCAGGGCGCCAGGCTGAGCGGGCATGTGTGGCCACAGGTAGGCCTATTGCGTCCCTGCCCCTGAACCAACCCTTTCTGAGCGGGCAGGTTTCGTAACAAGCAAGCACAGCTGAGGCGTTGCTGACCCCCAAACCAACTTTTTCACCAATTGGCCACCTGCAGGCTGGCCTGCCCTGCCGAGATCTCTGTGCCCGCTGAGCTTCCGGACGGACGGCTGGTGGGGTTGGAGTGCGTTGCGGCAGGTGGGTGGAGGGACAGCATGCATATGCGGACAGGACGGGATGGGGTGATGCATGGCCGGTGGAGGTGGTGTAGTGCTGCTGGTGGTTTGAGCGCTCTCCCGCCCCCGTCCGTCCGCACTCCACCCTGTCTGTTGCATTCTGTGCACAGCTCTAATCGCTGCAAATCGGTGCCTCCCTTTTGCCCAACTGGTGTCGCAGATGGCAGCACGCATGACATCTCCGAGTTGGTGGGGCTGGAGCCAACACCAGGACCTGATGAGCAGCAGCAACGACAGCATGAGCAGGAGGTGCCCGGGGAGCAGCCAGAGGCAGAGGCAGCAGGGGCGGAGGAGGCAGCGCTGCCGGCTGCCGGCAGCGGCGGTTCTGGCGAAAAGGCAGCGAGCCAGCCTGCCGGCAGCGAGGGCGGCGATGCTGACACGCACTGGGCGCCCATCCTTGCAGCGGCAGCAGTTGTGGCGGCGCTTGCTGCCTTTGCGGGTCCCAGGATCTACGCCCGGCTGCAGGTGAGGCGCCCCAGCCTGGCATGCTGCCACGTCTGCCCAGTTCATGCATGCTGTTTTTGGCCCAGGCCGCAGCACTTGTGCCCGCTGCCTGCTTGACTCCCGCTCTGAACTTGCTTTGCTGGCCTGTCCTTGGGTAAACCGACACCCCACCCCACTGTCTTGTCCTGTGCAGGCCTCCACCGCTGGGCAGTACCAAGCGGTGCCGCCCCTCTCCGCCTACGCATCGCCCCTCGCTTCCCCCGGTATTTGGGCCAAGGAGCAGCAGCTGGCGTTGCTTGACGAAGGAGGGCAGCAGCTGCACACTCTGCCCAGGAAACAGGCGCCCAGGAGAGGCGGCACCGGCGCCTGGGGCAACAGCGGCAGCGGCAGCAGCTCGCCGGGGGGTGCGGGCCCCAACGGACCGGCAGCGTCGACAGAGGGCCCCTTTTCGATTGGCACTCGCGTGCACCGCCCAGACGCCGACCAGGTTTGACGGTGGTACTTGAAGAGTAACCTTGTAAAACGGCACCAAGAATTGCAAGAGTTGTGAGAGGAAGTGGACAAGTTTTGTGAACCGAGAGAGAGCACAACAGGGTGGCAGGCGAGCACAGGGTAAGGCAGCACTCAAGAGTGAAAACAGATAACATAATATTTGTAAAGAATAGAACAGTTTGGGACATACATAGTTCATTCGTCGCCGTCCTCTGCTGCCTCTTTGACAGCAGCCGGCATCGCCTCCGCCAATTCAGGCGGCAGCGCTGCCCTCAAGCGCGCCGCTTCAGTGACCGCTGCCGCCCACAGCTCCTGATAGGAAGGGTGGGCCTCCAGCCCGGCTTGGAAGGCAGCCAAGTCGCTGCCGCAGCCGTTCTCGCTCAGCAAGCGCAAAAAGGCCGGGTCCGGCAGGGTGCACACATTGCTGAGGCTGATGAGTGCCGGCTCGCCTAGCGCCTCCCGGTGTGCTGGCAGGTCCCGGTCCAGCCGCCACTGCTGCCGAGCCGGCACCTTTCTTGCCACCAGCAATGGCAGCAGGCCGCAGTGCTCCAGGTACAGCAGGCGGCCCACTATGCGTTCCGGGCTGCAGCATGCCACGTAGGCGGCATACTGCTGGTACACAGCCGCTGGCATCAGACCAAAGAAGCGCTGCAGCGCCAACCGGTTGACAAGCCGGCGTGGATCCAGCCAGTTCGATGTCAGCACCCGAGCATTCCTTTGCGCCACTGCCACCGGGTCTGACACGCCTACAAGCCGCATCACCTCCAGCGCCGCCTGCCAAACGGGGCTGGCGACGGTGAGCAGGCCAGGCGAGCTGTCCACCATTCTTAAAGCAGCCTCCCTGCCAAACATTTGCGGAGCACAGGATACGGTCGCAGATAATGGCAGGCGCGAATCAGTCAGCCATTGTGGCATATCATGGGGCAGGCAGGCAAGGTGCACACTCAAGGAAGTATCCGCTACGCGCAAGCAGCAACATTGCACGGTGCAAAAGCAAACTTCGAGCCCAGCCATTCTCAGGCACCACCTGCTGCTTGCGAGCGCTCACCGCTACGAGGGCTTGGCACCGCTGCCGCAGCGTCTCCACACTGTTGCAGACCGCCCGGGGTGCACAATAGAGGATCTTTGCAAACAACTCGCTGCCCACGCCCAGCTCCAGCGCCAGCAGCTGCTCCTGTTCACGCAGGTGAGCGGGACTTTTGTGCAGCAGCGTCCATGCCGACCGAAGGCCCGCCACAATCTGTGCAGCGCTCAGCTCCAGGCGCCACAGGTTGGTGATGCGATCTTGCAGCGTGCCGGGCCTGCAGATGAGGAGGTTCACTGCCGGCGGCTGCCTCCTCAGCAGCCTGCCCAGCTGGCGCTTGCCTGACTCGCCGCCCTCGCTGTCTGCTGCCTCATACAGCGCTGCCAGCACTTCAATGCCCAACTGGAAGCTGCGTTTTCGTGCTGCTGTTGTCTACTGTTCAAAGCACTTGCCAGCCTCTGTCGCCTTCAGCCCCAGCTGCTGCAGCTGCCCGAACAGCACCGCCGCTCGCTGTGCTGGCCAGCTGAACAGCTCTGGGCAGCGCTGCACCAGCCGCACCAGCTGCTGCTGCCCCACGCCCAGGCTGCGCAGGTGCGCTGCCACCTGGCTGCTGTGGTGCACAATACCATGCTGCCGTGAAAGAGCCAGTTCGGCAACAGCCTCCTGCAGCTGATCAGCCCCAGAGGTGGGCAGCCCCATGCCGAGCAGCAGCTGTGCGGCATCGTACTCAGGCGACTCAGTTGATCGCTTGCCTGCCTCCTGCTGCTGCTGCGACTGGTCCCGCCCCTCAAGCCCATCAAAAGGGGTCCCTGTCATCCCTTCCCTGCTGCCACTGCCGCCACTGCTGCCGCTGCTGCTGCTGCTGCCGCTGCCCACCATTTTCAGCGCGGCCTCCCTGCCAAACACCTGCAAGGCACGAGAAACAGAAGGAAACAATAACAGGCGCGAACCAGTCAGCCTTTATGAATGTCCAGAGGGGCAGGCAGCCAACGTGCAACTCAAGCAAGTGCACTTTACGCGCACACAGCTACACTGCAGAGTGCAGGAGCACACTTTCCAGCCCGGCCATCCACAGACAACACCTGCTGCTTGCGAGCGCTCACCGCGGCGAGGGCTTGGCACCGCTGCCGCAGCGTCTCCTCACTGATGGCCCGGGGCGCATTGTTGAGGAACTTTGCAAACAGGTCTCTGCCCACGCCCAGCTCCTGTTGCAGCAGCTGCAGCCGCTTGCCCAGGTGGTCGGGACTCATGTCCAGCAGCGTCCGAGACTCGCCAACGCCCGCCACAATTTGAGCACTGCTCAGCCCCAGGCGCCGCAGGTTGGCGATGCGATCCTGCACCGTGCTGCTGCTGCTGCTGCTGATGCCGCCAAAGCTTCTGCTGCTGCTCCTGCTGCCAGTGCCGCAAACGCCGCTGCAGAGGGCGCCGCTGCATGCTGCCCACCTGGCTGCCAAGGAGCGAGGCTGCGGGCGCTGCAGCTGCTGCTGTGGCTGCTGCTCAGGTAGTGGCCATATGCGGGGCAGCTGCTCGGTACTGTATGAAGTGACCTGCAGAGGGCAAGACAAAACCAAAGATACAGACAGGCATGGTTGGCGGGGTGGGGGAGCGTGCACGGGGTCGGCGAGTTGCACACAGCGGCGGCGGCCAGTCAGGCGGCAGCCAGCAGGGTGTCACATGCCGTCTCCCAAATCTCTGCCGCGGTGCTTGGTTGTAGTTGAAACCACTCCCAGCAATTTATGAGCCTCACCATTGTAACACGTGTGTAGCCCAGCCCATAAGGGTCATGAGGACAGGTAAAAAAATGTTTACAGCAGCAAAAAAAATTGTGATTCGCTTTCAGTCAGGCGCGGAACAGGAAGCAGAAGCTGGCCTACCCACCTGCGGAGCTTGCTGGTGCTTCCCCGCACTCGTCAACAACTGCGCGCCATACTCATCGTTTGAGAGCAGCCGGCGTCTGCGCAGCGCCCTCAGGGAGAGGGAGAGCATTTGGCTCGGGACGGCACAGCCTCTGTGGAGCCGCTGCCGGGCAAGTGGTGCCGTGTAAGTATCCAGATGTATCCAACAGCCCTCCGCGGCGTTTAGCGCTTAGCTGGCAGCAGGCACAGCACACCGACCCGCCGCCGCTCGCCGCCCCACTTGGGCTGCCCCCCTTGCATCCAACGAGGCCAGTATCTGGGATACGGCACATACAAGCACACGTGCAGGGTAACGCGCCACTGTTTAAACAGAAGAGGTTGAGCATTTCAGCAGGAGCAGCTTACACCGCCGTACCGCTGTCAGCCAACGTCGCAACCATCCATGCCAGCCTGTTCTTTGTTCAGGCGCATCCATTTCACATGGAGCGCTCTTTGTGTCCATGCCGCTGTAGTGCTGCAAACTCCGCCCAACACTGCCTTGCCAGCAGCCTTGCATCTGCTCTGCAGCCGGCCAGGTGCACATACATGTTTTGTGGCTGCTACACCCGGCACAGGGCTGTGCGTATGCCCCCGATCTTTGAGGACGAGGCGTAACTGGGGAAAACTTCAGTAGAAGAGGACAGATGCCACGGAGGGTATGACTGGTTTAGCGAGGCGGTCCCGAGTCGGGAGGGAGTGGATGTGCTGTTGACATCACACATGTTTTGGTCAACGGCCTGGAGGGCAGGATGAAACCATTGGGGATGGGTGGGGCCAATGTGGCCTGAACCGGGGTTGGGTGGTCTTCATTGGGGGGGAATGGGGCTGGCACCAGAGTGCCAACGCGCAGGTGGACAGGGCAAGGTCATACTGGGACGGCGAAGAAGCACAGCGCAGCACAGCGCAGCGCAGCACAGCACTGTCAGTATATGTGGGGCATGCGATCATAGGGGGGCAGTCAGCAACATTATGGACTCCAATAGGGAAACAATGTGTAAGGGTAGCAAGTCATGTTGGGTTCAAGACAGTGCAGGCGCTGTAACCGGCAGAAAAACGAAGGGAACAAGGAGAGGTGTCAGCAGGCAGGGAGGGGGCTGACATCAATCAGCGGGCGGGGCTCGCTGATTCACTCACTCTCGCTCACACCCCCGCTGCCGCTGCCGCCTCCTTCCTCCCCCAGCACAGCGTCAGCGCTCCGTGCCAGCGCGGCCCCCATGCGCGCATGCCGCCGCGCCACCAGCTGCGCCCGAAACAGGTTGGGCGGCAACACCTTGCCGGGCTGGTAGTACCAGTCGTCACACAGCGCAATGGGGCCAGGCTTACGCCCCTTGTACACCTCTTCCGCCCCTGTGCCGCTCAGATTGAATGTGACCCCCACAAAAGTGAGGTCGGGTCCAAACGTGCATGCCCCAAATGCGTCGCCCTTGTTGTGCCGGGGCGGCGGGAAGGGGCCTGTACAGCACATGTGCTGCCGGTGATGCCCCAGAAGACGGTCCAGGCCAGTGTGTTGGGGCCGGAAATGGGGGGCCCGCCCGAATAAAAGGGTTCCGAGGAGTTGCCCAGGTGGATGTCGGTGAACAGCAGCTGGGCGGCCTGGACCCTGCAGGAGGGGGGGGAGGGTGGGGATGAGGGGGCGGGGGTGTGAGCAGCAGGTGGTGGGCGGTGGGAGGTGGAACCTGGTTACGCTAGGAGGGGCAGCAGCCCGGGCCCTGCAGCGTGGCATTTGTTACAACAGGGCAGCCCAAGCGGCTTGTGAAGCAAGCCCCGGGCTGTGCAACCCACCTGCCACGCCCACAACACCAGCCACTGCTGTCTTCCTGCCGCAAGTCGTCCAACCCCTCAGCCGAGCCACCCCTACCCTATTGTAAGCGAGCCGCCCCTGTTGTAAGCGAGCCGCCCCACATGTCCCCCACCTGTGGAGCTCCAGGTTTGCGTCGCTGATGCGCCCGTGCTCAAAGACAGAGAACTGCCCCTGCATGTCGGCCCCCACGCCGTGCCGCATGTTGGGCAGGATGGAGAAGTCGGACACCAGCACGTCCACGCTGGTGCCTGCAGGGGCCCCTAGGGGGGGCATGAGGGACATTTTGGAAGAGCTTCATACATGGATTGTCCCTCGTCAAGGGAGCTTCATCCTCCAGGCAATGTTGGAACAGACGGGAGGTCTTGAAGAGGGCGCAGTCAGGAAACCCGGGAGGTAGATCAGCAAGGCACTGAGCAGGCGGGCAAGAGACAGGTGGACAGGCTGGCGGCTAGGCCTTATGACCCACAGCACATTATGCCTCTTCTCTTTCTGCCTTGGCAAGAGGCAGTGCATCCTACTCACCCATGCGCGTGCCCCACGCATGGCAGCCTCTCCCCCGCCAGTGTTCCTGTGCCCATCCACCCATCCTCGACACCACACCCCTTCACTCACCCACGCGCATGCCACAGCGGCTTGCACCCCACTCTCTCCCCCGCCCATGCCCCTCTGTCCTTGTGTCCCACCTCCCTCCCCCAATACCCCCGCCCCCCACTCACCCACACGCGTGCCCCAATGCCCCTCCAGCATCTCCGGCCCTCCGCGCCGCTCCTTGCTCACCCCCACCTCGAAGTTGGTGGCCGTGATCCTGTCGCTGCCCGCCACCAGCATAGCGTTGTCGACATTCACAAACCCCACATCCCGCGCCCAGCCGTCGCCAATTCGGTCGACTCGATGCCGCTGTACCCCAGCTCCCGCAGTAATGTGATGGCAGGGGTTAGTGGAATGTGAAACGGAGAGGGAGGGGTGCACCCGACATGGTGCATTGATATGTGTTGCAGCCCAGCCTGCAGTTGAATGAAAGGCGTACGACAAACAGGTGTGGGAAGAGGGATCGGAGGGTGAGCAGGGCAGGCGGCACTGGCTGCTAGGCCATGTGAATGCGAAGCTCTTGCTCAGAGGAGACAAGCGGGCACGACATGCACAGCAGGCAGCGGCAAGACCGGGCAGAAGCGCTGCAGCTGAGGTGGCGTGGGCATGCCACCACCCTTAAAGCAAGGCAAGCAGGCAACTAGAACCGGGGCAACTAGAATCGGCAGCTGCGGCAGAGGGCCCATTCTCGATTGGCACACGCGTGCACCACCCAGAGGCCGACCGGTTTGACGGTGGTACTTTAAAGAGTCATTGGTGTGAAACTGCACCAAGAATTGCCAGAGTTGTGAAAGGAAGTTGACAGATATTTCTGACCGAGAGAGAGCACAACAGGGTGGCACGTGCCAAAGCGAGCACAGGGTAAGGCAGCACTCAAGAGTGAGAAGAGACATAATGTATTGTGGGGAATAGAACAATAAGGAACACACATAGTTCATTCGTCGCCGTCCTCCGCTGCCTCCTTGGCAGCACCTGCCAGCGCCTCCGCCAGCTCAGGCGGCAGCGCTGCCCTCAACCTCGCAGCTTCCCCCTCAGCTGCCGCCCACAGCTGCTGCCAGGCAGGCAGGGCCTCCAGCCCGGCTTGGAAGGCAGCCAAGTCGCTGCCACAGCCGTTCTTGCCGAGCAAGCTAAAAAAGGCCCGGTCCGGCAGGGTGCACACATCGCCGAGGCTGATGAGTGCCGGCTCGCCTAGCGCTTCCCGGTTTGCTGGCAGGCCGTGCTCCCTCCGCCATGTCTGCAGCCGTGCCCGCTTGTCTTCCACCAGCGGCAGCAGGCCGCAGTGCTCCAGGTACAGCAGGTGGCCCACCAGCCGGACGGTGCCCGTCTTTGCTGCATAGCCAGCATGCTGCTGGTACACAGCCGCTGGCGTCAGACCAAAGCAGCGCTGCAGCGCCAGCCGGTTGACAAGCTTGCGTGGTTCCAGCCAGTTGATGCACAACACCTGTGCATTCCTCTGCGCCACTGCCATCGGGCCTGCCACGCCCACAAGCCGCATCACCTCCAGCGCCGTCTGCCAAACGTGGCTGGCAATGGCGAGCAGGCCTGGCGAGCTGTCCACCATTTTCAGCGCCGCCTTTCCGCGAAACACCTGCAAGGCATGGGGAACACAAGCAGATGGAAGCAGTTCTTTGGTGAGTTGCGATGTGGTCAGCCTGGCGTCACTAGCCATCGTAGCATATCATGGGGCAGTTAACCAACGTGCACACTCAAGGAAGTGTCCGCTACGCGCAAGCAGCAACACTGCACAGTGCGAAAGCAATTTTCCAACCCAGCCATCCTCAGGCACCTGCTGCTTGCGAGCGCTCACCGCTATGAGGGCCTGGCACCGCTGCCCCAGCGTCTCCTCACTGTTGGTGACCGCCAGGGGCGCAGAGTAGAGGATCTTTGCAAACCGGACTTCGTCCACGCCCAGCTCCTGCTGCAGCAGCTGCTGCTGCTTGTCCAGGTGCTCAAGACTCATGTCCAGCAGCGCCCACGCCTGCTTAAGGCCCGACACAATCTGTGCATTGCTCAGCCCCATAAGCCGCAGGTTGGCGATGCGATCCTGCAGCCTGATGGCCCCAGATGCGAGCAGCTTTATTGCCGCTGACTGGCCCCTCAGCAGCCCGCCTAGCTGCCTCTCGCCTGACTCGCCGCCCTTGCCGCCCGCTGCCTCATACAGCGCTGCCAGCACGCCGATGGCAGGCTGGAAGCTGGGTGTTGACACTACTTCTGTCTGCTTTTCAAAGCACTTGCCAGCCTCTGCCGCCGTCAGCCCCAGCTGCTGCAGCTGCCCAAACAGCACCGCCGCCCGCTCCTCTGCTGGCCAGCTGAACAACTCTGGGCAGCGCTGCACCAGCCGCACCAGCTGCTGCTGCCCCACGCCCAGGCTGTGCAGGTGTGCCGCCACCTGGCTGCTGTGCTGCACCACGCCATGCTGCCGTGTAATTCCCAGCGTGGAAATGGCCTGCCGCAGCTGGTCTGCCCCAGAGGTGGGCAGCCCCATGCCGAGCAGCAGCTGCCCGGCATCGAAGTCTGGTGACTCAGTTGGCCGCTTGCCTGACCCCTGCTGCTGCTGTTGCTGCTCAATAGGCTGCAGCTCATCAACAGCTGCCTGAGCTACCACTGCCCTGCTGCCACTGCCGCCACTGCTGCTGCTGCTGCTGATGCTGATGCCGCAAAAGCTCCTGCTGCTGCTGCTGCCAGTGCCGCGAATGCTGCTGCCGACGCCGCTGCTGCCTGCTGCCCACCTGGCTGCAAAGGAGCGAGGCTGCGGGCGCTGCAGCTGCTGCTGTGGCTGCTGCTCAGGTAGTGACCATATGTGGGGTAGCTGCTCGGCACTGGATGAAGTGAGCTGCAGCAGGCAAGACAGAAACAAAGATACAGACAGGCATGGTTGGCGGGGTGGGGCGGAGGGTGGGGTTCACGGGGTCGGCGGGAGTGCGCGTAGCGGCGGCGGGCAGGCGGCAGCCAGCAGGGTGTCCCATGTCGTCTCCCAAATCACTGCCATACTGCCGCGGTGCTTGGTCGCATTTGAAACCGCTCCCAGGCAGATCCGCTTTCAATCAGGCACAGGAACAGGAACAGGAAGCAGAAGCTGGCCTACCCACCTGCGGAGCTTGCTGGTACTTCCCCGCACTCAATGTCAATAACTGCGCGCCATACACATCGTTTTGAGAGCAGCCGGCGTCTGCGCAGCGCCCTCAGGGAGAGGGAGAGCATTTGACTCAGGCTGGCACAGCCTCTGTGGAGCCGCTGCCCTGCTGCAAGGCAAGCGATGCCGTGTAAGTTCCAGAGCTATCCAACAGCACTCGGCGGCAAGCGCTTGGCTGGCGGCAGGCACAGCACACTGACCCGCCGCCGCTCGCCGCCCCACTGTTGGGCCGCCCCCTTGCATCCAACGAGGCCAGTATCTGGGACACGGTACATACTAGCACACGAGCAGGGTTACACGCCACTGAGTAAAGAGCTAAGTTGAGCCTTGCAACAGGAGCAGCGTGCACCGCCGTGCCCGCTGTCAGCCAGAGTTGCACAGTGCCGCCTGTAACCATGCCAGCCTGTTCTTTGCTCAGGCGCATCCATTTCACATGGAGCGCTCTCATCGTCACATGCCGCTGCAGTGCCACAAACTCCGCCCAATACAGCCTTGCCGGCAGGCCTGCATCTGCTCTGCAGCCGGCCAGGTGCACACCCGTGTTTTGTGGCTGCTACACCCGGCACAGGGCTGTGCGTATGCCCCAGACCTTTGGGGACGAGGCGTGAGTAGAGAAATTTGGGGTAGAAGAGGACACATGCTACGGGAGGTATGACTGGTGTAGCGAGGCGATCACGAGTTGGGAGGGCGTGGATGTGCTGTCACACATGTGTTGGTCCATGGGGTGGTGTCGCCTGGAGGGCAGGATGTAACCGTTGGGGGTGGGTGGGGCCAATGTAGCCTGAACCGGGGTTGGGTGGAGTGCATTGGCGGGAAATGGGGCGGGCACGAGAAAACCAACGCGCAGCTGGGCAGGGCAAGGCCGGCTGACGTTGGGGGCGGCGAAGGAGCACAGCACAGCGCAGCACAGCACAACATTGTGAGGGTGTGAGGGGCGTGCGATCGAAGGGGGTCAGTCAGCAATATTATAGACTCCAGTATGGAAACAGGTGTGTAAGGGACATGCTATGTTGGGTTCGAGACAGTGCAGGCGCCGCAACCGGCAGGAACCAGCACAGGTAAGAGCAGCAGGGCTGACATCAATCAGCAGGCGGTGCTGTCTTCAGCGCCGCCAGTGCCGCTGGTGCCGGGCGGGCATGTGCGAAGGGTTCTGCGGCATGCCGCGCTGAGGCGAATAACAGCCAATGTGGGCTGCTTTGAGGGCTTGGCTAGCGCTGCGGCATGAGCAGCGTGATTGGCTGCGTAAATGCAGCCAGCAACTAAACGTTTGCCATGCTTTACAGAGCAGCGTGACCCTGCCCACTCGGACACTGTCCGCCGGCTGCAGGAACTCTCACTCAACCCTGGCGGAAGGAGCAGCTGTGATGCACTGCTGCATAGGCAGCGTGATTATTGTGGCGCAAGTGCTTCGTCATCTCGCCGCCTGCCCCCCTCATGATCATCTGCAGCGGCGCCTTCCCAGCCTGGATGGCTGAGGCTTTGGGCCGCAGCAACGCAGCCGTCAACCTGGGGGGCAACCGGTGAGCTGAGCAGGGCATGTTGATGGCGATCTATAACAGTGTGCGTCATGTGAGTGTGATGAACTGGCAGGGAGGGACGCGTGGCAGTGGCACAGCAAGGCGCCATGCTGAGCGGGCATGTGTGGCCAAGGTAGGCCTGCTGCGTTCCTGCCCCAGAACCAACCCTCGATGAGCGGGCAAGCTTCGTAACAAGCAAGCAGAGCCATCAACGCCATCAACGCCATCAACAAGCCCTGCTCAGCTCACCGGTTGCCCCCACGTTGACGGCAGCGTTGCTGCCTGCCCTTCTTACCTCTCCTTGTTCCCTTCCTTTCTTCTGCCGGTTGCGGCGCCTGCATTGTCTTGAACCCAACAGAACTTGCTTCCCATACACCTGTTTCCCTATTGGAGTCTATATAATTGTGAGGGACCCCCTTTGATCGCATGCCCCACACACCCCTCAGAGCTGTGCTGTGCTGCGCTGCGCTGTGCTCTTCCGCCCTCCCAGCGTCAGCCGGCCTTGCCCTGCCCACCTGCGCGTTGGCACTCTGGTGCCAGCCCCATTCCCCCCCAATGAAGACCACCCAACTCCGGTTCAGGCCACATTGGCCCCACCCATCCCCAATGGTTTCATCCTGCCCTCCAGGCCGTTGACCAAAACATGTGTGATGTCAACAGCACATCCACTCCCTCCCGACTCGGGACCGCCTCGCTGAACCAGTCATACCCTCCGTGGCATCTGTCCTCTTCTACTGAAGTTTTCCCCGGTTACGCCTCGTCCTCAAAGATCGGGGGCATATGCACAGCCCTGTGCCGGGTGTAGCAGCCACAAAACACGGGTGTGCATCTGGCCGGCTGCAGAGCAGATGCAAGGCTGCTGGCAAGGCAGTGTTGGGCGGAGTTTGCGGCACTACAGCGGCATGGCAGACACAAAGAGCGCTCCATGTGAAAAGGATGCGCCCGAGCGGAGAACAGGCTGGCATGGATGGTTGCGACGTTGGCTGACAGCGGTACGGCGGTGTAAGCTGCTCCTGCTGAAATGCTAAACTTCTGCTCTTTATTAAGTGGCGCGTGTCCCTGCCTGTGTGCCTAGTATGTGACATATCCCACTGGCCTCGTTGGATGCAACGGGGGCGGCCCAACAGTGGCAGCGGGTCGG
Organism: Chlorella sp. ArM0029B; assembly: GCA_002896455.3. Classification (NCBI taxonomy): domain Eukaryota; kingdom Viridiplantae; phylum Chlorophyta; class Trebouxiophyceae; order Chlorellales; family Chlorellaceae; genus Chlorella; species Chlorella sp. ArM0029B. The sequence goes on along the minus strand of JTEE01000129.1, from coordinate 328,080 downwards.
TGTGCTGTGCCTGCCAAGCCTTGCCGCGGAGTGCTGTGGGATAGATCTCGATCTTAAACGGACCACTTGCCCGGCAGCAGGGCAGCGGCTCCACAGAGGCTGTGCCGGCCCGAGCCAAATGCTCTCCCTCTCCCTGAGGGCGCTGCGCAGACGCCGGCTGCTCTCGAACGATGTGTATGGCGCGCAGTTATTGACATTGAGTGCGGGGAACCACCAGCAAGCTCCGCAGGTAGCCAGCTTGTGCTTGCTGTTCCGCGCCTGCCTGAAAGCGAAATTGCCTGGGAGCAACTGCGCATGCGATCAAGCACCCGCGGCAGCCTTGGCAGTGATTTGGGAGACGACACGGGGCACCCTGATGGCTGCCGCCTGCCCGCCGCCGCTTTGTGCCTTCCCGCCGACCCCGTGCACGCTCTGCCCAAACATGCCTGTCTGTATCTTTGTTCCTGTCTTGCGTGATGCAGGTCACTTCATGCAGTATCGAGCAGCTACCTCACATATGGCCACTACCTGAGCAGCAGCCACAGCAGCAGCTGCAGCGCCCGCAGCCTCGCTCCTTGCCAGCAGCCAGGTGGGCAGCAGGCAGCAGCGGCCTCGGCAGCAGCGTTTGCGGCACTGGCAGCAGAAGCAGCAGGAGCTTTGGCGGCAGCAGCAGCAGCAGCAGCAGCAGCAGCAGTGTCAGCAGCAGCAGCCGCAGTAACATTGGCGGCGTCAGCAGCATCAGCAGCAGCATCAGCAGCATCAGCAGCAGTGGCGGCAGGGGCAGCAGGGAAAGGATGACCGGGGCATCTTTTGATGGCCCTGAGGGGCGGGACCAGCTGCAGCAGCAGCAGGGGGCAGGCAAACAGCCGACTGAGCCGCCTGTCTGCGATGCCACGCAGCTGCTGCTCGGCATGGGGCTGCCCACCTCTTGGGCAGACCAGCTGCAGGAGGCTGTTGCCGAACTGGCTCTTTCACGGCAGCATGGTATTGTGCACCACAGCAGCCAGGTGGCAGCGCACCTGCGCAGCCTGGGTGTGGGGCAGCAGCAGCTGGTGCGGCTGGTGCAGTGCTGCCCAGTGCTGTTTAGCTGGCCAGCAAAGGAGCGGGCGGCGGTGCTGTTTGGGCAGCTGCAGCAGCTGGGGCTGACGGCGGCAGAGGCTGGCAAGTGCTATGAACAGCAGACAGCAGCAGGAGGATCACCCAGCCTCCAGCCTGCCATTGAAGTGCTGGCAGCGCTGTATGAGGCAGTGGGCAGCGAGGGCGGCGCGTCAGGCAAGCGCCAGCTGGGCGGGCTGCTTAGGGGGCAGCCAGCAGCAGTGAGTCTGCTCACTGCCAAGGCCAGCACGCTGCAGGATCGCATCGCCAACCTGCGGAGCCTGGGCCTGAGCAGTGCACAGATAGTGGCAGGCCTTGGGCAGGCATCGACGCTGCTATTTATGAGTCTTGAGCACCTAGACAAGCGGGAGCTGCTGCTGCAGCTGGAGCTGGGCGTGGACAGAGACCTGTTTGCAAAGATCCTCCGCACTGCACCCCGGGTGCTCACCAGTAGTGTGGAGACGCTGCGGCAGCGGTGCCAGGCCCTCGTAGCGGTGAGCGCTCGCAATCAGTAGGTGTTGCGTGAGGACTGCCGGGTTGGAAGGTGTGCTCCTAAACTGTGCAGAATTGCTGCTTGCGCATAGCGGATACTTCCTTGAGCGTGCACCTTGGCTGCCAGCCCTCTAGACATCCATTATGGCGCGCCTGCCGTTGTCTGCTTCCGTATCCTGTGCTCCGCAGGTGTTTGGCAAGGAGGCGGCGCTGAAAATGGTGGGCAGCTCGCCTGGCCTGCTCGCCATTGCCAGCCACGTTTGGCAGACGGCACTGGAGGTGATGCGGCTTGTGGGCGTGGCAGACCCGGTGGCGGTGGCGCAGAGGAACGCACAGGTGCTGTACATGAACTGCCTGGATCCACGCCGGCTTGTCAACCGGCTGGCGCTGCAGCGCTGCCTGGGCCTCACTGCAGCGGCCGTGTACCAGCAGTATGCTGGCTATGTAGCTAAGACGGGCACCGACCGGCTTGTGGGCCGCCTGCTGTACCTGGAGCAGTGCGGCCTGCTGCCGCTGGTGGAAGACAAGGCAGCACGGCTGCAGACGTGGCGGCGGGAGCACGGCCTGCCAGCCAACCGGGAGGCGCCAGGCGAGCCGGCACTCATCAGCCTCCGTGACGTAGGCAAGATGACTGATGCCGATTTCCTGAGCTTGCTCAGCAAGAAAGGCTGCGACAGCGGCGTGGCTGCCTTCCAAGCCGGGCTGGAGGCCCACCCTTCCTATCAGCAGCTGTGGGAGGCAGCGGTCACGGAAGCGGCGCGGTTGAGGGCAGCGCTGCCGCCCGAGCTGGCGGAGGCGCTGGCAGCTGCTGCCAAGGAGCCAGAAGAGAACGGCGGAGAATCATAAGCTGCATCTGTGCCCGACGCTGTTCTATTTATCACAGTTCGTCGTGCTTTCTGTTTTCAGCCCTTGTGTCCTTTCCTGCACTGTGTTTACTTCGGCACCCGCAACCCTGCACTCTTTGTGCCTTGTGTACATGAAAATCAACCCCCTGCCAGCCGGCGTCTGCGCAGCGCCCTGAAGGAGAGGGAGAACATCTGGCACGGGCCGGAACAGCCTCTGTGAGACCGCTGCCCTGCTGCCGGGCAAGTGCTGTCTTTAGAGATCCAGACCTATGCCGCAGCAGCCTGCGGCAAGGACATGGTTGCCAGCAGGTGCAGCACACCGCCTCGCCGCCGCTCGCCGTCAACACCGCCCTGCGTTCAACAAAGCCAGTGTCTGGGATGGCCACTTGCCAGGCATACACGCAGATCGCACACCACCGTTCAAAATTCAAGACTTGAGCACTGCAGCACGAGCAAGCGTGCACCGCCGCAGTGCTGTGCAGCCAGCGCTGCACAGTGTCGCCTGCAACCATATGGATGCATGCCAGCCTGTGTTCAGGCGCAGCAATTTCGACAATGGAATTCGAATTCCAAGGCAGCGCTCATCGTGCCCCGCGCCGCTGTGGTGACACCAGACCCAGCCTCACTCCAGCAGCCTTGCGATTGATTTGCAGCCGGCCAGGTGCACCCCCGTGTGTGTGATTTGTACAGCCGGCACAGGCCTGGGCAGCATGCATACAACATGCGCACCCCGACCTTCGAGGATAGAACGTAACTGGAGAAGATTGGTAAGCAGTAAAAAAGGGTGACACATTGGTTATGAATTGTTCAAAGAGGCGGCCAAGAGTCGGGGAAGCATGGCAAAACGGTCACTCATGTACTGTGTCGACTGGAGGGGTGGACGGAACAGTTGCGCTAGGTGGGGCCAATATATAGCCTGAGACGGGGTTTGACATGGGACTTCGCAAACTTCGCTGAAAGCAAAAACGAGTCCTAGAGCTACGGTTCCAATTCGCAGATGGGCAGGACAAGGCCAGCTCATGCTGGGAGGGCGGAGGAGCACAGCGCAGCACAGCGCAGCGCAGCGCAGCGCAGCATTGTCAGGGTGTGCCACAGTGAGGGGCATGCGATCGAAGGGGGTCAGTCAGCAATCATATAGACTAGTACAGTAGAGTACTCCAGTAGGGAAACAATGTGCAAGAGAAGCAAGTTATGTTGGGTTCAAAACAGTGCAGGCGCCGCAATCGGAAGAAGAAAGGAAGGGAACAAGGGGAGGTAAGAGCAGGTAGGGAGGGGTCTGAGGTCAATCAGCGGGCGGTGCTGTCTCCAGCACCCCCAGTGCCGCTGCTGCCGGCCCCACCAGCCTCGCCCACTCCCCCACTGCCGCTGCCGCTGCCGGCGCCGCCGCCTCCCTCCCCCAGCACAGCGTCAGCACTCCGTGCCAGCGCGGCCCCCATGCTCGCACGCCGCCGCGCCGCCAGCTGCGCCCGAAACAGGTTGGGCGGCAACACCTTGCCGGGCTGGTAGTACCAGTCGTCACACAGCGCAATGGGGCCAGGCTTACGCCCTTTGAACACCTGTTCCACGCCTGTGCCGCTCAGATTGAACGTGACCCCCACAAACGTCAGGTCGGGTCCAAACGTGCAGGCCCCAAATGCGTCGCCCTTGTTGTGCCGGGGCGGCAGGAAGGGGCCTGTGCTGCCGGTGATGCCCCAGAAGACGGTCCAGGCCAGGGTGTTGGGGCCGGAGATGGGGGGCCCGCCCGAATAAAAGGGTTCCGAGGAGTTGCCCAGGTGGATGTCGGTGAACAACAGCTGGGCGGCCTGGGCCCTGCAGGGGGGGTGACGGGGGTGGGGGTCAGAGCAGCAGGTGGTGAAGGGCGGCGGGAGGTGGAAGCTGGTTACGAGAGGAGGGGCAGCAGCCCGGGCCCTGCAGCGTGGCAGTTGTTACAACAGGGCAGCCCAAGTCGGGTTGTGATGCAAGCCCCGGGCTGTGCCACCCACCTGCCACGCCCACCAGCAACTGCTGTCTCCCTGCTGCAACCGGCTCAATCCCCGTAACCGCAAGCCATCCATGTCGTCAGTGATCCGCCCCACCGCCCCCACCTGTGCAGCTCCAGGTTTGCGTCGCTGATGCGCCCGTGCTCAAAGACCGAGAACTGCCCCTGCGTGTCGGCCCCCACGCCGTGCCGCATGCTGGGCAGGATGGAGAAGTCGGACACCAGCACGTCCACGCTGGTGCCTGCAGGGTGCATGTCAGGAGAGCTTGATACATTGATGGCCCATAAGCAAGTGAGTGTGTGTGCATCAAGCTCAATGCTGGAACAGGCGGAAGGCGGTGGTAAGGCAGTGATAAGGCGGTGCTGTAAGGGCTGGTGGGGGTACAAGGCATGGTGGGCTGGAAATAGGGGGCGGCAGGGGGACAAGGCAGTGAGCAGGCGGGCGAGAGGCAGGTGGGCAGGCTGGCGGCGCCAGGGCCCTCATCACAACAGCCCCTGTCCCTCCCTGTTTCTGCCTTATCAAGAGGCAGTGAAAAGCCACCTGCGCGTGCCCCGGTCATGGCACCTTTCCCCCGCCAGTGTCCCTGTGCCCATCCACCCATTCTCCACACCCACACCCACACTCCACGTGCCCCTATGGCCCTCCAACTCTCAACTGTCCCACCCTCTCCCCCGCGTGTGCCCCTCTGTCCCTGTGGCCCACCTCCCTCCCCAGGCACACCCGCCCCTCACTCACCCACGCGTGTGCCCCAGTGCCCTTCCAGTGTCTCCGGCCCTCCGCGCCGCTCCTTCCTCACCCCACCTCGAAATTGGTGGCCGTGATCCTGTCGCTGCCCGCCACCAGCACAGCGTTGTCGACGTTCACAAACCCCACATCCCGCGCCCAGCCGTCGCCGATCCGGTCGAATTCGATGCCGCTGTAGCCCAGCTCCTGCAATGATGGTATGTTCAGGGGGTGCTAGAAGGGTCAGGAGAGAGGGAGGGATGCACCGAGGTGGTGCATTGAGATGTGCTGCAGCTAACTTGTAGTGCGGGGTGGATGAAACGCGCAAAACACAACCAGGTGTGGGAAGAGGGAGCGGAGGGTGAGGAGGGCAGGCGGCGATGGCTGTTGGGCCATGTGACTGCGAAGCTCTGGCGCAGAGGAGACGAGGAGGACGACATGCACAGCAGGTAGCGGCAAGGCCAGGCACAACCGCTGCAGCTGTGGTGGCGTGGGCATGCCACCACCCTTAGAGCAAGGCAAGCAGGCAACTAGAAACCCAGGCAGACAGACAGGGGCAAGCTCAAAAGATGGTGTCTGAACTTCAAAGGGTTGGGCACGCAGCAGGCAAAGCACATGCGGGCACAAGACAACACCAGGAAGCAGCCCAGGAACGGCGCCCCGCACCATCAACAGCAGCGGCAATAAAAGCAGCCAGGAGGGCAAACAGGGGGCATGCACCCAACAGGTGGTGCTCAATGCACAGATTGGCGGCTCACAGCAGGCAAAGGACGTGCTGGACAAGCAGTCAGCTTGAAGTCAGCACCGCCATGGGCGCTGCCCTGGCAGCAGCAGCAGCAACAACAGCAGGCGGGGTGTGTGCACTCACCAGGTGGTGCCCGTTGTAAGCCGTCCATTTGAACTGCAGTGGGTGGGAAGGCAGGGGCAGGCGGGTGGGTGGAGGCAAAGCATTTGAGCAGGGGAGGGGAGGAAGGAGTCGGGGAGTATGCGGCCCGGCATCTGCTGCCTCCCTGAGGTTCTCCTCGACGCATCTGCAGCGCACACCCATGTGCCGCCGCAGCGCTGTCAAGAAAGGAGGAAGGATTCAGGTGCTGCCGCATGCAGGCGCAGTAGCAGATGCGTGGACCGGGCCAGCACGGGTATGCCACGCTGCAGGCACAGCAGCACACTGGAGACCCGTTGTGCTTGCCGGCTCATCGACCGTCGCCCTCTTGGGGTGCCTATTCATCTCCCTTGGGGTGCCTACTCACCTCCATGGTGAAGCCCTCAAACCCGACGTCGTGCACATGCGCCTTCTGGGTGATCAGCACTGCAGGCAGCGCACACACGGGCCCGACGACGTGAGGGGCTGCTGGCAGCAGGCAACAGTGGGTGGAAGCCTGGCGACAGGCACAGCAGCACCGCCGCTGCGCGCTGGGCTTGGGGGCCTGCTGCCGAGCCATCCATTTAGGGCCAAGGACACAATGTGCCTGGCATGCCAGCTGTACTGCCTCGGACACCTGCACATCACTGCCACCATGGAATTTATCGTTACGTTTCTTTGACACATTGTAATGTGGGCGAGGAGCCAGGAAAGTGATGGTCTCATTAGACAGGAAATTTGTTGGGGTGATTGGAGCCCTGCATGCGCCCAGACTGATCAGAGGTGGTGGGCTGCGCAGCCACTCACCGGCCCTCCTCCCACACCCACCTGGGTTCAACCGCAGGGTCACCGTGTGAGGCAGGGCACGCTTCAGGGTGACAGTCTGCTCAGTTAGGCAGGGAGGGGGGAGGCGCGAGGGCGGGAGGGTGTGAGAGAGGGGGGGGGAGGGAGGGTTGCCGTGCGGGTACAGGGCGGGAGTGGGGCGGAGGGAGAGGAGGAGCGGGCGCGCACAGCGGGCCTCCAGAGTACCGCATGTTAAGGCTGCCGAGCATGTGACAACTTGACAGGCCCCTTGCCAGGAGAGGCCGTTGTAAGGCGTCCACTTGAACTGCAGTGGGTGGGAAGGCAGGGGCAGGCGGGTGCGTCCGGTGGGAGGAGGAGGCAAAGCATGTGAGCAGGGGAGGGGAGGAAGGAGTCGGGGAGTTTGCGGCCCGGCATCTGCTGCCTCCCTGAGGATCTCCTCGACGCATCTGCAGCGCACACCCATGTGCCGCAGCAGCGCTGCCAAGAAAGGAACCACAAAAAGGCAGAGGAAGGAGTCGGGTGCTGCCAAATGCAGGCGAAGTGGCAGATGCATGGTGCGCAGCAGGCACATCAGCACACTTGTGCTTGCCGGCTCATTGTTTAGCCACCCAAGCCCTGGAGCCCCGTCGTCGGCTCATCGACCGGTCGCCCTCTAGGGGTGCCTATCCAACTCCCTCAGGGTGCCTGCTCACCTCCATGGTGAAGCCCTCAAACCCGACGTCGTGCACATGCGCCTTCTGACCAGCACTGCAGGCAGCCGCAGGCGCACCACACGGGACACACGGCATGAAAAGCTGCCAGCCTGGGTGGACGTCGACGTGAGGGGCTGCTGGCACCAGGCAACATTGGGCGGAAGCCCGGCGGCAGCCACAGTCACCGTGAGAGGCAGGGCACGCTCCAGGGTGACAGTCTGCTCAGTTAGGCAGGGAGGGGGGAGGCGCGAGGGCGGGAGGGGGTGAGATAGGAAGGGAGGATTGACGTGCGGGTACAGGGCGGAAGTGGGGCGGAGGGAGCGGCGGAGCAAGCGCGCACAGTGAGCCTCCGGAGCACTGCATGCTGAGGCTGTCAAGCATGCTGAGCATGCAACAACTTGGCAGGCCCCTTGCCAGGTAAAGCCACCTCTTCTCTCACGCTCTTCGCTGGATAGCGCATAAAAGGCTGGGCAGGCAGCCCCGATCTAGCACTCCACCCCCTGCACTTCCCAGGCAGGCGGGTGGTCCTCCTCTGTGCAACCCAGCCGCTGCCCAGCCCAACTCGGCATTTATCCCCGCCCCATGATACCCACACCCTGCACTTTTCAAGCAGGCAGGCGGTCCTGCTCTGTGCCCCGCTCCCTGCACTGCCCATCCGGTCGGGCATCCCCCCCGGCCTCCTCACATTGTTGGGCCCCACTGCCAGGACGCGGCTGGAGTAGCGCAGGTTGCGGTGGCTGCACGAGTAGGGATGACACAGAGCCACTCTGTTCAGTATGAAGTCATTCGCAGCAGCAGAAGCGGTAGTGGGTGAAGCGCAGGTTGCAGTGGCTGCACAGACAGGAAGTGTTGGAGTCACATACAGTGTAGGCACTCTGATCAGCATTGTGGGATTCAAAGCAGCAGAAGCGGCAATGAAGAGTGGCGCGGGTTGCCGTGTCAGGCAGAGGCAGGCGGGCAGGCAGCGGCAGGACAAGCAGGCAGGAGCGGGGTTGAGAAGCAAGGGCACAGGGCAGGCCTGGGGAAGCAGGGCGACCCCTCTTGCCTCTCCAGCAACCCATCATCTCTGGAAGCAAACACATGTACAGATGCAGACAGGTGCAGACACACAAGCCCATTGCGCCTCGCGCTGCCCGCATAGCACCCCACCCTTTCTGCCCCACATGCAGCACAAGGACGCACGCTCACTTCATGCGCTCGCTGTGCTGCAGCCTGTGGTTCAGCAGCCCCTTGGACAGTCCGTCCCTATAAACCCTGCTTGCCACAAGGACGCACACTCACTTCATGCGCTCGCTGTGGCGCAGCCTGTGGTTGAGCAGCTCTTTCGACAGCTCCCCCTCGCCTCCGTGGCACCACAGCGTGACCATCTGCTCCGCCCTGATCCCGCTGGCATCGTCCATCCTCAGGGTGCAGGAGCCGCGGGTGGCGGTGGCGATAAGGCGGGCCAGCGGCTGGCGTGAGAAGCAGCCCTTGGCGGCGAGGAAGGCGCCTGAGTAGACGTAGTAGCCCTGGGGTGTGAGCGGGGAGGGGCCTGCGGGGAGGTGGAGAGGGTGGGTGTTGGCGGGGCACACAGCAATCGAAGGCATGAAGGCTGATGGAGGTGCTGTGCCAGTGTGTGTCAAGCACGAGCCGTGCTTATGTGTGAGCGGGGAGGGTCATGCCGGGGGTGGTGGGGTACATATAGTGGTCCTTAACTTCGCCAAAATCACGATCCGTTCAAGCTTTTGTGACACACCCACCAAAGGGGTCCATCAAGCTTTGCAGTATGGAAGTTAATCGGTGCCCTCCCGCCGCTCCGTACCCATCAGTAAAGCGCTTGCCAAGGCATGCAGATGAATGCACGAGAGTACTCCACTGCCCGCACCAAGGAGGGCCATCATGTTGCAGGGCAGGGAACCACTTTACATCCCGTCCCATGAATAACGCAATGCACAGCAAAGCAGGCCATGTAAGCAAACAGGAGAGCACCCCACCCACCAAGTATGTCTGTCAGGCTGTACGGCAGGTAGAACTTGGTGCGCCGCCGCCCCACCCCACGCAGCACGGTCTGGGAGCGGGTCAACGTCAAAGGCCGCTCCAGCGTGTGCGTGCCTGCTGGCACGCCCAGCACGACCCAGCCTGAGGGAAGGGTGTTATGTGTGGGGCACGGGGTGGCACGGGAGTTGGGGCAAGGGTCACGCAAGCTGGAAAGGGTGGGTGGACAGGGATGGAGCGGTGGGTTGAAGACAGCTGGCCAGTGCACAGGGTAGCAGGGTGTCGAGAGTGGGGCATGAAATGGGCAACAGTGCGGCAAGGGTGGGGCAAGGGTGGGCCAGGGGTGGGGCATGCTGGGATGGGAGAGTGGGATGGGAGGGTGGGATGAGAGGGTGGGGCGGGACAGGAGAGCGTTGGTGTACAAGCCAGTGGTACAAGCAGCGGTACACGCAGCGGTACAAGCAGTGGTTCGCAGGGCGCGTGCCGCCTGCCTGCCCCACGTAACCTCCATGCTGCCTGCCGAACACTGCACGTGCGGTCTGCACCTACAAAGAGTGCACTCGGCGTGTCAGCTCCCTCCCACGGAGGCCCACCTTCCTCTGCCGGTCGTGCACTGGCGCCCGCACCACAGCGCTCCTCAACCCCTGCCATGCCTGGTGCACTCACATCAAGCTCCCTCCCCCATCCCCTTCAGACATGTTGCATTCAACAGCCTCTTCATCTCCCCCACTAGCTTATGCACGATAATATTGCTATGGATAATGGCTGCAGATTGACGTGAACTATGACCGAACCTAAACTCTGACAGAGCGTGACTCTCTCATCTCACCTGCTTGCTGCGTGTTGGCCCAGGCAACCATTGCCTTGAGCGCTTCCGTGCTGGTGCGGTTGGGGTGGCCGCGCTGGAAGGCGGCAAGCGTGCGGGTCAGCGGTGGGGTGGGGATGTCGACCTCGCTGTTACGGTACCCTGCGGGTGGTTGGTGGGTTGGCAGTAAAGGAAGAGCAGAAGTAGTGGGGCACGATGCAAAGGGGCCGGAGCACAAGACTCAAAAGCCGGAGGGAAGGGCAGGGCAGGCGGGGCAGGGCGGGTGCTGCATGTGCATGCCACACAGTACCGCACAATCACAATCAAACACACCCGAATAGCCACCAAGCAACCAGCGACATCATCAGCAAGCGCCTCCCACCCCATGCCTTCCCAAGCCCGCACCCCGGCTCACCCGCATATGAGAAGTCCATGAAGGGCCCATCAGGCCGCTACTTCTCCCCTGCCGCCCCAAAGTGCCGAAAGGTGGGGGCGGGCGGGAAGTGGCGAGCGCCGACGGGCGGCGGCGGAGGGAAGGGGGCTGAGGGCGGCCAAGGAGGAGGCGGCGGCGGGGAGGGCGGCTGTGGAGGTGCCGRGGGTCGAGGCGGCCAGGGGGGCTGCGGCGGGAGCGGCGGCGGGAGCGGCGGCGCCGGCATCGGCAGCAGCAGCTGTGTGGGCAGCTCGCCGCCGAACCGGCCATCTCCGTCGTCGCCGATCAAACGAGCCAGCAGATCCCTGGCCCGCTCCGGCGCCACCAGGAAGCGGGATTGCAGCGCCTGCCAGCGGCCCACCGCCGCCTGTTGCCCCGCCAGCGCCGTCACTGTCAGGATGAGCGCAACCAGCACTGGGCGCCTGCAGGCAACCTTTTCCTGCGGCGCGCGAGCATGCCCATCGGGAAGCGTTAAGCGGCTATATCAAGCAAGGGGGCAGAGCGCAGCAGGACCAGCAAAGCGGGGGGCGCTCACCGCCAGCAGCATGCCGCCGCTGTCGCGCCAGCCGGCCAGTGCTCTGCGCGGACTAGGCATTGGGTCGAATTACACATGTACAGGGCGAACTGCACCGGAAAGGGGGACGATCCCGCTGAGCTGGCGGTACAGGACCGATCCCTTGCTTCCCCCGGCAGGTGCCGGGCTTATGCTGCCCACTGAGCAGCTGATGTGCTGCTCGGATGCGACGAATACCCGATACCACCGCCACGGACATGCGGCCGCCGCTGTCGAGCTGCTGCACAGCTGCCAGCCAGAGGCAGCCCGCTTGCCAGGCTGCTGCCCAGCTGGCTGCTGTGTGGGGGCTTGAAGCTGCAGTGTTAATAAGGTGTTTGATAAGGTGTTGTGTTGCGTTGTGCCTACGGGGTTCACTATAGCACGTTTGTGTGGTTCAGCGCATCGCCTTGTGCCTGCATGCGCTCTGCACTGGCCGCCCGCGGTGCAACGTCGAGCGCATGCGCCCCCACACGCTGTGCACCGACTTGCCACTGCCGCGCTTCAGCCAAGCTGATACGTGTTTGCGAGCAGACACCCCAAAGCTAGCGCTGTGCACCGATTTGCCACTGCCGCTCTTCAGCCATGCTGATACGTGTTTGCAAACAGACACCCCACAGATAGTGTATGTCTTTGCTCGACTGGCTTCTGAGGCGCATGCTTGTTGTTTAAACGGGGGTGCGCTGAGGGGTGGGTGCAGGCGGCGCAGCAGGCATGCTGCGTTTCTTATTTTTGCATCTGCTTATTGGTTCAGCTGTTGTTTGGTCGGGAACAGGGCGAAAGATTATCAGGCCCCGCGGGGGCGGCGGGCCCGCCGGCGGTGGGCAACGAAAGAGTGGGGAGGGCGGAGGCTGTGGGTGAGGTGGCCGTGGTTGGTATGCAAGCAAAGGTGAGGGTAGAGGCAGGTGGCAGAGGGTGGGGCAGAGGGTGCGGTGTGAGCGCACACAATAAAAGAAGAGGGCCTGAGGGTGTGAAGCACAGGGGCTGGGGGCGTCACTTGTTACGGACTGGGGCACACGGGACTTAGGCGAATGCATGGGGCTAAGCGGGGCAACCGGGCAGCGCAGGTCGGCAGGAGGGGGCAAGGGCATGCCAAGCGTGAGGCTGCCCGGGAGGGTTCCCGGGCCAAAGAGAGGAAGCAAAGCGAAACAATGGTGTGTGCTACAGGTAGGGGAGGAAGTGCGGGGAGTAGGCAGGGGTGTGTGGCTGCCCCGCTGCCCCGCAGAGGGGTGCAGGCGGGGCAGCGCACATCGGCGGTAGCGTCGCCAGTTGTTGTTAGAAGTGGCATGCAGGGCGGGGAGTGCAATGCGGATGGGAGGACAGGAGGGGCTGGCAGTGTGGTCAGTGTGTGGGTGATGGGCTGAAGGGCGTGTTGGAAGAAAAGCAGGGAACCGGGTGGAGGAGGGGAGCGGTGTGGGAGGCGGACCCATGCGCAGGAGGGCCCTTTAACCAAGGGAGGCCGCTCCATGTGCGTGGGTGCCGACAGCCAACCGTGGGCAGGTGTGGCCCTAGATACCTAATACAGATACCTAAAAACTGGTTCGGGTTTCGGCGGGAAGGGGCAGGGTTTGGGGGGGAATGAAAGGGCCTTGTGGGATGGGATCTGGCGGGATGGGATCTGGCGGGGGTGGGGGCGGGGTGGAGGCGCAGGTGTGGACAGCTGGCCGCAAAAAGCCGATGAGATAAAGAGTCCTGGTTGGTTAGCTAAGGCGTATTGAAACGTATGGAGGTGAGGTGGCGGGGAGGTTGCGAGGGGCTGGGGGAGGGGGCAAGGTTTGCGCGCGGCTGCCGATGCTTTTCTCGGTAGGCGCAGCATGCACAGCACGCGGCAACACACGCGTTCCGCCGCTTCACTGCGCAAGCAGCATCTTGCGCAGCTGCTTGCGGCGGCGGTCGCCGGGCCGCTCGCCGTCCCATGCCACGTCACCATCCCCATTGTCCACCCTTGTGCAGTCCTTGCCGTTGGGCTTCAGGCAGCAATGGGTCTTCTCGCGGTTCATGCACTGGTAGCCCTGGGATGCCAGCACCAGGTTGGAGCAGCGGGCGCGGCCGCCCTGCAGATGGAAAGGGAGGGGAGGAAGGAGGTTAGGAGGTAGGGTGGGGGCAGCAGGGGAGGGGGCAAGGGCTGGGAGGCAAGCAGAGGGAAGGGTGGAGAGGTGGTGGGCGGTGCCAGGCAGACTAAGAAGCGGCGGGCACAGCGGCAGGCAGCGGCAGGCGGGGCCGCAGGCATGGGGCCCCATGAGAGGGGAGGGTAGCAAGCAGGGGGCAGGCCAGAGCAGCACAGTTGCGGCAGCCGCCAAAACCGAGGTACAGGCCATGCTGTGCTGCAGGCAGGTCTGGTGCAACCGTACCATGGGGCGCGATCCAACCACACTTTAGGGTCGGTTTCACGATACTGGAGAGCGGCATCTCAACACGTTGTTGAGCTCACCTCACAAGTGATCACCCAGTCAGTGTAGGTGCCCTTGGGCTTGGCACCGCCATCAGACTCTGAAGCAGGCGGGGGGGAGAGAGGCATGGGAAGGGCTGGAGCGTGAGGGAGGCGGTGGGAGGGAGGCAGCGGGGCACGGCATGTGGAGGTGCACACAATTGCAGCAGCTGCCGCAGCGTGCAAGCACGGCATATCGCTGCGCAGCCTTTGGACAGCCTGCCCGGCCCTGGCGCGACCCACCACCCCATGCACCACACACCGCGCTCCCACCGCTCAATCTCCACACCCGCCCATGCCCGCCTCCTCATTCAACTCACCCTGTGGCTTCTCCTCCTCCTTCTCCTCGGCCACTTCCTCCTCCTCCACCGGTGCCTTCTCCTCTTCCTTCTCCTGCTCCTTCTGTGCCTCCTCCTCTTCCTTCTGCTGTGCCTCCTCCTCTTCCTTCTGTGCCTCCTCCTCTTTCTGCGGCTCCTCCACAGCGGGCTGCTCGCTAGCAACCTCGGGGCCGCTGCAGGGCGCTTCTGTCCAAGAGATAGCCTTGTGGTCCCAGTTGAAGCCTGCACGGGTTGCATGGGTGGAGGGGAGGGGAGAGGGAACGGTTGTGAGAGAGGGGCGGGGGAGAGGTGGGTGGGAAAGCAGAGTTGAGGGCGGATAGGCCAGGGCAGGCTGTGCGTGCTGCCGGTGGCGGTGCGGTGAATACACACAGCGGGAATGTGGGGCAAGGCAGGGAGCGGCGGGGGCAGAAGGGCACCAGGGGGGAGAGGGTGAGGAGGTGAATGTGCATGCCAGCGCGGCGCTGAATCCCACCCCACGTGCGCTGCCCCCGCACACCGGCGCTCCACCGAGCCTGCTCAGGTGCCCCCGCACACACGCGATGTTGCACACGCGCTCACCGGTGATCTTTTCGAGCGCGGTTGTTGAGAAATCGACGTCACCAAACGCGCAGGTGGGGCAGCGGTCCACAATTTTCACGAGGTACGACCTGCCGCTGGCTCCTGCCTCCGTGCCCTTCACACGCACGCACTTGCCGCACATGCCTTCGTACTGCAAACAGTACAGCAAAGGCAGGGTGAGGGGATGGGAGGTTAATTAAAACCTAACGGCTTCTAGGGTGTTATGCCTCTTATACACCCGCAGCGGGGAAGGGGTGTGTGGCAGCGGCTGCAGCGGTAGCGCAGGCTATTGGCGTCGCTGAATCAGCGGAGGGCCATGCGTGGAGCTGGTCCTACCCACAAACGCTGCTTGCCTGTAAGTGGTTCATAGCCCCGTACATGATCTCCCAGCGATCCTCCAGCTTGCCAAATTGGCAGGCGTTGAAGCCCGTATCATCCTTCTTGAAGGGGGCTGTGAAAGCGGGCGGGCAGGCGGGTGGCGCGTCAGTTGCACGCGGGCGGTGGGTAGCACGCGGGCGGTGGGCCAGAGCATGGGTGCCAGAGCATGGGTGCCCTGGCACCCATCGCCCTGGCTGGCCTCTGGTGTTGGCGAATGCTGGCGAGCAACAGGCCGGTTGTCCGACATGCAAAGTGATGGCGGTCCGACATGCAAAGTGATGGCGCCGGGCAAAGTCACCAACTTACCGCTGTAAGCGGTTCCAAACCCGGCGTGTGTTTTGGCTGCCGACAGGCCAAAGAGTGCCAGGAGGCATGCAACTGCAAGGGAGATGCTCATCGTGCGGCAGCTGAGGGCTGGCCGGTGGCTAGGCTGCTTGGCAATGCTCAGAGGGGAGACTTTGATCAGAAGAGGTTGGAGACAAATACAGCCGTAAAACAATGCGCCAGCGCATTTCGATGGTTATAATCAGGAGGTCACTGCCGCCTCTCAGTCAGACGGCTGCTGTATTGCTACATTTAACATGTGCACACCTACTGGCGGACATCGGGTTTTGGAAACGCCTGCAATACATGTGCAGGCCGACAGCTTGCAGCAGAGGACCTCCCTCCCCGTTCCACTGCCAGTGCTGACCCACCCTGTGGTAGCCTTCTGCCTGGGCTCAGACCTCCCCCAGGGGCTCGCCATAGCTCACAGTAGCAGGTGGCGTGCTCCACCGCGCCAGCACGGTGGCTGGCAGCTATTGACCGGCGCTCCCCCACCTTCCCTCCCGCATCATACTGCGCTGCCAGGTCCAACTTGGCTTGCTGCATCGGGGCCTGCGCTCGCTCACTGTCTCTTTCAAATTGTGGGCCCACGGGCAGCCGAGCGGGCGGCATCCAGGTCATTGCTTGGGTGGTGGGTAGGATGTGGTTGGTGCTGCCTGCCCGCCTGCTTGGCTAAGAACCCACAGCAAAGCTAACAGATGAAGTTTGAGCGGAGCCCCGACCGACTGCCGCCCAAGTTGTAGTTGCCGCCGCCGCCGCCGCCGCCATCGCCGCCTTCAAAAGCAAACGCTCCCGCCAAGAAGCAGCGGCAAGCAGCCCAGCAGGCACCATTGCCCCGTGCTCAGCCTTGGGATGCAGCCGGTGCCGAAAGGCGCTTCTTCGCTGCTACTTTGCTGCACCTCCTGCAACGCCGATCGATCAAGTCGTGCCCGCCTGTGTTTTGTCGCTGGTTCTGTGCTGTGTGGTGGGAGCCAAGCGCCTGAAGACCGTGCAGCACTCGTGAGCATGCAGGAGCAGAGGCCCTGCTTGGGCGTGGTTGCACACAGACACACAAGCCAGCCAGCCACCGGAAGGCCCCTTGTTAGTTAGTTTGTTTGTTAGATTTCATGTCCATACGGAGCCAGAGGCGGCCTCACGAGACAGGATACTCGTCACGGTGATTGGGGCAAGCTTGTGCCACAACCCGGGCTGGTGGCCGTTCCTGCACCTGACCAGCCCAGCATGCAACGTGCCGTTGTGACCCCCCTGTGGCCGACACTGTTCCCAAGTGTTTACAGCAGTCAAAGCAAGAGTGGCCCGGTGACTGAGGATTGCGTTATGGATGCGGAAGAATAAAAGTAGTGGCGGAGTGGGGAGGCGGGGCTCGGTGTTGGGAAAACAGCAAAAAGGGGATGGGGCCTGGCGTAACGGCAGTGAGGAGGGGTGGGCCCGGCCATGCGGGGGGGCGATGAAATCTCTGTCTGTGTGTAGGTTACACGCCTAATCAGCACAAACAGGATGAAATGGCACAAAGGAAGAGAGGTCGGTCCTCCTGTGGCCGAGAGGCACGAAAGTCTCCACAGGGGGCCGAGGTATGAGGGGTCTGGGTGTCGGGAAGGCCCGCCCCTTCCAAGGAAAGCGGGCGGGGCGCTGGGGGGGCGGGGAGTCAAACGAATGGGTGGTTGGTTCATTAATCGGTCGGTTGATTGAATGGTTGCATTCCGTGGGCACCAGCAGGCTGCCGCCTCGTGCTGCTGCAGAGGCGGCGGCATGCGCCACTGCAGGGGTGGCGCCATGCCACCTCATCAATGGAATGTGGGACGCCGCCACGTCAGCAGGATGCCACGTCAGTCACGCCACGTCAGCAGTGGGGGGCATCGTTATCTTGCCACCTCACTTGGCCCTCTGGATGTACTTGGACTCCAGCTCAGCCCGCATCCGCATCACCTCCTCGTCGTTCACAAACTTGTTGTCAATCTGCAAGCAAGCAAGCGCAGTGGCAGGGGGAAGAAACAGCGGTTTCGGTTAGGAGGGAAGGGAAGAAACCTGTGCGGGTTTGCGCCTTGTCGTTCACAAACTTGTTGTCAATCTGCAAGCAAGCAAGCGCAGTGGCAGGGGGAAGAAACAGCGGTTTCGGTTAGGAGGGAAGGGAAGAAACCTGTGCGGGTTTGCGCCTTGTCGTTCACAAACTTGTTGTCGATCTGCACCATGTCGGGGGCAGGGGGAGGGGACAGCAGATGTGGTGAGGAGGGAGGGCAAGAAAGTCATGCACGGTTGCAGCCTCGTCCTTCACAAACTTGCTGTCAATCTGCAAGCAAACACAGTGGGCAGGGGGAAGAAACAGCAGTTTCGGTTAGGAGGGAAGGGAAGAAAGTCATGCACGGTGGCAGCAGGCTGCAGCCTCGTCCTTCACAGACTTGTTGTCAATTCTAGAAAAAAGAGCACCTGGTTCATACGACGGGGAATCATGAAATTTTCGTGTACAAGGCAGTGTTGTGTGTGTGCTCACCAGGATTGCTGAATTTCAAAACACCAATGGGGTAACCGCTACTTTTTCAACAAACCCTAGACGCACACAGGGCAGCGTGTGTGTGCTCACCAGGATGGTTGAGTTGTCGGCGGTGGCGCAGCGTGCCGGCTCGCCCTTCATGCTGACGGCGGCCTGCAGGGCTTTGTTGTCGGGGAGGGCGGCCACGTCCTCCAGCCCCTCCGCCTTCAGCAGAGACACGTAGCTGCAGGGGGGCATGGGCGGGG
>JTEE01000129.1:283933-298376 GCA_002896455.3 Chlorella sp. ArM0029B | reverse complement strand
GGGGGGCGGGCGATCTGGTGGGCCCAAGGATGGGCGATCAAGTGGGCCGGGTGGGCCGGGGTGGGTTGGGGATGGGACGGAGGCATTCGGGTGCGTTTGGTTGGGGCAGGTGGGGGGGGGACGAGAGAGGGACGGGGGCAGGAAGGTTTGGTGCCTGCCTGCCCGCCCGCGCGCCAGCAGCCAGCCGGCAACAGGGGGAGGATTGGCAAACGGGGGCGATGGGCGGCTGGACGGCAGTGTGGAGAGGGTGGCTGACCAAGGGACCAAGGGACCAAGGAGCTTCCGCGCCGGCTGGGCAGGCACGTGGCCTGCCTTTGTGTGCAGAGGGTGGCGCCGGCGCAGAGCAAGAATGCAGGTGACGATTGGATGGATCGGAGGGGGAGAGAGAGGGGTGACGAGAAGAGAGGCGAGGGGGGAGCGCGGGTTTGGTTTTGTAGAGAGTGTGGTTGGCACCAGGCAGGGTGGTTGTTCCTGGGCTGGTTTGCTTGCGGGATCATAAGGTTGGGTGGTGGGGGTGGGTGTTGGGGGGCCGCTGCTGCTCAGTGGCAAGCAGGGCGGGACGAGGGGACAAAAAGGGGGTGGCAAGGCGGGGCGATGGGGATAGGGCCAGCCGTGGGCGGCACACAAGTGCGCACAAGGGCTGTGCTGCTACCTCCACACTGACCGCCGCTACGCTGCGTTACGCTGCGCTACGCCGCGCTGCGCAGCTGGCAGCGCTGATGTGGCAGCCAGCCGGCGGGCGCAGGGGCTGCCAGCGCGTGCCGCTGGCTGGGAAGGGCGTCAACTGGGGCGTTTTTTTCGGCGCGTGCCGCGGCTGGCAAGTGATCGGCTTGTGGTGCAAAAGCTTGCCACGGACGTGTGTCTGTTGTTTGTTCTGTGCTTCTGTGCTGGTTTGGTTTGGGACCAGGAATCTGCCTGTTACCGGCGCCCTCCGGGGCGGCGGGTGTCGACGGGGCGGAACTGAAGCTTGAGCTTGCGGGTGCCGGTGAGCTCCGGAATGACCTGCAGGCCAGAGGAAACGAAGGAAGAAAGGAGGAAAGACTGAGCTTCAGGTCCACGATTCAGGCTGAGGAAGGAAGGACGTCAGGCTGAGGAAGGAACGACGAAAGACTGAGCTTTGCGCCCACATTTCAGCTCAGGGCTAGGAAGGAACCGAGCTTTGCGCCCACACTTCAGGCCCACATGCGCTGCCAACACAGTTGCACCCAACATCACGCCCACGCACCCACACACAAACGTGCCATCACCACACCCATACTGCCCCCGCCCCCGCCCACACACCTCTCCCACGAGCGCCTCGTAGGCGCGGCTCGCATCGCCCAGGCGCTTGTAGTTGACAAAGCCTGCGCAGAGGGGAGAGCGGGGGGAGGTGCAGGCTTGAGAACACAACTGTGTTGCAGGCTGCCCATCACCTCTTGTGCTGAAGAAGATGCGTCTGTCTGTCTGCCCTGTGCTCTCTGCCCGTTGCCTCCCTTCCTAACCTCCCGACACCGGCCTGATGAGACCACCACTATGTTGCACTTTCCCGTCCCTGTACTGCAGCAGAGCATGCGCCTGTCTGCCCTGTGCTCTTTTCACCTGCCGGTTCTGGCCCGATTCGGACCACCCAGCCCACATCCATCCGGCTGCTGGCCAGCAGCTGGGTGCCGTGCGCCCCTGCCCGGCGCTGCCCGACGCCTGCTCGGCCCAAGAAGCGTGGCACACCCTGCTGGGTGGTGGCGGCCACTGGCAACCTGCCCCGGCTCTGGCAAGGCCAGCCAGCCGGCACCGCCCACTCCCTCCACACCACAGCACACAGTGCGGCCCTCCCCACGCACCCCACTGGTCCGTGCGCCCCTTCTCGTGGGTGGCCGGCTGCAGCTCGTAATCGTAGATGGGGCCAAACCTGGGGCAGGGCAAGAGGGGGGGAGGGGTGCAGGAGGAAGGGAATGGAGAGTCAACACACAGACAACAATGGGTGGCTGCACATGGGCCGTTGCACAAGTGGATGCAAAGGGAGGTGGGGCACCCATACCCCCCAAGGGACGGGAGGTGGCAAGACCAGCAAGCAATCTTGACTGCATCTGCGTGTCAACAGGCAGCGTGAGCTTGCGATGCTAGAGCCAGCTTTGGGCAAGCCACACGCCACAGCACTGGCAGCACTAAACTGCCCCTGGCGCACGGCCGCCCAACCTGCCGGTGTGCCCTACAGCCCTACCATGCCATCCCCCGCCACTGCGCTGCTCCCCTGCTCATCATCTCCCCCCTCTTCCCCGTCCCCTCCCCTGCCGCATGATGCCCGCCTCACCTGCCAAACACGCCCCGCACAGTCTCGGCAGAGGCGGTACCGTCGATGCCGCCCATCCAAAGCTTGGTGGTGGGCTCGGGGGAGGCGCCATCCTGGCCACCGGGACGGGACAGCTTGTCCTCACTGCAGCGGCCGCTGCACGCAAGCCAGAGGCGGCACACAGTGAGAAAGAGGTGCAACGGGGGCAGAGCGGCGCAAGCAGCAGCAGTGCGGGCAGGCCAGAGGCGGCACACAGTGAGAGAGACGGCAAGCAACGGGGGCGGAGCGGCGCAAGCAGCAACAGAGCAGGCGTGCCAGAGGCGGCAGCAAAGCCAAGGCAAGCCAGAGGCGCCACTCCTGGGGCAGCAGCACAGCTTCAGGCGCCGTCTACCCGCTGCTGCCCTGCCAGCCAGCCAGCCAGCCATTCAGCCACTTGTCCAATCAGGCATGCCCAAAGCGGCAGCACACGCAAGCCAGAAACGGCACTATAAGGGGCAGCAGCGCAGGCCAGGCGCTCTGCCCTCTGCCTCCTCCGCCCCCGCAGCCAGCCAGCCAGCCAGCCAAATATCCAGTCATTCATCCAGTCATTCATTCACCCTGGCGTGCGCACCTGGAGTTGGCGGGCGCCGGGGAGCCAGAGGACACGGAAGAGCCAGCCCTGCCAGCCGACTCAGATCCCAGGCTGAGGCCCCGCCGCCCCGTTCGCCCCCGGCTTCCGCTGGCCGTCTGCCAGTCGTCGCTGCCAAGGCCGCTGCCGCTGCCTGCAGCGCTGCTGACGGTGGCAGCCGCCAGGCTGGCGGCCGTGGTCTGGGGGCGGGCTGCCAGAGCAGCCAGGGAGGGGGCAGCGGCGGCTGCGCTGGCCCAGCTCATCGTGGCCGTGCGCTGCTGGGGAGGCGGCTGGGGGGGCGGCAGCGCGGCAGCTGCGGCGGCAGCCGCAGCGGCAGCCTGCTGCTGTGCCTGCTGCTGCGCCTGCTGTGCACGGTGCTGCTGGTCCAGCTGCAGGTGGCGCAGGTCTGCCTCCACCTGGTGGTGCTGCTGGGGCAGGCCAGAGGAGGTGCCGTTTGTGGACATCATGTGGCCGTGGCCGTTGGCGCTGCTGTGCCCGTTGCCCACCTGCTGCGCCGCCGCCTGCTGCTGGCGCTGCATGGCGTCAAAGGAGCCCCAGCCGACGGCAGAGGCAGCCTGCTGATTCTGCTGGTTCTGCGCCTGCTGCGCCGCCTGCTTCTGCGCCTGCTGGGCGACGTCCCAAGCCTGCTGCTGCGCCTCCTGCGCCTGCCGCTGCCGGCGGTGCTCTACACGCTGCAGCAGCTGGTGCTGCTCCATGTACACGGCTGCCGCCGCTGCATTGACACGCGATTCGGAGCCCGTCGGCGACGACTGCACACACGGCAGGGCAGGGGAGGCAAGCACGCAACGGTCAAACACTTGCACAGCGAGGCAGCAGCCAGTGCCTGGGTGCAGGCATCAACATGGCAGCCGGCACGGAGGTGGCCACGGGAAGATGCAACGTGCGGGGTGGTGCGCTTGCTGGGCTCCGTCCCCCTCTCGGCACACACCCGCCCGCCGACGGCAGGCGCCGTTGGTGTCGGCGACGCCCCCGCCACTCTTTCGCCACCCACGCGCTGCGATCGACGTCGCTGCGATCGACGTCGCACCCTGCCCCGACCGCCCTTTCCCAGACCCACTGACCCGGCTCGCCTGCTCCAGGCTGTAGAGCAAGTTGATCAGAGAGCCCGGCAGGCTGTCGGCGCGCTTGACGTGCAGGAAGGCGTTACCCAGTGGGTAGCCGTCAAACAGCTCCACCGCGGCCCGGGCAGCCCTCTCAGACCCGAGAATCGCGAGGGCGACCCCCTGCTGGCTGCCGCCGGAGGTGTCCAGCGCCGCTATCAGCTGGAGCACGGGAGCATCAGCCTGGTGAAACAGGTGGCGGAGCTGTGCCAGGGAGACGGAGGCGTCCAGGCCATGAAGCTCTACCGCTTGCGGCTGGTCGCCCCCGCCTCTCTCTGTCGCTCCACCCGGCGCGTACATGATTGCATAGGGTGGGTGATCAAACAAGTGTGGGGGCAAGCTGCCGGGCCTGCGCCGTTCGCTCGTGCGGCCACTCCGCGTGGCAGCCAGGTCGGAACGCTCCACAGGAGCTCCTTGCAAGGGTTTGCAGGGGGTGCTCGAGCCCCCGTGACGGCTACCGCAGGTGCTTCGAGGGTTCTGGTGGGTTGTTAGTGGGTCCGGTAGCACATGTGGGACCGGAGCAGGATGTGAACTGCTTCGGCATGTCTGTGCCATAGGGCTATGCGCTTGCAACCCTCATGCGTGCCATCGAATGGCTGGCAAGGGGGGCGGTGGATGCCCCTCTCCGCTTGGGGGTCTTGGGCCTAGGTTGGCTGCGTCGTCAAGCCGGCACCGAGAAGCGGCGAGCGGCGCCGTGTTGCATGCGCCTGCGAAGCTTTGTAATCAGGGCACGCCCAATCTCTGTGCTTAGCGCCACACTGATTGTGCATGGCCAGCAGCAGCACTAGATGTGTATGCACTCATGCTGGTTGCACCCGTGACTTGTTCACGTACCGCAGAACCGGTTGGGGTCCTCGTAGAAAAATGGGGGCATGCAAGTTTCAGGGAGGAGCCCAGAAGGGAGGAAGCAGGCAGCAGGTGCTTTCCAGGTAAAAAAGGCAACGGGGTAGCGGCCCAAGGCGCAGGTTAAGTGATCAAGATTCCAGCACGTGTGGGGGACAAGGGGCGCTACGCAGCGCCCAGCGCGAGGTCGAGCTGGCAAGGGCTGCGAGTTGCATGCTGAGAGCACAATATCATGATAGCGGTTCAGGCAGGGATGAAAAAAGAGTCCACGCTGAGGGTGTGCAGGATGGGGGGAAAGATCGAGCGAGGAGGTCGACGGAAGAGGCTGCGGCGGACAAAGCTGTGGGCAGTGTGGGGGCTGGCAGCGGTAGTGCGAGGCTGGGTGCTGGCAGGAAGGGGACGTTGGGAGGGGGACGATAGGAGGGGGCAATGATATGTGGGTGCGAGGCAGGGGAGCCTCAGGCCTGACCTGTGGCCAGCTGAGGAGGCAGAGTGGAGAGGCGATGCCGCCTCCCACCTGCCAGCCGCCCCGGCGCTGCTTGGCTCGAAGAATTTGGTGTGCGCACGCTCGAGCACAGCGTGCACTCAGGCTGCAAGGGTGGGATCCTGAAAGTGCAGGTGGCAGGGGACAGCCCCAGGCTGGTTCACTCGCGTTGGCGGTGCGGGGACTGGAGGAGCAGCAGGATCATGGCGCTTGATGGCGCCAGCAGCCTGATAGCAGGTCGTAGGCCGGCGGCAGGCTTCGTGCCAAACAAGGGAATTGGCGGCGGCGCAGGGTCGGGGCCACCAGGTCTTCGAGTTGCTGCTCCAGGCAGCTGCCCACGATGGCGCAATGTAAGGGGCAGGGGGATCGGCACATTGGCCATGCTGCCACATCAGCTGCTCATGCCCGGCCAGCACTCTGCCTGCTGGGAGGCACCAGGGGCGCGCTACAGTGTTTTGGGCACCCCTGCCTCGCTGCGGCCCCTCTGGGAGAACCGGTGGACAGCGGCACAGCGTGGCACCACGGTGGTGCCACCATGCGCAGCAACACCCACTGAGGATGTTTCAGCACT
Source organism: Chlorella sp. ArM0029B (assembly GCA_002896455.3). Lineage (NCBI taxonomy): Eukaryota > Viridiplantae > Chlorophyta > Trebouxiophyceae > Chlorellales > Chlorellaceae > Chlorella > Chlorella sp. ArM0029B. The sequence continues at coordinate 292,484 of JTEE01000129.1, read as the reverse complement.
GAGGGTGTTCAGGATTTGCTATATGTCTAATCAACTCTGCCTGGAGGGCACTCTGAACGAATGGTCAGTGTTCTGAACTGGCTCGCTCCGTTGTATAGAGCAGCTGGCAGCACTTGCGGCGTAGCAGGCAAAGCGCCAGCGTCACGTCCATTGAAACATACACACAGCCTCGGGGCCAGTCATGCGCATACCGAGGCAAGGCAACAGCGATGCTGGGAGATTCAGGCTTTGAGGTGTCCAGCCATTACGTACAAGCGGAGGCGGAGGCTGCCTGGCTGGCGCCAGCGCCGCTGGTTGAGCTGCGTGATGACCGGCTCAGGCAGAAGAGGGCAGTGAGGCTTGGTTCGCATGCATGCACGCCATATGTCCTCTTGTTTGCCCGTCCATGGGATCATGGGAGGGTCTCGTACCGTGGGCACTGCGGCAGAGCGGCGGCAAAGGCGGTGCGCTGAGCATGCCGTGGGCGGCGCACAGTTTGAGCCCTTGAGTGCGGCTTACCTTGCGTCGCCCGTGCCTCGGTACGAGAACCATACTCCTGAGCAGGGCAGCGGCTCTACAGAGGCTGCGCCGGCCGTGCCAAATGCTCTCCGTCTCCACCGGAGCGCTTTGCAGCCACCGACTGATGCTGCAAAGTGTGGATGGCGCGCGGGTATCGATGGTGGCGGAAGGGCGCCGGCAAGCACCGCAGGTGGGCAAGTAGCGCCCGGCGTGATCAGCAAGTTGCTTTGTGTGGTGTGGGTAATCAATCAAGATGATCGGCAGTAAGATGATGAACCTCCCCAGGTGCCAGTCCCTGCTCCTTCCCGCCGCCGCTGTGTGCAACATCGTCACACGCTGCATTGCCCAATCAAGACAACTCTTATCTCGGTTCGATCTGTATATTTGTCACGCAGGGCACATCCGCTTTCCGTTCAGGGCAGCCCCACCCACAATCGCCGCAGCGGCTCAGGCAGCAGAGGCAGCGCCCGCAGCCCGCTGCCTGGCAGGGCAGATGTGTTGTAGCCCGCAGCAGTACCGGCAGCTACGTCGACAGGAGCGCAGCGGTAGCGCAGGCACCTGTTGATGAGCAGCAGCAGGAGCAGCAGCAGCAGCAGGAGGGGGCAGGCAAACAGCCGACTGAGCCGCCTGTGTACGATGCCACGCAGCTGCTGCTTGGCATGGGGCTGCCCACCTCTGGGGCTGATCAGCTGCAGTAGGCCATTTCCAAGGTGCCTGTCACACGGCAGCATGGCATTGTGCAGCACAGCAGCCAGGTGGCGGCACACCTGCACAGCCTGGGTGTGGGGCAGCAACAGCTGGTGCGGCTGGTGCAGCGCTGCCCAGAGCTGTTCAGCTGGCCAGCAGAGGAGCGGGCGGCGGTGCTGTTTGGGCAGCTGCAGCAGCTGGGCCTGACGGCGGCAGAGGCTGGCCAATGCTTTGAAAAGCAGACAGTAGCAGTATCATCACCCAGCTTCCAGGCAGGCATAGGCGTGCTGGCAGCGTTGTATGAGGCAGCGGGCGGCAAGGGCGGCAAGTCAGGCGAGTGGCAGCTGGGCGGGCTGCTGAGGGGGCAGCCTGCGGCATTGAAGCTGCTCTCTGCCAGGGCCGTCAGGCTGCAGGATCGCATCGCCAACCTGCGGCGCCTCGGGCTGAACGATGCACAGATTGTGTCGGGCCTTAAGCAGGCTTGGGTGCTGCTGGACATGAGTGCCCTTCACCCGGGCAGGCGGCAGCAGCTGCTGCAACTAGAGCTGGGCGTGGGCAGAGACCTGTTTGCAAAGATCCTCTACTCTGCGCCCCGGGCCAACAGTGAGGCAACGCTGCGGCAGCGGTGCCAGGCCCTCGTAGCGGTGAGAGCAGCAGCTGTTCACTGAGGGTGGTCGGACTATGATTGTGTGCTTGGCGTGTTACGGCTACTGCTTTGAGTGGGCGACGCATGTGCTAGTGACGCCAGGCTGCCCACATCGCACCTCTCAAGTAACGTCCTTCTTCTGCTTGTGTTCCCCATGCCTTGCAGGTGTTTGGCAGGGAGGCTGCTTTAAGAATGGTGGCCTGCTCGCCTGGCCTGCTCACCGTCGCCAGCCCCGTTTGGCAGGTGGCGCTGGAGGTGATGCGGCTTGTGGGCGTGGCAGACCCGGTGGCAGTGGCGCAAAGGAATGCTCGGGTGCTGACATCGAACTGGCTGGATCCACGCCGGCTTGTCAACCGGTTGGCTCTGCAGCGCTGCCTGGGCCTCACTGCAGCAGCCGCATACCAGCAGTATGCCGGGTACGTGGCAGGCTATACACCAACACGCATGGTGGGCCGCCTGCTGTACCTGGAGCGGTCCGGTCTGCTGCCACTGGTGCCAGACAAGGCGGCCCGGCTGCGGGCGTGGCGACGAGAGCACGACCTGCCAGCAAACCGCAAGGCGCCAGGGCAGCCGGCACTGATCAGCCTCCGTGACGTGGGCAGGATGACTGATGCTGAATTTCTGAGCTTGCTCAGCAATAAGGCGTGCGGCAACGACCTGGCTGCCTTCCAAGCTGGGGTGGAGGCCCTGCCTGCCTATCAACAGCTGTGGGCGGCAGCGGTTACGGAAGCGGCGCGGTTGAGGGCAGCGCTGCCGCCTGAGCTGGCAGAGACGATGGCAGGTGATGCCAAGGAGGCAGCAGAGGACGGCGAAGAATCGTAAATTTGCATCTGTGCCCCACACTGTCTGATTCCCTGCCCTGTGCTTGCTTTGGCGCCCAAACCCCCAGCTGTGCTCCCACTTTTACATTTGTGGTTATTGTTCGCCGTTCTGGGTCTCCCCCCCACACCCCCACACAGACATCATACATGCTCACTGTCTTTCGTTTCTGACAAGTTGCACACAACGCCGAATGTTACTGTTCACGAAATTGTCATATGGCGCGCTTAAACCAAACGCTGGTCCAGCAGGCCTGCACCGGGGTGAGCAACAACAGGCTCTGTCACTGCTGCCTCCAGTGGGGCCTGGCGAGCTGGCAAGGGTTTGCATCTGCTGATGTCTTATCAAACCGGTCGCGTGACCTGCTGCTGGTCGGCCCACATGGCCCACCAGGGAGGGGCAGTAGTGCGAGGCGACGCTTGCCATCCATTGGAACTGCCTTCATCATGATGGGGGCAGCTGTCGAGTCGCCGCCATGTTCAGGGGGTGTGGGTATGGGATGCGGGCGGGAGACCAGCAGGCACGGAGCACAGACGGCCTACCATCGGGGAACCGTGCACAGCGCGTTTGAAGAAGGCGTGGACCGCGAGCAGGAAGCGTGAGGTGCATGTTCGAAAACACCTGGGCCATGCTATGGCGGCAAGAGGCGCACCCACCGGCGGGTGCTGGCAGATAAAGCCCCCACCGCCCAAAGCTGCATGTGGCAGGCTGCAATGGGTGCTCCGGTGAATAAACGGGGCTGGATTTCCCGTTTTAACTCGTATAGAGGGCGACGGGCAGATGTTGTCGTGGTTTTGGGAGCGGCGGTCGATGGGATGGCGAGGTGTGGGTGGGGTGGGAGGAGAATGGCACCATCGCTTGGTTACAGCGTGATGCGGGCCTGCGCATTGAGCTGTCTGTGCCTGACAAAGGTAGATACTTAACGTGTGTGGATATAACTGATGCACCCACGCGTTGCCAAAGTACATCCAAGCGAACGTCTTCCAGCGTGCTTGAACATGGGCGGCGGCGGCAAAGGCGGCGCGCTGCGCATGCCGCGGGCGGCTCACCGCTTTACCCCTGTGCTGAACGCGCGTGCCTTGGTTGACATACCTATAATTGAGCAGAGGGCAACGTCTGCAGAGGCTTCACAACCTTGCCATATGCTCTCCCTCTCTGCCGGGGCGCTGTGCAGCCATCGGCTGCTCACTCACACTTTTGGAGGCGCGCGGTTATCGATGTTGGCCGAAGGGCGCGGGCAAGCCCCGCAGGTGGGCTGCGCACCTTCCCGTGCGTCGAGTGCAGCCTGCTGGGCAAGCTGCTTTGGGATGATCAGTATCAACGATATCCTGCGCCCTGGCAATGTGGGAGTGGCACCAGTCGCCTGCCGTCCGCCTGCCCGCCGCCGCTCTGTGCACCGTTGCCACTCGTCTCAGCGCTGTTATTTACTGTGTCGAGCGCACACTGCTGATACTAAATGTGCAGCGCTGTTTGTTTGAATGCAGGTCACTGCAACTGTCCATGCAGGGCAGCCCCGTGCGGTACCTGTGCAGCGGCTCAGGCAGCAGAGGCAGCGCCCGCAGCCCCGTGCCTGGCAGGGCAGGTGTGCTGCAGCCAGCAGCAGTACCGGCAGCGACAGCAGCGCAGCGGTAGCTGAGGCACCTGTTGACGTTCCGCAGCGGCAGGACTCGGTGCAGCACAGTCAAGGCAAGCGGGTAACAGAAGCGCCAGACTGCGATGCCGCGCAGCTGCTGCTCGGCATGGGGCTGCCCACCTCTGGGGCAGGCGAGCTGCAGAAGGCAATCGCTAAGCTGCATGTTGTGCGGCAGCATGGCGTGGTGCAGCACAGCAGCCAGGTGGCGGCACACCTGCGCAGCCTGGGCGTGGGGCAGCAACAGCTGGTGCGGCTGGTGCAGTGCTGCCCAGAGCTGTTCAGCTGGCCAGCAGAGGAGCGAGCGGCGGTGCTGTTTGGGCAGCTGCAGCAGCTGGGGCTAACGGCGCCACAGGCTGGCGAATGCTTCAAACAGCAGCCAGCAGCAGCAGCAGCTTCCAGCTTCCAGCCTGCCATTGTCGTGCTGGCAGCGCTGTATGGGGCGGCTGGCAGCAAGAGCAGCGAGTCAGGCGAACGCCAGTTGGGCGGGCTGCTGGTGCGGCGGCCGTCGGCAGTTAAGCTTCTCACTCTCAAGACCAACACGCTGCAGGGGCGCATCGCCAACCTACGGCGCCTGGGCCTGAGGGGCGCGCAGGTCGTGGCAGGCCTTGGGCTGTCCTGGAAACTGCTGGACATGAGTCCCGGTCACCTGGGCAAGCGGCAACAGCTGCTGCAGCAAGAGCTGGGCGTGGGCAGCGACCTGTTTGCAAAGATCCTCCGGCTTGCATCCCGGGCGGTCAACAGCAGTGATGCAACGCTGCGGCAGCGGTGCAAAGCGCTCGTAGCGGTAAGTGATTCACAAGTGGCAGGTGTTGGCTGAGGATGGCTGGGTTGGATGAAGTTTGTAGTTTTGATGCTTGAGCGTAGCAGACACTTGCTTGAGTGTGGACCTTGGCTGCCTGCCCCATGATATGCCACGATGGCTGACTGATTCGCGCCTGCCATTGTCTGCCTCGTCCCCTTGTGCCCTGCAGGTTTTTGGCAAGGAGGCGGCGTTGGACATGGTGGATTGCTCGACTGACCTGCTCACCGTTAGCAGCGCTGTCTGGCAGGCGGCACTGGAGGTGATGCGGCTTGTGGGCGTGGCAGACCCGGGGCCAGTTGCGCAGAGGCATGCACGGGTGCTGACATTCAACTGGCTGGATCCACGCCGGCTTGTCAACCGGCTGGCGCTGCAGCGCTGCCTGGGCCTCACCCCTGCGGCCGTTTATGAGCAGCATGCCGGCTATTCAGCAAAGACGGGCACCGACCGGCTGGTTGGCCGCCTGCTGTACCTGGAGCAGTGCGGTCTGCTGCCACTGGTGGAAGACAAGCGGGCACGGCTGCAGACATGGCGGCGGGAGCACGGCATGCCGACAGACTGCGAAGCGCCAGGGGAGCCGGCACTCATCAGCCTCAGCGATGTGTGCAGCATGCCGGACCCGGCCTTTCTAAACTTGCTCAGCAAGAACGGCTGCGCCAGCGACTTTGCCGCCTTCCAAGCCGGGCTGCAGTGCCAGCCTGCGTGTCAAGAGCTGTCGGCGGCAGCAGAGGTGGAGGCGGTGCGGTTGAGGGCCGCGCTGCCGGATGAGCTGCGGGGGAAGCTGGCAGCCGGTGCCAAGAGGCCAGCGGAGGACGGCGAAGAATGATGAATTGCATATGTGTTGTGCAGAGGCAGCGCAGAAGGCAGGCTTGCACCATGAGGTGCAGCTTGTATTGTTTCCCTCCCCCTCTTGTGATTTATCTATCAGCACACCAATGCCTGGATTCTCCCCGTTCCCCCTCCCGCGTTGTTTCAAGTACCTCTGTACTCTTGATTCGTTCTTGACTTTACTTGAGCACTTTGACAAGAAGTGCAACCCATGCCCAAAGATCATACAATGGTTGGTGCAACTGGCAGCAGCCAAGAAGGCTAGGAGGGGTGGCATGCAGGTGTGAGAACAGGCTGCCTGCTCTGCAGCCTTGCAACAAGCCAGCATGGCAACTTCAACTATCGACTTGGTGCTGCTGCCCCTGCTGTGGAATGCTGGCTTCATCCTGCTCTGCACCCGGCTGTGCCTGCTCTGCGCCGCCCTGCTGCTGCTGAAGCGCCTCGCCGTTGCTGCCTTCCTGCGGCGGCTGGCCATCGGCACTGCTCTTCTGCTGCGGTGGCTGCTGCCCCTCCTCTGCACTGCGAGCCCGCGCCTGCTGCCCCTCCTCTGCGCTGCCACCCTGCGCCTGCTCTTCTGCAATGCCAGCGTGCGCCTGCTGCTCCTGCTCCTGCTGCGGTTCAGGTGGCTGCTGCGGCTCGTCTACTCTGCCATGGGGCGCCTGCTTGTCAGCGCTGCCAGAGTGTGGCTGTGGCTGCGCCTGCTGCTCCTCTGCTCTCCCACCCTGCTCCTGCCGTTTATCTGTGCCGTCAGCTTGCAGCTGCTGCTGTTCCTCTGCGCTGCCAGTGGGCAGCTGCTGCTCCTCTGCACTGCCAACCGCCAGCTGCTCCTCTGTGCTGCCAACCTGCTGCAGCTCCACCGCACTGCCAGTCAGCAGATGCTGCTCCTCCTCTGCGCTGCCAACCTGCTGCTTCTCCACCACACTGCCAACCTGCTGCTCCTCCTCTGCACTGCCAGCGTGCGGCTGCTGCTCCTCTGCGCCACCGGACGGCAGCTTCTGCTCCTCTGCGCCACCGGACGGCAGCTTCTGCTCCTCTGCGCCACCGGACGGCAGCTTCTGCTCCTCTGCGCCACCGGACGGCAGCTGCTCCTCTGCGCTGCCACCCTGCTGCTGCTCCACTGCACTGCCACCCTGCTGCTGCTGCTGCTCTGCTGCGCCACTAGCCGGAAGCTGCTTTTCTGCAGCATCAGCAAGCGGCTGCTCCTCGGCACAGGGTCCCAGCTCCTGCGGCTCCTGCGGCTTCTGCTGATGCTTCGGCTCTTCCTCGGCAGGGCTGCGCTGCCGCTGGCCCTCGGATTCGAGCTGGGAGCGGCCCCTGTCAGCAGGCCTGCGCTGCCGCCGCCCCTCTGATACAGGCTGAGAGCGGCCCCTGTCAGCAGGGCTGCGCTGCCGCTGACCCTCGGAATCGATCTGAGAGCGGCCCCTGTCAGCAGGGCTGCGCTCCCGCTGGCCCTCGGGTTCGAGGTGAGAGCGGCCCCTGTCAGCAGGGCTGCGCTGCCGCCGCCCCTCTGATCCGGGCTGAGAGCCGCCCCTGTCAGCAGGGCTGTGCTGCCGCCGCCCCTCTGATCCGGGCTGAGAGCCGGCCCTATCAGCAGGGCTGCGCTGCCGCTCAGGGCTGTTGCCACTGCGCTGCTGCTCCCGGCCCCTGCTCCTGCTGCGCTGCCCATCCCCACCCCCGCCTCTGCTCCGGCTGCGCTGCCGCTCAGTGCTCTTGCTCCGCCTTTGCTCCGCCTCTGCTCCGCCCTTGCTCCAGCTGCGGCTGCGGCTGCGGTGCTTTGACTTGCGGGAACTGCGGCGGTGGCTGTGCCGGTGCCGATGCTTGCCCTCCCTGCTCCGGCTGCGGCGGTGGCGCTTGCTCCTGCTACGCCGCCGCTCCCTGCTCTTGCTACGCCGGCCCTCTGCGCTCCTGCTGGGCTGACCCTCCTTGCTCCTGCTACGCCGCGCCTCCTTGCTTCTGCTGGGCTGCCCCTCCCTGCTCCTGCTGCGCTGCTCCCCCTTGCTCACGCTGCGCTGCCGCTCCTTGCTCCTGCTTCGCCGCGCCTCCTTGCTCCTGCTGCGCTGCCGGTCCCTGCTCCTGCTGGGCTGCGCCTCCTTGCTCCTGCTACGCCGCGCTTCTTTGCCTCTGCTGGGCTGCCCCTCCCTGCTTCTGCTACGCCGCGCCTCCTTGCTCCTGCTGGGCTGCGCTTCCTTGCTCCTGCTGCGTCGCCGCTCCCTGCTTACGCTGCGCCGCCGCTTCCTGTCCCTGCTCCTGCTGCGCCGCCGATCCCTGCTCCTGCTCCTGCCTCCTCCGCGGCTGCACTCCCCACGCTGCTCCTCGCCAGCAAGGCTGCGGCGCCCGTCTCTGTGGCTGTGCCGACGGCTGCGTCTGTCAGGATCTGCCTCCTCATCCTCCCGCCGCCGCACACGCCGCTCCTCCTCCTTCTCAACACTCCGTTCCCGCTGCCGCCCAGCACCCTGCTGCTCCTGGCCAGCCGCGCCCCGGTCCCACCTGCTGCTGCTGCTGACCCTCTGCGGGCGGGACGGCCCCGCACCCGCCACCCACTGCTGTCCCCCCGGGTGCTGCACCGGCGGCGCGGCCCACTGCTGCTGCTGCTGCAGCCGCGCCGCTGGCGGCAGCACCGGCGGGGCTCCCCACCGCTGCG
>JTEE01000129.1:264683-283618 GCA_002896455.3 Chlorella sp. ArM0029B | reverse complement strand
GCCTCCGTCGCCGCCGCACCGGCTGCCTCCTCGCCGCCGCCGCCGCTGCCACGCCCTGCACCATTCTGGACTGCGCTGCCTGGGGCGGCGGCCGCAGGGGCGCCCAGGGCTGCGCCCGTGCCCATGCTTTGGTCCAGGCTCTGGCGGGAGGAGCAGCGCACAGCGCCGGAAGAGGTAAATTGTTTGCCGGCGTTGGGCAGAGAGGCGGACTGGAACGTGTTGAGCTGCTGCTGAATGGTGGCTGGGCGGTAGGGCTTGCGCCCGCTGGCGTCGCCAAACCGGCCCTGCAATAGATGGAGCAGCGGGGGAGGGAGGGAGGAGCAGGATCGGGAGGGCAGAGGGTGAGCACAATTAACAGAGGGCGCTGGTAGGGCCCAGAGCAGCAGCGGGTCCAGCAGGGCGGCAACGCCAGGGTCAAGAAGTGCCCGGCGTGCCGAAGCAGGGCTCCAGCATGGGCAGGGACAGGAGCTGCCCTCACTGCCCCACAAAGCAACATATGCCCGTTGTCCACGGCACAGCCTGCAAGGTAGGTTCCGGCCAACACCTGGCTGCAGCCACAGTTACAGCCACACTTACAGCCAGAGCCAGAGCCAGAGCCCACCCCCCCTGCCTTTCATCCCTGTTCCCCTCCCTTTCATCCCCACACCCCATGCCCAACACCACACATCCACCCCGCTGCTCACCCGTGCCGCTGCCGAGCCAGGCGTGGGCTTTAGCTCAAAGCCCGCTCCATCTGGCACCATGGTGCCTCCCCTCACAAACGAAGCGGCCATGCCGCCAAAGCGGGAGGGGCCTCCAAAGCGTCGGAAGCCGCCGCTGCCGTAGCCGCCATGCCCGCCGCTGCCACGGTAGCCGCCGCCGCCGCCGCCGCCTGTGGAGGGGTCGGCGCCGAGTCCAGGGTGCTGCGGCGCCTGCGGGAAGCATAGCAGGCAGGCAGGCAGGCAGCAGCGGTGAAGGGGCGGCCGGGCCAGGCGCTGCGGTACCCAACAGGGAAACAACCAGGGGATGGACAGCCAACACAGCCCCGCTCAGCGCACAGCCCCGCCTCTGTTGCCGCAAGCAGCGTCACGCCCTCCAATCAGGGTGTCAATGGATTGTGCAGCACATTCCCTCCTTACCATGCCACACGCATGGTATAGCTTGCAGGGAAGCCCCTCAGGGAAGCCTGGTGAGACATCCGGATTTGTGTCAGCACGGAGTGCAGGCCGCGGCTCGCCACAGCAAAGTGACCCACCACCTCGTCATCTCAATACGAATCCGCTGCCCCCCGGCATGCATGGCAGCATGGCCAACCCGACTCCGTTACCGCACCTACCGGCTTGCCAGGTGCAACAAGCGGTTGCTCCTGCACGCCTGCTCCGCCGACACATGGTGTCCCCTGGTTGCCCGCAGCAACCCCAGGCTGCCCAGAGCGAGCCACCATAAGCCACCACGCCCAGCCCCCGCATCCCAGGACCCCACCAGCCGCACAGCAGGGGCCCCAGCAACCCCCAGAAGCACAGCAGGCCTGGCAGCACCACCAGGCCCCACAGCCCCACCGGACACAGCACAGCTGCCCCTCCCGCCCGCCCACCCACATTCCAGGCCTTCTTCTTGCTGCCGTCCGCCTTGCCAGCCCCCGGGTTGAGCAGGCTGTCCTCATCAACCACAGACTCCAGCAGCCGCTCCAGGCAGGCAGCTGCAGCCACCTGCAGGGATCGAGAGCGAGTAGGGGGGCAGGAGGCCCGAGGGTGCACATTTGTGACGGCTTCAGGGAGGGAGGCAGTACCAACCCCCCCTCTCGGAGGCGGACGGGACCAGGGGGTGCACCGCCAGCGAATGCAGCCAGGACGCAGCAGCTGTATTCAGCGTACACAACAAAGCGGAGCCCCCTCCCTCCCTCGCCACAAATCCCTAGCACGTCCCTGCACATGGCAGCATCCACATGCAAGCAGGACCCCACACTGTGTGCACACCTGTCAAGCCCACCCGGTGCCCCGCCCTGCCTCCCACATGCTCATGATTCGCCCACCTGCTTCCCCGCCTGCTTGTTGCGCGCCCGCCCCTCCCCGCTCTCCACCGTCTCCCCGTCCCGCTTGCTGGCCAGGCGCACAGTCACCCGGAAGCCGCCCATGCGGTTCTCCTGCTCCACGTTCCACGCCACCTGCAAGGAAAAGGTTGTTTTGTGTTATCGAACTGTTGAAGAACGAAACAGTTTGATCGCCCTTTGGGCTGACGCGCGGGCAGGGTACGCCGGGCAATGAGGGGATGCACATGCGCTGGCTGTCCACGCGTGCTGGCTGTGCTGATGAGACGTCACAAGCGATGCTGGCGGAGGCTCACTGCCAACCCCTCAGGATGGGAACACCGTGTGATCGGCGAGGGAGTGCGACACAAGACAAGGGCAGTGCCAGCACGCAACCGCCAGCACCCAACAGCCTCGGCCAGCACCCAACAGACAGGCTGCCACCACCCTCCCACCTGGTACATCAACCTTGTTGCGTATTCGTTGAGGACGGCCAGGGGGAACTGGTCCACTCGCAGCTCCTGCCTGCAGCACACACAAGGAGAGAGGGATGGCCTCTTTCAGGCAAGGGGGGATGCGGCCGGCGGGGCGGGGCGGGCAAGCGGAGCGGAGCAGGGTGCACTGTGTGCATCGGACACGTCTGGACTTGCCCAACCTTGTTTTTTTGAGGCCGCAGTTATGCTGCAGCAACGGCGGCAGCGGGGGTTTGCTGCTGCTCGTGCAAGCGGGAAAATGCTACACCCACTGCTCCGACCAACCTCATGGCCCTGGCTTACTTGAAGCGCTGCAGCAGGCGCTTGACCGCGGGATAGCCATCTAGATAGTCGCCTGTGGCGGCGCCGGGCAGTGATGCCAGCCCTGCTGCTGCGGCTGCATTGGAGGCTCGCCGCTGCGCCTTGCTGCCCGAAAACGGCGGCGCCGCCGCCTGCAGCTGCTTGCCCCGACCGGGCTTCCCCGATGCCTCGTGGACGAAGAGCGTATGCTGGTCCGGATCCAAGCGCTGCCGCTTGCCGGCGAGCGGCGCCTGCTGCTGCTGCGAGTAGCCTTGCCCGGGCGGCGCCTCTCCGTAGCCCGGCGTGTACGCGGCTGCCTGCTGCTGGTTGCTATAGCCAGCATAGGGGTCGCCGGGCTGCTGCCACTGCTGCCAGTTCTGTTGCTGCTGTTGCCACTGCTGCCACTCCTGCTGCTGGTCACCCCAGCCGGCCGCCATGATTGGTTCAAGCACTCGCGATCATGACGCGCGATGAGCGCGAGGGCCGGTGAGCAGCAATGAGCAGCAGTGCGGCACGCTGTGCTTTCCGCCGCCGCCGCCACTGCCGCCGCCATGCATGCGGGAGGGTGTGGAAGCACAACAGGGCGATATGGCAGTGGTTGTGTCCTGCGCAGCCTAAGTGACAGACATATGGGAGACCGCGCGTGCCCGTTGCATGCCTTCCTTAGGAGCCACGCTGTGCCAGCGCTCAGGCAGCCAGTGTGTTCTCAGCAGGGCGGTCGCCAGTCCCCAGTCGGTAGCTGGGCACGGGTAGTGGCACGGAGCCTCCTGGGACATACATTGAATGTGTGACCCATAACTAGCATTGCCACGGACCCAAACCAACGGGCAACATGAACCTGATGCCCAGCTTGCGGTGCCGCCCCGCCTTAGCGGGCGCAGCGCAGCCGCTGGCCCCGCCAATTTCTAGCAGCCTCATCAACTGTCGTCTGACCGTTCGAACTGCACGCGCCACAAAACCCACATTGCACAGTCCAACCAGACGCGTCGCCGCTTCTGCCGCCCGGCCGCACTTGCTGCCCGTGCGAAGAAGCCCTTTTCGAGGCCCAGAGGCCAGTAATTCTCGCATTTAATACTTGAGTGACCCATCTAGACGCTGTGTGTCTCTTGCGACAGGCCCACCCGGGCGGGCGGCACCTGCCCAAGCCGCTGCCGCCCGCAGCCCGCTGCTGCTCCCGCTGCTGCGCATGCTCGCCATTCGCGCCGGCACTGCCGCTGCCAGGCACCCCTCGATTGCTCGACAGGCGATCTTGCGTGTGATGTCTAAGAGGGCGGAGACTCCGGAGGACAGGAAGGCCCGGAAGGAAGCGGTCAAGGTTTGTTTGAAGAGCATGGGCGGGGTGTGCATGGGGTGTGCTGGTGCAGTGCAAAACGACGAATAAGGGAATCTCAGCTTGCCAGAATGCCGGCCTGCCTCCGGCCGATCGCTTGCAGCAGAGCCGCCTATTCTCGGCAGCCGCGCATCTCTTCGGTTGTTTGCGCACTGACCAGCAGTCCCTCCCTCCCCCTCCCGCCCTCCCCCTCCCCCTCCCGCAGCAGCAGAAGGCGGCACGGCGTGCGCAGCGTGAGGGCACGCTGGAGGACGTGGGGCAGAAGGCGTGCGACCTGTGCAGCGGCATGAACGACACACTGATCCGCTGCCAAATTGATGCCAGCGCCCGGTGGCACATGGTGGGTGCAGGCGTGTGGCACATGGCGGCTGGGTGGGCATGTGCAGGGGCAGGTGTGGAGGGCAGGCAGGGGGGCTGTGGCTCAAGGGCAGGGGCCTGCCGGCGCCTGCAGGTGCCTGCAGGTGCCCGCAGTCTCGCTGTGATTGCAGGCGCCAGGTACTTCAACCGTGTAGGTGCTCATAAATGTAATCATGCTGTTGCTGACTCACCCTGCCCCGGCCCCCTTCCTGTGCAGGTCTGTGGGCGTTGCTGGCGGGACGTGAGCGGCGGGGTGGTGGATGGAGATGCAGACCACCCGCACTACCGGTCAGTCTCAGCAGGCAGGCCTGCGCAGGGGCCCGCCTGCCTGCCTGCCCACCTGCCTACCTGCCCGCCCGCCTGCCTGCCCGCGCGCCTGCTTGCCCACCTGCTCGCCTGCCTGCCTGCCTGCCTGCCTGCTTGCGCGCCTTCATCTGCCGAAAGCCGCCATCTGGGTGGCAAGTGTGTTTATTTACTGGGCACCGCCCGGGTTCTCTGGCAGCACCTGCTGCCGTGCCTGGGCAGCGCGCCCACTGTGCTCAGCCATTGCAAGCTGTCGCTCGCTCACCTGACTTCCTGCATGGCCATCCTCCTTCCTTCACATCGACCCGCCTACGTTGTGTGTACTCTGTCAAAGAGATCACGGTCCCTTGCCTGTGTGGCTGCCACGCGTGGCCCCTGCAGGTATGGTGGCCTGTGGCGCAACTTGCACAAGCCCAAGTGACACATTGGCTAATGGAAGCTCTCCATACCGCCCCAACCTCCGGCATGACATTTTTGCATGTAATGTTCACTAAGCCAGAAGAACTGCGAGACAGGATGAGAGGGGCTTGCAGCCCAGGGCAATCGTGAGAGGGTGTCCGGGCGCACCCCCCAGGCAGCCGGTGCACAGCCGCTGGCACACATGGATTGATCCAGGACCCACAACCGAGTCATGGCGTGCCGCCAAGCGTTGGAATCAAGCTGAGCAGGCTATGGGGCGGCTGTTGGGACGAGCGGTCGCCAGCCCAGCGCGCCGCAGCGCGCAAGCCGCCAGGCGGCGGTCTTCCATTGCAGATGCGCAGCCGCAGGCATTGCATGCAATGCAGTGAACCGCTGCCTGGCACCTCGCATGCACCTTGTCCAGCCAACATGCTTCAGCTGGCCAGTTCCACCTGCACTTCCGCGACGACGGGCGGGCGGCGGCAGCGCGTTGCATTCCTGCTGCCACGCAGGCCGGGCATGCGCATGGGAGGGACCTTGCAAGCTCCAATCTCCGCTACGTGCGCTGTTTGTGCATGCAACGCCGTTTGGAGCTGTTGCGAGGGGCCCTCGGCTGAGGCGGCGGCGCGGCGGCGCGATCAAACGAAAATTCAGGCTCAGTTGCGGCGAGCTTGCGTTGCGCTGTGCAGCCTTCAGGGCCACTCCGTTGGCAGGGACAGCCCGTGTGAGACGGCCCGCTCCCGCGTTTGCATTCTCGACTGCCGCGAGGAGGTTGCAGGGAGCCTCCGCCCAGGGGCCAGGCCTGGACTGCAGGTATGATACGGTCAAATGCGAATTCAGCCGGCACGCACGCCAAGGCGGCGATCCCGGTTGAGTTGTTCCCTCAGTGAGCGGCCGCCCCTGCCCCCGCCCTGTCGCGCTGCTCGCTTCCGCCGCCCGTCGCTTCACATTTGTGCTCTCACACTTTACCCTGCACCCCATCCCCTGCTTTCAGGTGGCCATCCGCCATGAGCGCGCTGTCGCAGCATGGGGATGCAGGGGCTGCCGCTGCCCTCGCTGCTGCGGCCGGCAGCAGCCTTGCGCCGCTGCCCAGCACGAGCGAGAGTGAGCAAGCGATCAAGTCGGCAATTTTTCAAGTGCTCAGCGAGGAGCATGCACAGGGAGCGCGGCTCCCAGAGGGCGAGGAGATGGTGAGTGTTGCTGGGTGCTGGCGGGAGTGGAGAGCGGCGCGGAGTGCGATGCTTGTCACGAGTCTGGGCCTGGCCTCTTGGACTCTCCTGTGGTCAGGTCGTGGATAATTTTACTCCTTGATCCCACCGACCTATGCTTGCACGACTATCACTCATGGCCGAGCCGCCAGCCGGCACATCCTGCCGGGCGCGCTGCTAGGGCGGCGCTGCAAGCTTCACGCCTGCCATCCGCGGCATGCTGGCCATGCGTGTGTTGCCCTGCGACCTCATGCTGTTGACCCGCGCATACCTGTGCCACAAATCCCCACCTGCAGTTTGTGGGCAATGGGTACAAGCGTGTGGCGGCAGGCATGATGCGCCTCAAGGTGGACTCGTTCAACAGCAGCAAGCCCCGCCTCTCCATGCTCAACGCACTCAGGATCAACCGCATGAACAAAAGTGAGCCCGCACACCGGGGTGGGCTGCTGACGTGCAGAGTGTGCGCCTGGCATGGGTCAACGCGCTTGTTGCTGGTGCGAGGCACACAGTGCCTCTTGCGTAGTACTACGCTGGTGCCAGCTACTGCCAGTGCCCTCCCGTGGTGAGTGCCATCGCAGCTAGTGCCAGCTGGCACCTGCCACTCCCGCGGTAATGAATGCCCAGCGCAGTGTGCCGACAAACGCCTTGCTCCGCCTGGCCCCGTGCAGACACGATGCAGGGGCGCTTCCAGGGGCTGGACGTGGCGTCGATGAGGGAGAGGGCTGCTGCTGCCATCGAGCGGGAGCTGGGGCTGGAGCCTGGCGCCTGCCTGCCGCTGGCAGAGCTGCGGGAGCGGCTGAGGAGCATGCAGGCACCGGTGATAGGTGCGCGCCAGCCTGGGGTATTTGAACTACGCAACTGCCCGCCTGCAACGTGGGTAGCGGGGGTTCCTGAGCTGCTCAAACCTTGGGGTCCGCCTGGCTCGGCCGTTTCTGCTTGTCCCAACAACGCCCTTGGTACTGCCGTAATGTCGTGCAGACGAAGTTGTGGCTGGCACCGTCCCAAGCATCGACGCACGCATCAGCCTCAGGTATGTTCTAGTCTACTCGTTACAGCTTTTCACATGCCCTGAAAGAGGGATTTAACTTCAGGACGAACCAAATCCTGAGGGTTTGACGAGGCTGCATCACAAGGCACCACAAGGCCTCAGGTGTCCGCCCGAAGCCGCATGCCATGCACCCCGCCGCTGTCCTCTGCTGGTGTCAGCTGTGCTGGCACCAGCTTCCTGCTGCTGCACCCGGTGCCGCACTGGCCGCCCGACTGATGCCGCCCCTCAACGCTGCCCACCCGCCTGGATCCTGCAGGGGCGGGCGCGCCCTCTTTGTGCGGCCAGGCAGCCGGCTGCGCGCCGGAGACTTTATCGGCGTGTACCGGTGAGTGACACTCTCTTGCTAGCCGGCGGCACGCCGCTGCATCTGCTGCCTCCCAGCCCTCCGCCTCCCAGCTGCCCGCGAACACGGACCTGTGGTGGCGGCGCCCCTGGGTGCCAACCCTACTGGCTGGCACTTGCCTTGCCTGACTGCGCCGCTTGCCGCTAGATGTGTGAGGCGACTTGAAGGCTCACCCTGCAGGCTGGGACCAGGCTGCGCTGTTGTGGGCGGGGTGTCTCTTCATCTCCCCCACTCGTACTGCCGCCTGCCTGTGCAGGTCTGAGGCGCTGGTGGAGTACGAGTACGACCAGATGTGCAGGGAGCCGCCGCCGGGCTTTGCCAGGGGCACCGCCTGGTGAGCAACTGCAGGGCTACGGACAGCCGTGTTCTACCTGAAGCCCGCTACTGCATGCAAGCACGCCCCACGCCTCGGCGCAGGTTTTGCTGCAGGCGCTCTCTGTCCTTTCTCCTTCCTTCCGGTTGCACCGGGTATGTCTCAACAGAGATTTGCGCCAGAGTGAATGCCGAGCACCTCCACCGGAAACTCAAACGTTGCTTGGGAGGTGCTTTGTGTCACTGCAGCCAACGGATGTGGAAGCTGGCCCACGACAGCTACGCAACAGATGCGGCGCTACCCAGGGACATCCCTTTCCAGCGTGACGCACGCCGCCCGGTGAGCCCTTTAACCACAAGGGCTGTTCATCCATGTATTCATTTTACAGCGCTGCAGCAACACAAACGTGTGGTGGAGATGCGTCGTCCACACCACAACAGCTGCGCTCTCGCCCATATTGGCTGCCCCTGCTCCGTCAGCACCCCCTTTCGTGCCTTTTCCCCTCCCTCGCCCGACTGCATTCTGGGTTGACCGGCTTCTGTTGGCCCCCTCCCTTTGACCACCTGCAGGAGAGCGACTACCGGGTGTGGCATACGGGCTTCCAGTGCGGCAACGAGACGGCGTGCGCCAACGCGCCCCACGTGGACCCATTCACATTCGAGGTGGGCGTTAGGCAGAGGCGCTGCTTGCCGCTTCCGCCAGCTGGGGCCTCCTTGCTCCTGCTGGCACCAGCCAAGGGCACCCTTGCTTGCAGGCATGGCAACATGAGCGCTGCGTGTGCGCCTGCCCATCTTCCCTCCTGCCACGCCCTTGCAGGCACGTCACCTTGCTCTCTGCCATGTGCCTGCCCGTCGTCCCGCCTGCCTGCCCGCCTGCCTTTCTCGCTCAGCTCCCCTCTCTGCTGTGTTGCGTGCTGCGCCTCGCCTCAGCAGGCAAGCTCGCGCCTCCGCGCCACGCCTGCAGGGCTACCACAGCGGCGGCACCGTGGGCGAGCCCAACTGCCACCTTGTCCGTGTGGAGGTGCTGGGCTGGCCCGTCCCCATGATGTTCTGCCTGCGCGACACGGAGGGAGGGGAGGAGCTGCTGTTCGACTACGGGCAGAGAGAGTACTTTGAGGCGATTCAGAGCACGGTGGATGGTGCGGTGGCGGCGGAGGAGAAGCGGCGGGCGGTGCTGCAGGAGCGGCGGCGGGCGGCGGAGGAGAAGGGGATGCTGGAGAAGGAGATTGAGCGCCTGCGGGAGGAGGTGGGTGTGGCCGCTGTCTGCCTGCATGCTTTCCTGCCTGCCTGCCTGCATCCGTGTGGGGCCTGCCTGCCTCCGTGTGGGGCCTGCCTGCCTGCCTGCCTGCCTGCCTGCCTGCCTGCCTGCCTGCCTGCCTGCCTGCCTGCCTGCCTGCCTGCCTGCATGCCTGCCTGCCTGCCTGCCTGCCTGCGTGTGGGGCCTGCGATGCGGCCCTTCTTCCTCTTGCTGCCCATGCACACGGCTGTGCCTCATTGATTGTCAACTCACGTGCCTCCCTGCACCCATGTTGGCAGGTAAGGAGTGCGCAGGGCACGGCGGCACCCTCAACAGCAGGAGCTGCGTCCCGAGACGTGGGCGTGGCCGGCAGCGCCAATGCCACCTTCACAGCTACTCCTGTGCCGGCCCCCCGCCTGACGCCTCACGCAGCGGCAGCGGCGGCGGCAGCAGAGGAAGCAATGCAGGCGGCACAAGCAGCATGGCAGGGCAGCCGCGAGGGGCGCCCGGCGGCAGCGCTCAAACGCGGGGCGGAAGCAGCAAAGGTTTCCAGCCCTGTGGCGCGGAAGCAGCGGCGGCTGTTGGAGGAGGAGATGGATGGGCAACAGCAGCAGCAGCAACAGGAGATGCAGCAGGAGCAGCAGGAGCAGCAGCAGCGGCAGCAGCAGGAGAGGCAGAGGCAGCGGCAGCTGCAGGAGAAGCAGCAGCAGGAGAAGCAGCAGCAGCAGGAGAAGCAGGAGCAGCAGGAGAAGCAGCGGCAGCAGCAGGAGAAGCAGCGGGACCAGAAGCAGCGGCAGCAGCAGGAGAAGCAGCGGCAAGAGAAGCAGGAGCAGCAGCGGCAGCAGGGGAAGCAGGATCAGAAGCAGCGGCAGCAGCAGGAGACGCTGGATCGGAAGCAGCGGCAGCAGGAGGAGAAGCAGCGGCAAGAGAAGCGGGATCAGAAGCAGCGGCAGCAGCAGGAGAAGCAGGATTGGAAGCAGCGGCAGCAGGAGGAGAAGCAGCGGCAGGAGAAGCAGGAGCAGCAGCGGCAGCAGCAGCTGGCACGCCAGGCTGCTGTAGAAGAGGCAGAAGGAAAGGCAGCAGAAGAGGCAAAGGAGGAGGGGCAGGAGCAGGAGGAGGAAGCGGCTGCAGACATGAAGTTTGAGGAAGGGGAGGACGCGGCCCCAGCAGCAGCGGAGGCTGCGGAGGCGGCGGCACGGGGAGCAAATGACGGGAAGGGCGGCGTAATCGACCTCTCCATGCTGCCAACTCTGCCGCTGCCGGCCTCAGGCATGGGCGTGGCGCGCCGGCGGACCGGGCAGCAAAAGCAGCGGTTTGCTGGAATTGTGATTGACCTCACGAATTGTGATTGACCTCACGGATTGTGATTGACCTCACGGGCGATGACTGAGCCCTTGTTCCATGGCGCAGCCTGGTGCCAGCATGTACTTGTTCTGATTTCCTGGTTTGCACTGACGCTAGCACCTCGTGTGTGGCACCATCATGCTTTCGTTGCACCCTCGGCATCGCCTGTTCTGATTATGTTGCACCCTCAGCACCGCCCAACTGAGTACCTTTTGATGATTTCGGTGCACCCTCAGCCTCCATTTGTTGGTCAAATGAGTCAAACTGACTGAATTCGTGCATTATCCTGCATCCACCTGTTCCAGATTGCATTCTTTACTCAGCAGGGGTCAGATGGCAGCTTTGGATCGGCTGCCGCCTGCCTGCACTTGCCTACCAACAGCCTGACCTAGGTTCGTTTTGCTGAAAGCTGTTGCCACCTTGAAAGCATTTAATACATTTACACAAATGTTGGCGATGGTGCTGCGAATTGTGGACCCTGCGTGGACAGAAGCACTTGCCTTGCTCGGCACCGCTGCTCTAGTCGGGCGCCGGTGGCAGCCTGTTGCAATAGCGGCCACCGCTGCATGCTGGCAGGGAACGTGAGACCTTCCATATCGCACATACACTTACCCCAGCCACGCCATCCTGATGCAGTGTCTTTGTCGCAGAGGTCTGCAAACGGCAGTGCCTGGCCTGCCCGCCGTCTGCGCGGGCGCTCCGCTTTGTTGTGGCGCCTGCAAGCGTAGATCGGGCGCCAAATTGTGTAGGTTCACCCGGGGAGGAGGAGGACAGGGAAGAGGAGGAGGCGGCAGGGGCCGCACCGGCGGCAGAGGAGGAGGAGGACGAGGTGGTTGTGGTCAGCTGCACCGAAGGGAACGGTGTTGTTGACCTCACTGGGTACAACGTTGGCTGAGCCTAGGTCGGTCAGCCATTTCAGCCATTTGCTACAAACTTGAGCCCAGTGCGCTCCACAGAGGGCGCTGCCGCTCACACACTCCACAGAATCGCGGCCTCCCTTTTCAATGCTTTTTTCCCGTTGTTATGTTCTGTCGTCTGCTCAACTTGCACATTCTGATTTGATCACAAGAATGTCCGCCGCCTGCCTGCCGTACATCTGGATGCCAGCTGTACATTGGTTGCCAGCGCTCCACCAGCTGTGAAAGCGAGCCTTCATTCCAGCAAATGCATGGGAACGGACAGTGATGCATGCTTGGGCCCCTGCCAGAAATCTGTCCTGCTCGGCACTGGGGTGCTGCCCTGGGTAGCCCACTTGGGGTTGCCCCACCGGCACCTCCGCCTGGCCACCTGGCGCACACAACCCAGTGGCTGGCTGGGCTCGGGATGCTACTTCGTTCGTCTCTTATCGCCTTCGTTCTTGTGCACACCGGCCAGAGCAGTTCAGCGGGGTGGTGTGCGTTGCGAGAGGTTTGCGAGCTGCGCCACAGAGCTTGGGCAGTTCCCAGGAGTTCATAGAGCGCTCATCGGCGCATTGCGGACTGTAAAATACATTCGGCAGCGTCAGCGGAGCCCGGTCTGGGCGCCAACCTGGTGGGCGGCCCGTGTTCACCTTGTTTCGCTCGGCGACGCAACATAGGTGTGAGGTGAGTCTCTAAGGTGCGTGCACAGAAGCAGGCGGGCACGGAACCTTTGGATGGGCGGGCAGTGTGCGCGCCGGCCGGCCCTGCCGCCCCTTGCGTGTGTTGCGTTGGATGCTTGGACGGTTCACGCGGCGCGCGCCTCTGCAAGCTGCACACACGTCTTCTGCAACCATGCCTGCAGGTATGCCTGCACATCAGCACGCTGCCTGAGAACGGCACCCCTGCGTACGCGTCATCATGTCAGCAGGCGGCGGGGCGCCGGGCGGAGGAGACGGCGGCGGCACTCGCGCCTACCATGCGGCTGCAGCTGCTGCATCCGCCGCCGCCGCCTTGGCACCCATCGCTTATAGCTTTGCAGACAGCTTAAAGGCGCTGCAGCAGGGGACGTTCACAGGGCCCCCAGTGCTGGAAGAAGGCGATGTCATGGTGAGTGTCTGTCTTCTTCCTTAGTTCCATATGGAGCCCGGAACGGTCTCACAAGACAGGAGATTGTTGGGGTGATTGAGCCCTTAGCTCAAGTCAAGTTGCAGTTGCTTGACACCGAGGCAGGGTGAGGTGGAAGAGATGTCATGGTTTGGCGCCGGCCGTGCTAAAGGTTACTCATGCACCCGCCTGCGGGGCAGGCGATAGCCGTTGTTTCAGGAGGCACTGCCATGTGGTGCAGTTGTTGGGGCGCTGCGGCAGCTCGAGCAACCCCGTGTGGGCGTGTTTACACATCCCGTTTTGATGGGTGTGTTACTGGCATGTGGTTACTGCGCTGCCTGCTATCCTCCCCTGCTGTCGCTGCAGCAGCTGCTGCCGCCGCCAGGTCACAGCGGGCTGCTGTTTACACCCTGTGCTTTGCCCTGCTGCGTCACCCACCCACCCTCCTAATGAACTTCCCTGCCCGCCCGCCTGCCTGCCTGCCTGCCTGCCTTGTGATTCGGCAGGTGCTATCTCATGCGCTCAAGGGAGAAGCAGCTGCCTGCCTGCGAAGCGCCTGGGCCAGCTACCCCGGCCTCCAATGTCACGGTGCCTCCGCAGGCCTGGGCAGGGGGGCAGGGCGCGGCAGGCACAGCGGCGGCGGGCGAGGCGGCAGGGGCGACCCAGCGCCGCTTGCATGTGTGCGGGAACTCCTTGGCTTCCCCTCAGGTACAGATAGCATCCCGGCAGGCGCTGACCCCAGTCTGCCTGTGCCTGCCGTGCGATATTGCCAGTTTGACATGCTTTTCAGGCGTCAGTGCGTCGTGGCTGCCTCACAGCGGGGCTGGGGCCAGGTGGCTGCTGCTGCTGCCCTGCACCCCCGGCCTGCCCCTGTTGCCCCCTGTACCCCTTACCCTGCACTCCTTACCCTGTACCCCTTACCCTGCAGGCGAGCAGCACGAGAGCTTTGGCGTCACCAGCGGCGAAATGCTAGACAGCTGCGCCGCTGCCATTGAGGCTGCTGCGGGCCTGCGCCCCGGCCAGCGCTTGCCGCTGCCTGGGCTGCTGTCCAGGCTGCATGTGGACGTGCCCGTGGCAGGTGGGCAGCTGTGGGTGAAGTGGCAATCTGTCTGTGGGCAGTGCAAGCTGTGCCAGCCTGACTGAGGCATGATCGGTGCAGTCGAGTGCCCTCTGTGACGGCAAGCCTTGTGCCTGGAACACACACGCCCGATTGTGGTCCCGTGCTGCGCCCCTGCTTGCTTGGAACCGAGTTGGAGCTTGCTTCTGGGCCAAACCTTGTGCAGGAGCGTTTGAAGAGTATACAGTCCCTGAGACCGACCCACGGGCCGGGCTGCGGTGGGTGAACCCTGCTGCGCCGCCGCCGTGCTGTGCTCCCTGCTGTGCTCGCCGCCGCCGCGCTGTGCTCCCTGCTGTGCTCGCTGCCGCCGTGCTGTGCTCCCTGCGCCGTCGCGCTGTGCTCTTGGCCGTGCCTGGCTGCTCGGCAGCCTGGGCTAGTGGGAGTGGCGCTTGTCTACAAACGATGCCTTGGTGCTTGCCTGCCCTGCTGCCGCTGCGGCCCAGCTGCGGCCCACGATGCTCAGCAGTGTGCATGCATGGTGTGCGGGTGCAGGGGCGAGCGAGGCCTGCGGGTGAGCGGGCACCGGGGGCGACCCATCCAAGCCGGCACGTTTGTGGGCTTCTTCAGGTGCGTGCTGTACATTGACGTTTTGAAGCACGAAGCAAGGGTGGCTACAAGACGCACGGCTTTCAGTTACCCCGGCCTGGTGCTCCTCGTCTTGTGCCTGCTGGCTGCCTGTGGTTGCCGTTTGTCGGCCCGGCCTGGAAGTGCACACAATCACCCCAACAATCCCCCTGTCTCGTGAGACCGCTCCTGGCTCCGTATGGACATCAAACATGTAACTAACTAACTAAGTAACTAACAATGTCCGAGGCGCGGGTGTTGGGCCCGTGACTAGGGGCCAGATGTGCTTCATGCCGGCAGGAGGGCCCTTGGGTTCCAAGTGCCCGCTCGTCTCCTGCCGCATGCAGGAGCGAGGTGCGCTTTAAAGCCGCTCACACCGACTTCCTGAGGCAGCCACCTCGGGCCTGGGCTGAGACGGTCGGCCCCTGGTGCGTGCGGTTTGTTTGTCGGGGTTGGGAGAAGAGGGGGAGATGTGAGGCAGCTGGCAGGCCATTGTGGCCGACGGGTGCCTTGGGCTTCGAATCCTGTTTGGCATTCTGCAACTCCTTGGGCTGTGTTGTCGCTGTCAGCAGGAAGGCCTTGGGGCATCGAGTTGGGGACCGGGGCTGTGCCTGCAGCTTGAAATGCACGCACTTGCAACAGCCTGGCAGCGCCCCGTATGCCACTGTACCATGCCGCCTCCAGCCTCTCCCCTGTGCTACCCTGCCACACACATCTGCCCTGCCCCGGCTGCCCGCTCACCTGTGCGCAGCCCTGCGCTGTGGAAGCTGGCTGTGGGTAGCTATACAGCAGAGGTTGTGAGCTTCAAACCTCTAGAAGAACTGAGCAGGCGGCCAGAGATCGACTTTCTGTTCGACAGCAGTCGAGGGGTAGGGCGGGCGGGCAGGGGAGCGTGGGCGTTGTGGACATAGGGTAGGGCGGGGTGTGTTAGAAATAGAAAGAGTGATTTTATTTTCTAGATTTTTTTCCTTTCGATTCTGCTGCAATGGAAACAAAGAAAGGTCCCTCTTTATTTTATATAAAAAGGTTCTCTTTAGTTTACCCCCACATCAGGCCGGCTCCTTGCTGCGCCCCAGCCTCTCGCTTCTCAACAACAGGACTTTGAACTGAAGTTTGATTGATTGCTTGATTGGCTGATTGAACAGGGCGGCCAGCACGCAACCCACGCCCAGCCTCCCACGCTTGCAGCACCTCGTTCACCCCCTTTCCTGGCGTCGCTGAGACCTGCTCCCCCTTCCCCCACCCCCACCGCCTGCACCGAGTGCTTGCAGCCTTCCCAGTACACCCTGTGCGCTTCGGCGCTGGGCTGCGGCAATGCCACCATGCGGGTGAACGCTCCACAGCTGGACCCATACACTTCCGAGGTGAGCCGGTACCCTAAACCCTACCTACACCTTTGAGGTGAGCCCACAGCAGTGGGCAACTGCGCACTCTCTCTCCCCAAGTGTTTTGCCTTGCGGCGCTTATGTCTTGCGATTTATAAGATGCACACAACAGAACTGGCAGGAAGGCAGGGCTTGTGATGGCTGCGGTGTTTGTGGGCGGCCTGCCTGCCCCACTTTCCCTGGACTTCCCTCTCTCCCAAGAGCTTGGTCTTGCGGCTCTCAATCTTTCTCGGTTGTGTGGGACCCCATCCTCCTGTTGCGACGCAAACTGTGGAACAGGAAAGGACGGAAGCAAGGGCCCACCCTCCTGACACCCGTGCCCCCCAAGCGGCCCACCCTTTTTCTCGCAGGGCTACCACCGGCGGGGGGGAAGCCTGGGTGAGAATTGCCACCTTTTGGAGGTCGTGGTGGCCGGCTGGCCCTTCCTCGCATACTTTTGCACCCGCAGCTTGCAGCCAGGTGAGCAGCACATGCCAGCGTGCAGAAGCGTGCACAGGGGCAGCCAGGGCAGGCAACGGCGGGCTGCTGTGATTGAAGGGGGGCACAGGCGGGATCGGGGGGCAGGGCAGCAAGCTTGCTTGCGTGCCCCTGCTTGGCGCGCCGGCCCAGAAAGCATGCACGGTTTGAGCAGCCAAAGAGGCGCCCAATGCACTGCCACATGCGCTCCCCCTGCTGCTGCTGCACACACCCGTTTGCCCACCCAACACCGTCCGCTCGCCCTTCAACGTGCCCCCACGTGCTACCTTGTACGGCTGTGTACACCGCAAATTTCCTTTTGCTTTGCTGCAAACCACATCCGATACATTCGCCCCCCACCCTGTCCCATGAGACCTTTGCTGGCTCCCCGTGGACTTGCTTTGTAATTGATTGATTGATTGCTCGATTCATTGATTGATCGAATGATTGAGTGTGTACTGCAGGCGAGGACCTGCGGTGCAACTACGGCTGGGAGGAGTACTTCAAGATTGTGTGGGAGGAGCTGAGGGAGGCGGAGGGGGCAGAGGAGCTGCGGCAGTTACGGCGACGCAACGCTGAGCTGGAGCAGCTGCTGGCACAGCTGAGGGAGGCGCCCGTAGGCGGAGAGGGCAGCGGCGGCGGGGGCGGCGACCAGCTCACGGCACCCACGGCAGCGGCTGCAGCAGCCGCATCGGCGCCCAAAGATGCCCTGTCAGCAGACCGAGAGGAGGAGCCCGCTGCGTCGGTGTCTGGCCAGTCGGGTGGCACTGCACGCCCAGCTAAGGAGCGTGCTGCCACCTGGCCGCGTCGCACATCACAGGGGGTGCCCCAAGTGGCCGCGGGCGCAGCTGCTGGGCTGGCCCTGGCGGGGACGCCAGCGACGGCAGCGGCACACGGCGAGCAGCGGCGGGCGACCTCGAAAACGCAGTCAACACATGCGCCGCGGCCTACCCGCCGCCGACGGCAGCAGGAGCAGCAGCAGCAGCAGCAGCGGCAGGAGCAGCGGCAGAAGCAGGAGCAGCAGCAGCAGCAGCAAGCAGCACGGCAGAAGAGCCCAGAGTGGGAAGAGCAGCAGTCTTGGGACACATGCAACGGACTGCCTTTGGGAGGCAGCAGCCATGATGAAGTGAACACACCTGCCGGTGATGCTGCAGCAGAGCGGCTGGCGCATCAAGGTGATGCTCTGGCGGCAACAGAAGGGCAGGCAACCATTGGGAAGGCAGCGTTGGCACAGAAGGAGCGATGGCAGTGGCAGGAGGAGGCGTGGCGAAAGAGGGAGGCGGAGGAGACAAGAGGGGGGAAAGTGCACCAGCAGGCAGCGGGGGCCCGGAAGAAGCGCCCAGCCGAGGGAGAACCAGCAGCCGGACAGCAGCCACAGCAGCGGCGGCAGCAGAGGCGGCGGCTGCTGGGGCAGCAGCCCCAGCATGGAGGAAGTGGTGGGGTAATTGACCTCACCCACCTTGCAGAGCTGCCGCCGCCACCGGCTTCAGCAGCGGGGGCAGGCGAGGGCTGCCGAAGGGGCAAACAGCTGGCGCTGCAGGCAGCGCCAAAGCAGCAGGCAGCGCAGCAGCAGCGGCAGCAAGCGGCGCCACAGCCGCTGCAGCAGCAGCCAGAGCAGGAGAGTGGTGCCGTAATAGATCTTACCGCAGATGACTGAGCCCTTACCTGCACCCACCCTTGCAGACCTTGCTTCTGTGCCCCACCCATCACCCACTTGCTGCCCGTCAGAGCCTCACCCACTCACGCCACCCTGCCTGCGCCCCCCAGCCTGTTTGCTTTGTTTCCTCGTGCCACAGGCGCCCACGTGGCCGGTATTTCCCTCCCCCCACCCTGCGGTTTCCACTCGGAATGCCAACCGAGCCTTGCGCACACGCCCACCCATCACCCAATGCGCCGCACACTGCGCAACAGATTTTGCCTGTTGCAGCAAACCCACCCCACCCTTCAACCTCTCTTTCACTTGTACCTCGCTTGCTGCGTACTTCACAATGTGCAATGTTAACAGCTGCATCAGATGTGACGAATGTTGAAGACTAGAATCTAGAAGACTAGAAGAGGGCTGCGGTAATTTCGTATCTGAACTTCAACCTTGAAGAATCAGGGTGGCGGAGCCACTCGAGAACTGTTGCACCTGGCAAGCAGGGGACAGGGGCCAAGTTGAGTGGGGTTTCCCCACTCTTCCAAAAAACGACTCCTCCGATAGAACCAGCGAGGCAAGCAAACGTGAGGGTGTGCCTTGATGTGTGCGAGACAAGGCGTGGGGTGTGGGGAGGCGGTGTGATGGGTTGAGTGAATAGCACAGGCGAGGGCCATCGTCAAAATACACGTTTACGGCAGAAAGTAAGCTGGGGACCTGTTGACATTAGGCGGATATGAGTTGAGCACTTTAGGCTGAGGGCACGCTTCGAGAGCACATGCACCTGTTTATTGCGCAACGGCAGGTGGGGTACTGGGGTAGGTAGTGCAAAAGAGGTGTGTATGCATACGATGCGCATGCTGACGTATCATTGGGCCACCCAATGGGTTAAGGCCAATCATGCACACATGAAGAGACAGGATGCTGCAGTGAGGGATCAAGGGAATACTGGTGTGCAGGCTGGCGGCAGCTTTGTGTGGATATAGTGCAGGCTATAGGATATAGTGCAGGCTCGCCGCAGCTGGGTGCGGCATCAGTGTGGTATTCGCCTCATGGCTGTGGCCAGCGCCACAGGCGCTGCTGGCGCCGCCGCGGCTGCGGCGGTTGGGGGCTCG
>JTEE01000129.1:190596-201750 GCA_002896455.3 Chlorella sp. ArM0029B | reverse complement strand
AATAATAATAATAATAATAATAATAATAATAATAATAATAATAATAATAATAATAATAATAATAATAATAATAATAATAATAATAATAATAATAAATCTCACCCCCGCCAGGTTGAGTGCAAAGCCGTCTGTGCACGCCAGCTTGGGGTTGGGCCGCATCTTGAGGCGCTCGCCGTTGGAGTTGAGGGCGGCGGCCAGCCACGCCAGGGCGGCCTCGCGGGTGTCCTGCGGGGGGCAGGGTTTAGGGTTGTAGGGGTTTTAGGGTTTAGGGTTTGGGGTTTAGGCAGCCTCGCGGGTGTCCTGCGGGGGGCAGGGGTGGGGTGTGTGGGTGGAACCAACCGGAGCCCTTGACTAGCAGTGTTGGTGTGCGCAAAGATGGCCATGTGAAACAAGTGTGAGTATGCCAGGACAGGGCGGAATCGCGGGTGACCTGCACACATATGGGGTTGGGTGAGGGCGGGGCGGGGCAGGGGGGAAAGAGGGTCCCAACCGTCGGGCACGGTACCGAGGTGAGCAGTGCTTGGCCGAACTTTGGTGGCCGATTCATGTTCTTGAGCCCCGGACACACACGCACACGCAAGCGATGGCAGAGGAGCAAGCAGCGGAAGCCAAAGCACAGGCTGGCCGGCCGGCCACCCGGAGGAAGGCACGGCAATGGGCTTTTGAGGTTTTGTTGAGGCAGCCCGATGTTGGAGGGCCAAACCTTGACGACCATGGGCATGAGCAGGGCGCACAGGCACTACCTAGAAAGGCATTTCCATGAAAAAGAAACCAATGATTGACAACCAGAATATGGCGGGAAGAAAGAAGACACGCCGGCCGGCCACCCACCTGATTTTTGAGGAAGAGCATGAGCAGGTCCTGCAGCGCCTTCCGCAGCTGCTGCTGCCCCGTCTGTATGCTCTGCATGCTGGCACGCATGTCGCCGGGGCGCCGGCCAGCTGCAGGGGTGGGGTGGGCGGGGGTAAGGATTAGGGTGGGCTGCTCGGGGAGAGGCTGCCCGACAGAGTCACCATTGGACAATGCAAAAAAATGCAAAAAAAAAAAAACAAAAAAACTTACATGCCCCGAACCCACCAGCCGCCCACATCCTCCCCACGCCTCACTGTCCACCCCTACTTATAAAATCAATAATGCGCGCTGCACACCCATTCCCTTTCTCCCCCTTCCCCCTGTGCTCTCTCGCATGAGCACACGCAAAAACCCCAGGTGTTGCGTTTGCCGAAATGCTGGGGCAACGAATCTGCGGCAAACTTCCGTGTTGCTGCCGCGCTGTGAGACGAAAGATCGGCTGAAGGGTGTGGGGACATGAGACAGCAGTGCACAGCCGCCCCATGCCTCCCAGAGCAGCGAGACCCGTCCCCCTTCCCCCAAAACACCCACCAGGATAAAAGACAGAAAAAGTTTAAATCCACCAAAAACCTCCCTAAAACTAGATAGGTTGTGTCGCTGCCTGCTTTCTTCCTGACCAAGCCGGCACACCCGCTCACCTGCGTTGCTGAAGCACTGTTGTGCCACGTCGGGCTGGCGGCGAGCCGGGCCGGGCACGTCTGCATGGGGGGTGGGGGGCGGGGCAGGGAGGTGAGCGGGCACGGGCGACACTGGAGTCCACGTGTGTCGGGCGAGAGTGTGGAAAGAAACATAAGAAGACCACACACACTACAGCGTGAGGGCATGGGGTTGAGGAAATGGACAGGAAATCAAGCCAAAGGCGCCAGTCAGCTACAATCAGGCATACTGTAGCCTGGAAAAGGCGTTGCTTGGCTGGTTTTTGTGGGGGCAGGCTCTGAGCAACTTGCGCGCTGCATCGCACCCCGCCGCCCCTTGCACCGCCGCCGCCACCGCCACGCCGCCACCCAGATTCCACCACAGGTGCCCACTGCAGGCACAACACCCCAGCCTTGCCCCAGCCCGAACCCCAATCCTGGCGGGGTCAGGCAACCCACATCAACCGGCCGTTTCAACAGTGACCAATAGTTCTGGCGGGGCAGAGATGCCGAAGAAGGGGCCCAGTTACATGTTTTTGCTATAACCGGAAACAATACCCCCCCATCACCACCTGTCTCCATGTGGAAAAGAACCATTCGGCTTATTGCCGAGTTTGGTAGTGCAAAAGAGAGTGAACGAGTGCAAAAGAGAGTGAAGTAAACTACTTTTGCTGTACTACAACCAAGGCAACCCCACCCAGCCAAGCCAGCTCACTCAGGTCTGGCAGGGCCGAGATGCCGAAGAAGGGCCCCAGCACGCTAAAGGTCTCCAGGGTGCGGCCATCCTGCAGGCGCACCTCACAAACAGGACAGGACAGCTAGGGTCATCAGAATGTAAGGGTTCAGGGGCAATGCAGCATCGCAACAGACTGACAAACGATGCGAAACCAACCAGGCGAGGGGGCGGGGGCCCCAACGGCACAGCGGGCTCGGCAGCAGGTCGGCCGCCCCGCCGGGGACGCAGGGAGGGAGCGAGTTGGTGGGCCCAGCAGGCACAGCACAGCCCAGGAGTGGCAAGCGCTGTGCCCTGCTCCTGCACCACCACCCAGCCACCCAGCCACCAAGCCACCCAGCCAGACAGCCAGCCAGCCACCCAGCCATCCAGAAAGCCAGACAGACAGCCAGACAGCCAGACAGACAGACGGACAGCCACCTAGGCCTCCCTCTATCTGCCCTTTCCCAGCCCCACGCCTTCCCGCCTGCGCCTGCCCCCTCCCACCTGCTGTGCCGGCAGCCAGGAGGGCAGCTGTGTGATGGCCTTGGCAAAGGGCTTGGCCGCCGCCAGGCGGGTCAGCAGGGTCAGAGGGGCTGCGGGGGGGCAGAGAATGGCGGCGGGGGATTGGAAAAGTGGTAGGGTTGTGAGGCCAGGGGGGTCGGCAGAGTCAGGGGGCTCGCAGGGCGCTTCGAGATACAGAGGGGGGGAGGTTGGCAGCTGGATGGCACAACTTTTACGAGAGGAAAGGGCTTTCTTGAGGGCAAACACACAGCACACGGCACGCCGCACCGCACCCACCCCCCCCGCGTGCCATGACTCTGTGCCGTGATGATGTGTGGGCTCACACAGGCTCCACGCCACCTCCCATTCAATAATCCATTGCCTCATCATACATTCATTCAATCATGCATTCAATAACTCATGCATTCAGTCAATCAATCATTCATGCATTCATTTCACAGCTCTGCAGCAGCAAGGGAACAGTGTGCCACGCCGCCCTCCCACCTGAGTAGTCGCCCAGCAGAGAGATCCTGGAGGCGCGCTGCACCAGGGTGAGAACTGCCGGGGAGGGACAGGGGGAGTGAGGGGGGGAGGGTGTGAGGAGGAGCGGGAATTAGAACAACAGCACGGGCACCTGGAGGAGTACTGCACCAGGAGCTTCAGGTGCGGGGCTGGGCTTGCAAGGGAGGCAAGAGAAGGGAAAGGATGCATGCAACGAGCATTGCAGCTGAACAGGGGGGAAAGGAAACCAGCGTAGCTATACACACCAGTTGCAGCTCGAGAAAGAGGGTGAGAGGGCGGGAGGGTGGGAGAGAGGCAAAATGGGAAGGAGCACGCGCGCAGCAGGGAGCGACAGAGGGCTGGCTGCTGGCAGGCTGCAGATGAAGGGTGTGAGGCCGGCTCAGGCACGCCGCCAAGTCCTGCATTGCACCCAGCCTCAGCTCCAGGGCCCTGCAACTTCAGCTGGCCCCCTCAAATAGGGCAGCCCAGCGGTATCGCCAGCCCCCCACCCACACTCTGCAATACAACATTTCACTAAAACCCTTGTTGCCAAGAAGGAAGCCAAACTCAGCCCAGCCTTACGCATGGGGCCCGCCACCTCCGTCAGCCCCCGCCTGCAAAACAAGCCTCTGTGTAACTCTACGACCAGGCCCCCTGCTAATCAAGGTCAACCCGGTCTCACCAATAGGGCTCCCGTCGCAACAAAAACCTTGTACACAAAATCTTGTAAAAAAATAACCTTGTACTACCCCACCAAAAACCTCAACCTTGTACTTGCCCCCCCAAAAACTATCCTAACAAACACACAATCAAACAAACAACACACACGCACGCAACCCACCAATGGGGCTCGCCACCTCCGTCAGCCCCTCGTCCGCAAAGCGGGCCGCAAAGTCTTCCAGGAATCCTGGGGGCATGGGCCGGGCTCCCCCGGGGGCGACAGCCTCGGAGGCAGAGTGCCCAAGCCCCGCCAGGCCCGCAGAGGCAGCGGAGGCGGCGGCTGCTGCATCCAAAGAGTCAAGCAGCTGCAGGGCGCCGCGCTTCTTGGCTTCGGGGGGCTGCGGGGAGGGAAGGGAGGGAGGATGAGGATGGGGGGGGTAGTGAGAGACAGGTGAGAGACGGGTGGGAGGGGGCTGCATCGAAGGAATGTAGGAGCGGCAGGGCGCCGCGCTTCTTGGCTTCGGGGGGCTGCATGGCTTACGGCGAGGGAGAGGGCGGGAGGGCACGACTTGAGCGAGTGTGTCAGCGGCAGGGCCGCGACTCAAGGCGCAGGAGGGAGACAGGGGCGGGGCGGGGGCCGGAGCGGCGCGCATGGCCAGAGCGGTGGTCAGGGACAGTCCAGCGATACCTTTAAACAACACGAGCAGTACCAGCAGCAGCAGCTGTACCAGCAGCAGCAGCACCGGCACCGGCAGCAGCTCCCAAAAGAAGAGTTAATTCTCCACATATTATTCAAGTAATTATTGAATTGGGCAGCACCAGCGGCGGCAGCAGCACCATCATTGGCAAGCGCACTTGGGTCACGTGGGGGCGTGAGAGTCGGGTGCCACACCGCCAGTTGGCGGCACAGCGCACCCCACACACCCAAGCTACCCTCGTGACAGATAAGATGAAGGTAGCAAAGGTAGCAAGATAAGTGTCATCATAGCAAGTACGATTAAACATGTGCGCATACCTGTGGGAACATTTCCAGGGTGAGTGTGAGGCCGGCATACGACACCGCCAGCTGGCGGCACAGCTGCAGCGTATCAGTCAGCGTCGCCCGCTGCCCCTCCCCCTTGAGCATCCCCACGCTGCGCTGCTCCTCTGCACACCAGGGGAGGGGCCAGCAAGGGGAGGGGCACGCAGGGTTGAGGTGAGCGCCGTGGGCGGGTATCTTTGTCACACGTTTCGTTGCGGATAAAAAGATGTAAAGCACATAAAAGGAGAAGAAGAAAAGTGGGGCCCAAAGGCATGTGGGAGAGCACCAAAGAGGGGAGGGGCACAGGATGGAGCGGTGTGGGCGGGTGGGGCACCGCAGAGCAGAGGTTTGCACCAATGAGAGGAGGGGCACAGGATGTAGCGCCGTGGGCGGGTGGGGCATGGCGGTGCAAGATTAAAGAGTTGCACCAAGAAGAGGTGAGGACGCGGGAGAGAGTGCCGTGCTGGTGAGCACAGGCACAAGTGTGCTCCCAGGTGGGCCCCCCTTCACCCACTTCCTTGTGCTCGTGCCAGGGGCGGCAAGGCAGCAGGCACAGCAGGAGTGGCGCGCTGTGGTCGGGCGGGGCACGCAGGGGGCAGGGGGCAGCACGCCCCAAGGAATCCTGTGCGCACATTGTGTGAATGTTATGATTGGATGCAAATCCCCTCCCCACTTGGGGGCACACCCCAACCTCCCCCGCTCCCCTCCCCCACCCCCACTCCGCGACACCTTTATTAAAGATTCATCCAAAACAAATTTCTCAGCAAAACACCACCCGCAGATCATGGTGAACAAGGGGCAGTCGCTGCCCACCCAAACCACAAAAAAGCAGCCTTCCCGACAGGGATGGCTAGTCAAGTGCCAGCCGCCGCCTCTGCTGAGACGCCTGTCGCCTCCGCCGCCTCTGCTGAGACGCCTCTGTCGCCTCCGCCGCCTCTGCTGAGACGTACACGGGGCAACAGGAAGGAAGGAAGGGAGGGAGGGAAGCGCCACCACACATCAGGCACACCTGTGGCTCGCCCGTAGAGGGAGATGAGGTAGTGGACCGGCCACTGGCCGCCAGCTGGCGACTCCTCACTGCACAGCAGGTCGCAGCAGGCACAGCAGGCAGGACAGTTGGGGGCAGCGGGGACAGACGGGGGTGGGGCGTGCCTGGGAGCAGCTTGCCCCGTGCATGCACCTGTTGCCATGCATGCACGGCTGCCGCCCCTGCCCCTGCCCGACATGCGCAATTGCATGCACCCCACATCACCTCGATGCTGCCTCCCCTCTCTACCTCACTGTGTGTTCCAGTGCAATCCCGCTGCTCGGTACAAGAACCAACCTCGGCAGGCGGGCGGCCCGACTGAGCATCGCATCACCTGAGGCGTGCCATGAGCGCTCGCTCCACGTTGTTGCTGCACAGCAGCAGCGCCTCGCTGCCGTCGCCGCTCGCCTCGGCACGCAGCTCCTGGGGCCAGGGGAAGGCAGGCGGGCGGGCGGGCAGGCGGGGGGTGGGTGCGGACAGCCCAGAGGGGAGGCAGGCGGGCGGGTGGGCGAGCGAGTGTGCAAGGAGGGACACCAGGAGGCAAGGTGGAGGGCGGGAAAGTGCAACGCAACCGACTGCATGTTGGCCTTGTCTGATGCACCTGCACTACTCATCTGCAGTCGACCACTCCCCCAGCAAGCTGGAAGCAGTGGCAGCATAGCAGGCAGCGGCAGGCGGCGGCGGCGGCGGCTCACCTCGGCCAGTTCTGCCAGGAACAGCACGGGCGGCGAGGCGCCGTGATCAGCATTGTTGGCATCCAGGGTCACCGCCAGCACCTTGCGCAGCGTGGAGTCTTGATACCTGGCGAAGGCAGCGGAAGCCATTTTGGCGTTTTGGCGCGCTGCTCCCCCCTCCTCTAAAGCCCCCGGCGGGGATTCGGAGACGTCAACCGCGATTCAAGCGTGCCACTGCGCCGCAATGGAGCGCAACGAGAGCGCCAAAGGCGCGACAATCTGATCGAGCACAAGGGCCGTGCCTTTGGGAGACTGGCTGCCTCCTGGGAAACAGCTTGATGGGGTGGGTCGATCGGACACGCAATGAGCTCTTGGAGAGGGCGCCTGCGCAGCTTGACATGCGCAGCAGGCGGGCCCCGCCTGGCGCCGCCGCTCGCTTGTGGCAGCGCTGCCACCGCATGTGGCAATTCTATCTGCCGCGACTGTTCTTTCTATGTGTCCATAATTGCCATGTAACAAAAAAAATGATTGAGGAGCCAACCGCAGGCCAGCAGTCCGTCGAGCTTGCGCACGCTTACAGGAGCTTTGCTCACGAGCGGGGCGCCAGCAGATGGCAGGCACCAAGGCATACGAAAGCAGGGCAGCTGAACGCCAATGCAAATTACCCGAGTAGAGGCAAGGATGAAAGGGGAGCTGGCTGACAGCGGGGTGGTGAAGGTAGATGCACCAAGTGCGGGGAAGACTCTGGCTGTGGTGGCGGCGGCCTACATGCTTTCGGCACCACCCCACTTTCCCCCTATTGTCAGCTGTTCCTTCTTCCTGACCACACGGCTGGCTCCCCCTGGACTGGGGATGGAACCGATTGATTGACAGCAGCAGTGCACAGCCAGCCATGAAGAGCCACAGCTTTTGTGGCAGGCCGCACCCCCCACCTGACGTCGCCCACCACTGCAGCGCAGCGCAGGCCGCACCAGCACACAGTTGTGTGCAAGGCTTGCAACGACTGTCGCTGCACACTCAGCATGCAGTGCACCTCGTGGGCGCCCACAATCCACCACAATGGGAAGAAGTACTTCTGGAGGCCTGGCGTGAGCTCCGCGGGCCGCCGCCTGCTGCTCTCCCGCCCTGGCGGGTAGGTGAGCTGCGTCGCACATGTGGCAGACTGCAAGCAGCATGCCGTCCGTCTTTTGGCAAGACTCGGCCACCGCTGTAAACAAGCCTGGCTACCCTGCCTGCAAGCGACCATGTGCTTGGTTTCTGCACTTCCGATGGCTCGCCCGCCGCTTGCAAGACTCCATATAACCCGATACTAACCTAGGCAGGCGTTCAAGTATAAAGGGAAGCCCGTTTAGCCGGCGGCCCGGCAGGAAGAAGGTCTTGGCTGCATGCGAAGGAACTTGCGTTGCCGCCCGCTCGCTGCTCACACAATTGCAGATAGCACATCAGAGGACGATCGCAAAGGGTCGGCTCCTGCGGTGAGCCTGACATGCAAGCTTGTGCACCAGGGTGGGCAGCCAGGGGGAGAGGGGACCTTGGGGCGGCTCGCTGGTGACAAGCACGCGCCGATGAACCGGCTCAACGCGCGAGGAGGGATGCCGGGTTGTGCCAAGCTGCTGGCCGCCACTGGTGCCGCCGCCGCCGCCACTTGCCGCCCGCTGAACAGTCGCTGCTGCTCTTGCAGGCAACTTTCTCATCATCCAATAGCGGTAGCCTTCCGACCAACCGCCACCCAACCAAGCAGGACATCCAGGCAATCGCCTCCAGCCAACAGCGTCCATCCCCAGGCTCGACTCGCCTGGCCCGGCAGCAGCGGCAGCAGCAGCGGCAGCAGCGAGACAGCAGCAGCAGCAGCAGCAGGCAGCATGTCGCAGCAAGCGGGTTCCCCCGACCCGGCGGTCGCCATTGAGATGGCCAAGCAGGAAATGGACTACCGGGTGGCGCTGTTCAACGCGTGAGGCATGAGTGGGACCTGACCTTGTTTCATGGGTAACACTGATTTGTGGTGGTGGTTTTGCGCCTTGAAAGACGAAGCAAAGTGTGGTGCTGTTCCACGCCTGAGCGGCACACGCTTGCATTGTTACGGCGATGAATCTGGTGTCAGGAGGCGGCGGCGCGTGGGGCCGGTGCTCTTTTTCATGTGCGTGACTGGCACCTGTCTGTCTGTCTGCATCACGCTCACCTAGAGTGCCTGGGACAGCTGGAGGCCAGCGGGGGGATGGCGGTGTGATGCAGGACGTCGTTGGCATACGGCGCGCTTTGCCCGCTGCTGCCAATCCCTGTATCTACCCCTATCGGCTCGCTTCCTCTGTGCGCGGCGGGGCTGTCGAGTTACCGCTGCTGCCGCCCATCGCTGGCCCTCAACTGTGCACTCCGGTCTCCCTTGCCTTCCAGGCATTTCGGTGCCCTGCGTTCCTGCGCCCTGTGCCTTCATTCACCCGCCCTCGGCAGCCCTCACAAGTCTCCTGCCACAAGGAGTGCTTGCAGCATGGTGCCCACCATGCCTGCCCACCATGCCTGCCCCGCCCTGCCCTGCCTCCTCCCCTCGCCTGCACCGTCGCCTTCCACTCCCGCCAGCCCACACACCGACACACAAACACCTTTGCTCCCCACCCCACGCCACACAACATGCCTGCAGCATGGTGTCATCTTGCTACGAAAAGTGCATCGACAAGCGGTGAGGGCGGGGGACCGCTGGGGGAGGGGCTGGCTGCAGGGTTCAGGCTGCAGGGTTTGGCAGGGGTGGCTGGCTGGGGCGGGGACGGGAGAAGCGGGGCCGCTGCTGCTGCCGCTGCAAGCACGGCAGCGGCGGGTTGCTGTGCGGTTGACCTGGACATCTGGTGAGCACGAATGGAGGGACAAGGGCCTGATGACTCTCCATATGAACTGTGTAATGGGACAGTGGGCTAGTGGGCAGTGGGCCAAGCAACCCTGCCCGTGACATGGTGGTGCTTAGTGACGGCACAAGGGCCGTGGCCGTAGCATGGGTGCGTTGCGATTGAGGCATTGTGGCCAAACTCGACTCACTCTGCAACACGTGT
Organism: Chlorella sp. ArM0029B; assembly: GCA_002896455.3. Classification (NCBI taxonomy): domain Eukaryota; kingdom Viridiplantae; phylum Chlorophyta; class Trebouxiophyceae; order Chlorellales; family Chlorellaceae; genus Chlorella; species Chlorella sp. ArM0029B. Next base: position 192,126 of record JTEE01000129.1, on the reverse strand, counting down.
GGCGTGTCTTCAACACTTTGTGGCGTTTTTCCAACACCTGTGGCCTGTTTCCAACACCTCTGGCGTGTTTCCATCACTTGTGGCTTGTTTCCAACGCACCCCGGCAGGTACAAGGACGGCGCCCTTTTGTGTGCTCGTCTGGCTGAGGCCACACGCGACTGAGGTTTTGACTTGTTTCCAACACCTGTGGCCTGCTTGTTTCCCGCCCACCCGCCCCCGCAGGTACAAGGACGGCGACCTGAGCGTGGGCGAGAACTCGTGCATCGACCGCTGCTCATCCAAGTACTGGCAGGTGGGGCCTTTGAGGGGTGGAAAGTGTGGCGCTCATGCGCCGGGCTGGCCGTGGTGGGTGGGGTGCATAGAGAGTGTGACGCTCACGTGGCGGGCAGGTTGTAGTGGTTGGGGTGCATCGACCGCTGTTCATCCATCTATCCAAGCACTGGCATGTGGGGCCTGGAGGGGGATGGGTGGGTATCCATAAAAGGAGCGATGCTGTGTGCGCATGCTCATCCGCCTGCATTCACGCTCCTCAATCAATCAAATCAATGCCAGGGTGGGGGGAAACACGGCGGATGGGGTGTATATGTAGCATTCCACATTCGATAGGACCCTAAAACCTAAAACCTGAAACCTGAAACCCGTGCCGGGTGAGGGTGACCTGTCACCCGCACGCTGGCTGGGGAGGGGTGGGGGCCTGCGCTGGCAATTGTGGCAGCTGGGTAGAGCTTGTTGCATGGGTTGGTGCCTTCAAATGGCCGCCTGTTGAAGCAGCACACAAGCACACACCCTCCCGCCCGCCTCACCGCCTCCCACCTCCCGTCACCCTCTTTTCCTGGGCAGGTCACCGGAATTGTGGGTCAGATGCTGGGAGCGCAGGGCGGGCAGTGAGGCCCAGAAGCCAGCCAGCAAACAAGCCAGCCCAGCCTGGCCAGCCAAACCCGCCAGTGCCGTCAGCTGGCGCAAGGCAGCTGGGCAGCAGGCACTCGGCGCCGCCCACGCACCGTTCCCCCCACAACTGGCAGCAGCGGCGGCGGAATGAGCGCCCGGATTGCAGGTGGCAGCACGTATGGATGGAGTCGTGATGCCGCTGCCGTTGGTTGTTGGGGCTCGTCCGCTGGCTTTGTCGCCCCTTCCCACCCGCCCGCCTTGCCCCCTTTCGGAGCCAGCCTGTGCTCCCTTTTTCCAAGCCCTGAACTGTCCCCCTGATCTGTAAGAACTCACCAACCGGAAGTGTGCTGAGGGGTCGTGTGTAGCTTATTACATTGAGCAGCACCCATGGGAATGGGGCGTGACGGTCAACTGAATCAACAGGGGTGCAAATTCTGTCAGGCTCGCAAAGGGCAGAGGGCGCAACCCCTGCCGCCCCAGCAGCCGCCCTCACAGTTGTTCAGCCATCGGCAGGCAGCCGGCGCAGGTGCGGGGGCAGCGCCGCTTCAAGGCGTCGCACCTCCGCCTCTGCCTCCCTCTGCGCCCTTCCCAGGATGCTGCTGCTGCCGCCGCCCTCCCCTGCACCGCCGCCGCCGCCGCCAG
>JTEE01000129.1:171158-190451 GCA_002896455.3 Chlorella sp. ArM0029B | reverse complement strand
GGCGGGCGGCAGGCGAGCGCTGCTCCTGGGGCAGGGCCGCCTGGGCTGCCCGCCACGCCGCCGCCGCCTCCCGCTTATCTGGCACCAAGCTGAGGAGCTGCACGGTGTGCTGCAAAAAGTGGAGGCGCAGGGCCAGCTCGGGAGGGGGCAGCTGTGCCAGGCGGCGGCCGTGCTGGGTCAGCACTTGTGTGGGGGTGAGGCGCAGGAAGCGTTGGAGCAAGAGGCGGCGGAGGACGACGGTGGGAGAGGCGAGGTCAAGGGAGCGGAGGGGGGGAGGCAGCGCGGCAGCCGCCTCTGCCGCTGCTTCCACGCCGCAGGCTGCCAATATATGAGGGGCGCGCTCGGCGGGGCTGGGGCCGCCTGCTGCTGCCTGCGGTGCAATGGGGAGCACGGGCAGTGGGGGGTGAAGTCGTGAAGGGGTGCGTTGTTTGATGGTAGCAGAGCACGGCTCACGGGGCACCCAGGAAGGGGCTGCATCCAGCATTGGAAAATAACAGCATTGACAAAGTGCAGCCTGCATCAATCAGTACATTTGCCAGGTGGCGTAACGCCAGCTGCGGCAGCAGCCGCACCTGTGCTCCAAAGCCGCGGGCGGGCTGCAGGCGCCAGCACAGGGCGGCGCCGCTCCCGCCACCTCCGCCGCAGCACCAGCAGCGGGATCTGCCGCAGCTCCGATCTGTCGCAGCACCTCCATTTCGTTGACAGCAGGGCGCATCTGCCAGCGACAGGGTTTGAAGGGCGCCCTGCCGTTGGCCGGACCCTCGTGGCCTCGAGGCGGCACGTGCCGACAGCCCCCTTGCGGCGCGTAGCAGCATGTCTTCAGGACGAGTGTGTGATCGGAGCTGTAGAGCAGGGCGGCCGACAATAGCCACAAGGGCTTTGAGAGCGCAGCAGGCGCAGCAGCACTTGCTTTGAACCACCGGCACCAAGGCACCACATGCCGCCACATGTCCGGTCTGCGTGTAGGGATGGGGATCGTAACTGCTTGAACTTTGGGTGGACCTGGGTGAGCAGTTTTCATAAAAAGTGAAGCCTGTGGGAGGTTGATGGCGTGTGAGCGGGACCGGGCTGGCCACCGACAGACAGCGCCAGCACCGCTCGGGGAGGGGAGCGTGCAGGCATGCATGCAGGAAGTGCTGGCTCAGGTTATGGATGGATGCCACCTCAACCATATCAATAAATGGAGGCAAGCAAGGCACAGTCAGTTCATCGGCCACGGCCACACATGGAGGGCACAGGCACAGCATGCAGGGCGCGCGCTGGTACACCCACCTTCATCTTCCTCGCATGGCCCGTCCAACCCTTGTCATCGGTCTTCCACTTCCCATCCGTTCTGTCTCAGAGGTCTCAACACAGGCAAGACCACGTGTTTTGGCGTCCAACGGCTCGCCATGCAGCTCAAGATGGCTCTTGCGACAATGCTGGCGTTCGTGCTGGGCCTGTCGATCCAAGCGAGCGCGATGGGACTTGGTGAGTGCAGCCAATGCGCACGAGGCGCCGCCCAATCCGGGGCGAACCCCGTTGAGGGCGCCCAGTGCAGCCAGCACGCGAGAACTGCCTGCTTCCCTGTTCGATGAACAGTACCCAATGCGGGTTCGGGCCATTTGGCCGCGCCGCCGCACAGCAGGGGCGCACCTCGGCGCGCGGCCGCTGGCGCGGCCCCAACCGGCGCCGCCGCCCCTCCTCCTTTCCCCTCCTCCTGGCTCCATGCAGAGCCCAGCATCAACATGAAACACGCCTGCTACAAGAACCCCGCCGCCCCCTCCTGCGCCCGCTTCAAGCGCTCTGTGTCCGGTGAGCCCTTCACCAGGGACAGCAGCCCGACAGCTGCACCGGCTGCTGGCTGGTACGGTTTCTTACCCTCCCTGCCTGATCCCAACTTCTTTGCGCCTCTCTCTGTGGAACCTGGCTCCCGCAAAACAGATGGACCCCTCCTCCCTACCACCCGCATGCCTGCACAGGGGCGGCGCCCTGTCCGGCGTCCTCACTGTCCTACACACCTTCCCTGACCCCGTGACATTACCCCTTTTCCGGCTCCCTGCCTGTGCTGACCTGTGCCAACGAGTCACCACCTGTGCCGTACGGCACTCATTGACTGTGCCGTGCCGACTCGCCACCTGTGCAGACTATCGCAACGACATGACTAAGCTGTGCAGCGCCATGCCTTTCATGTCTGGGTGCGACCTATGGGCTCGCTGCAAGGTGGGGGGCGGGGGATGTGAGTGGGGTGGGGGCAGACGAGAGGGGCAGGCAGGTGCCGGCGGCCCAATCCAGTTTGCAACAGGAACAAGCAAGGAAGGAAGGGAGGAGCATGCGCTCCGGGGGGCAGCCGGCAGATTGCCAAGTCGCTTCCAAGTTGTCCTATTCTTTGCTGCACCCGGTCTTCCAATACACTCTCCCCCCACCCGGTACACTCTCCCCCCACCCTGTGCGATGGGACCGTTGCTGGCTCCACGTGGACTTGAAGTGTGATTGACTGTCGACCGACTGTTCCGCCTCCCTTGCAGGGCAAGTCTCGCGGCTGGTGCAGCATCGTATCCCTCGTGGGCACCACCTGCGTGACCGACGGCATGCAGCGGGTGAGACGGGGCTGCACTGTGCTGACGTGGCTGTGCTGTGCTGACGTGGCTGCACTGTGCTGACGTGGCTGCACTTTTCTGACGTCAAGACCGGTCCTTACAGGCGCTGACAAGGCTGCACTGTGCTGACGTGGCTGGGTCCCCACAAGGCTGCGCCCGACATGTTTGATGCTGACATGGCTGCTGACGGCAGTGGTTGCATGGCAGTGCTGGCCTGGCGGATGCAGCGGACGTGAAGCAGCGTGCCAGGGCGCAGACTTTGTTGCAAACCGCCTGGCAGACGACAGGGTTTGGGATATATAGGGTATAGGGCCGCCCGGCACAGCTCTTCCCCTGCCCCCCTCTTCTTGCTGCCCCCTGCCCCACGGTGGGCCCCACCCCTCTCGCCGCTCACGCAACGCTCCCTGTCTCGGCCCCGCAGATGAAGGGTTGCGAGGCTTACCTGGCGCTGTGCACCAAGGCGGGCACCAAGGTGGGCAACCGAAGGCGGGCTGCAGGGCTGTGTGTGGGCACAGGACCGCAGCGGTTGGATGGGACTGAACGGATGGTGGGGCCCAAGGCGGGGCTACCGAGCTGCAGGGCTGCTGGCGCAGGTGGTGCATAGGGCTGCACAGGTGGCTGTGAGGCATGTGCCCTCCGGCTGGGACCCTCAACCCTCCAGGCGCGCCCTGCCCTCCATCCTCAGCGCAGCATGCCGCTGCCGCTGCCGTCGCAGCCCCCGCTCGACGCCCTCCCCCACTGCCCCTCCCGCAGGTGGCCCAGTGCTCTGGTGCCGACGGCACCCGGCTGCACTCGCTGGCGGCCACGTTCACCGCCAAGGCCGGCGTGGATGTGAGCCCCTGTACTGCAACGGGTTGTGTTACTGAGCAGGGCGTTTCTGGCTGATAGAGAAGGATGCTGACCTCGGGGCACTGGGGCGGATGGTGGCCAGGGGAAGAGGGATTTTTTTCGAAGAGGCGCTGTGGGTACCTGCCTATCTACCTACCTACCTCAAAACGTAGTTGTATAATTCGAACATGCTGGCAGCATGCGAGATGTGGGGATGGGGTGGGCAGGCGCACCCCAGCCGCAACTTGCACCGCCAAGCGCAGCGCGACTGGCGGCTGTGCCTACTGACTGACTGGATGGTGAGATGCGCGTGTGAATGCGTGCAGAAGCCCTGCTTGCCCAGCTCCACTGTTCTTGAATGAGTTCACTGCAGCTCCCCTGTTTCGATCTACTTTTCCTTCCCGCCCTGCAGGCCGTGTGCACCAGGTACCCCACCCTGGGCGCCTGCAAGTCCTGCTCCTCCCGCGGCTCCACAAACTTTGCCTCCTGCCCCAACCCGCTGGCCGCCCTGGCCGCCATGTGCAACTGTAAGCAACGAGGGGGGAGATTGGGGGGGGGGCGGGGAGAGGGGTGTTTGGGGTTGGGCGCCAAGGTGGGGGGCAGGTCCCTACCATGAAGCTTTTAGCAGCTGCCTTGTCCGCCCGTGTGACCCCACCTGCCTCACCTGCCTTCCTCACACCTGCACTTCCCTTCCCACCATGGCGGCTGTCAGCACCTTCCCTGTCATGATTCACAACGAATCTTGCTCGTATCATCCCTTGCGGCCTCTCCCACCACGGCGACTGCCAGCACCTGCCCTGCTATGATCCACCACATTTCGCGCTTGTTTCACGCCCCCCTCCCGTGCAGCCTCGCCCACCGTGGCGGCCGTCAGCGGCTGCGCCCCCTGGTACAACATGTGCCAGTCCTACTCAGTGGGATCAACCTTCCCCTCCCTGTGCATTGGTGAGCACGCACATGGGGCCTGCACACTGGTGGGCCCTCCATGCCAGGCCACTGCCTGCACACTGGCGGTCCCTCCCAGGGCAGTGGCCTGGCAAGGAGGGCCCGCCAGTGTGCAGGCAGGAGAACCCGGCTGGCATGGCATGCATGCAGTGCAGGCGGTGCAGGCGGTGGTGCGTGGGGAAGCAGACGAGGGGCGGGTGGGCAGTGGTGTGGGGAGGGGAAGCGAGAGGTTGTTGGTGGGCGTGCAGTGCAGGCTGTGGGGGGGTGCAGTGCAGTGCAGGTGCCAGGCACCTCGGGCGCCGACCACCACCTCTCAGCAATGCAAATCGCCGTCTGCTTGCTCATGGCCGCCTGCTCCGCCCATGCCCTCTCCACCCCCACGGGGTGCCGCACGGGAGGCCTTGTGCGCTGCCACCCGTGCACACACCCCCTGTTCACCCACCCCGCCGTTCCCCAACCCCTCCTCCCCTGGCGCCCTCGCAGCCTGCAAGCGGGGCCAGCGGCGCGTCAACGGCAGGTGCCAGTGAGCCACGGTGACTCCAATGGCGATGCAGTCACCCATCCCCGGCTGTAGACACCCATCCAGCAAGCAAGCAAGCTGACGTTGCTTGCAGTCGCAGCACCCCAAGGCGGCCTTCGCTCGCGGCCGGCAGTTGTGCACTTGCCTGAGCTGCTCCAGCGGTCCAAGGCAGGCCGGCACTCAACCCAACCCAACCCATGCCCCTCATGCTACTGGACCTCCCAAACCCTGCATGCCAATGTGCACAGCACCAACTGCTACTGGTACACCCTCGCACTCTTCTTAAGGCTGCACTCGAATGTATGGTAACATCCGTGCCAGCTCCTGCTTGTCACTTTGTCACACCCCAGTGTGGGGGACAGTGGCTGGGCATCCAAAGCAAAGCAGCGGCTGGGCGGAAGTTCATTTCGGCAGGGCCCCAGCCACAATACCGTCGTGTGCCCTCCGGTGGCCTCTGCGGCTGTCGGATTACTGACCCGGCAGCTGCAGGTTTTTTCCAGGATTTTCCAAACAGGCGGCGGCTGGCGGGGGCGGGCGCTCAATATGGCTGCTCAATGGCGGCAGCACTGGCAAAGGAGTGTGGCCTACTGGCAGACCCTTTTCCACTGATGGAGGCCGGCAGCCCACTGGCAGAGCCTCTTTTACTGGCAAAATGAGCAGCCCAGGGCGATGACGTGCCACTAGTGGTCACATAGGACGAGAGGCGGGCCCCGGGGCCCGGGGGGCAGCGGCAGCTCCCCGACTGGCGGCAGGGGCATCCTGTGGATCCCAAGACAAGATACGGGGCACTTCTCGGACCAGTACTTCCCCACTGCTGCGCTTGGCATCAATAGGGCCAAGGCTGAGCACAAACCGGCTGGACACGAGCTCTGCGGCCAGGCAATGGCCCGGACGGCGGAAGAATTGGCCGCACTTGCGGCCAGGCTCGCGAGCCGGAATGCCGACATAGGAGCCCTTGGGACGCTGGGCGCAGTCGCCCGCGAGCCGCGGCGGCGGGAGACACTGGGCTTGCTCGGCCGGTGAGAGCTTCAGGGCGCCCTGGGCGTGCAGTAACCTGCACATGGGGGGCACAAAACTGAATGCCGAACAATTCTTGCCTGCACTGGCGTGCTGCAGCGCCCTGAACCGTCCTGCCCCCCACTGCAAAAACGCCGCCCCGTTCTGCCTCGCCGCCCGTTTTCTCTGCCGCAGCAATGGTGACGGCAAGAGCCGCCTGTGCGACCTGATTGTGCTCTCCACGCTTCCCGGGGATGGGAGCGGCCTGGGGGAGCTGTGTGCTGACCAAGAGCTGCCTCCCAAGCCCGAGTCCCGCCTGCTGCTGGAGGCGGAGGAGGCCCTTGCCAGGGGGCAGCGCCCGTTCACCACCTTCATCAATCCCGACCCCTGGGGCCACCCCGACCACCTGCGCAACGCACACAACGCCTTCCAAGGCTACTTCATGAACAACCTCACAGCCTTTGCCAGCGGCACCTCCGTGCTGCTGCCCGTTGGCAGTCTGCGTGGGTCTACTACGCAGGTGCAGATGCGCATCTCGTACGATGACGTCACCGCCTGCCTCATCCAGCCCCGCACCCTGCAGCAGCTGGAGCAGATGGCGGCGGAGAGCCTTGAGGTGACAGGGCCTGAGGGCGCATGCAGCGATTGCAGAGAGCGCGCCGGCCTGCACCATGGGGCATTGCAGTGGGCTCGGTGGTGAGCGCCACCAGCGGGGCAGTACTGGGACTAGTCCCAATCTGGCTGGGGCGAGCTGGGGTTACTCGGTGGGGCAAGCTGGGGCTAGCCAGCCTCACATTCCTGCACCGAGCGGCCAGCTGACAGGCTACTGCGCCATGCTGCGACTGTGTTGTGCAGGTCATGAGTAAGATGGCGGCAAAGGAGGATGATGTGGAGGAGTCGGCATTGATGCGGAGCGAGGAGTTCGTGACCTACGCAGGTGAGTGCCGTTGCAAGCTTGGCGCTTGTTTAGGCACCCTCGATGTTGTGTGTTTTCAGCGGCAGCATAAGCACGCCTCCCCGCATTGTCGCTTCAGTTTGGCGTTGCCCAAACTGGAGGCTGGTTGCTGCGGCGCAACGGCACAAGCGCACTGGGCCGGGATGGAGGGGCCTCGTGCCCTTGGGTCTGAAACGGGGTTGGCTTCGAAGGATATTTTAATCCACCCGAGCCTGCCCCACTCCCTCTTTTTTTCCGCAGATGTGTTCAAGGTTCTGACGGGACACAGCGTGGTGGACGACTTTGATCCAGAGTGCAGCAGCCTGCGGGAGCTGTTGGCAGGGTTGGAGGAGGCCCACAACAAAGACAACCCCTTCCTGCTGCCCCAGCTGGCGGAGGTCGCGGAGAAACTCAAGGCGCTGGTGTGCATAGGTGAGCTGGCATGGGCTGCGCTGAGTGGCTCCTGTTGGGTGGCTTCACTTGGGCCGCAGTGGCTTCACTTGGGCCGCCTGTCTGCGGCATTGAGCGGGCAGCAGGGTGCATGTGAGGCGCATGCCCATGCATGCACTTGCCCCTAAACTTTGTCAGTTGCTGTCGCATCCCGCTCACTGCAGGCGTGCAGGACGACCTGAGCAGCGACCTGTACTTTGTGAAGCAGGCCATCGCCAACCCGGTGGAGCACCTGCTCGGCTCAAGGAAGGCCCACCAAGAGCTGGTGGCAGCGCTGTTTGAAGAAGAGGAGGATGGGCTGCGCAGTCTGCAGGGCATGCTCATTGACCATGTCGAAGTCACGGTGAGCCAGGCATCCGCACCTACATTGCAGCGTCAGTCGTCGAGTCTGTTATATTGCAAAAAAGAAGGTCGGAAGCAATTGCAGACGGAGGGGAGGGACTTCAGTGCAGGGGCGGAGCATTCGAGAAGGGCAGACGCATGCATTTAGTTGTCTGCGCCACTCTCGCCTGCCTTGCTCGTCAACTCTCATGATCCAATTGCCAACGCCCCTCGCAGTGTGGCAGGACCTCGGCATGCCAAACCACTGCTAGTAGTTGCACTTGCTGTCTTATTGCCCTCTCTTTGTGCCTCCGTGCGATGCTGCACCTTGTTGCTTTCTTGTTGGAGTGACTGTAACACACTTCAACTCCTTGTTGCCTCTTCAGGTGCCGTGCCGCGCCCTGGGGCGCATCACTCTGGTGGACCTGCCTGGCCTAGATGACAACCAGCCCCTGGTCAACTTCACCATTCACAAGGTGTGTTGCACGTTGCTGTTGCACTCTGCCACACTAGTGATGCGGGGCTGGCCGCGCCATTGTGTCAGAACCCAATCGAGTGTCGATGCATGCACGTAGTGGCTAGCTTCTTGGAGGTGGGGCTGGATCTGGGCTGCTCTTCTTTGAGTCCTTGCACCACTGATGCGGGCCCGGATCTCTTGGCCGCTCTTGCAGGCGCTGGGCGAAATTGATGCCGTGGCTGTGATCACGACCAGGACGCTGAAAAACAACGCGACGCTGTTGCGGGTGCTGACAGGATCGGAGTGGATGGCTCGGCAGGTGATTTGACATATAAAAGCTAGCACCACGATTGGCAACCTAACAATATGGAAATATGTTGTGCAAACCAAGCTGCTGGGCTGCAAGTGGTCAGGCTAGGTCGGTGCCCCGGCACATGCATGTGTAAGCAATTGTGCGGAGGTCATCAATTACGACACCAAAAGCCTCGGGCGGATTGGCTGCTCTGTTGTTCCTGCTTGCATGTGACCTGAGTCCATCCGTTGCACGCTGACTTGCGTTTTCTTTGTTCCGCTTGCCTATGTATCCTTGCAGCTAGCAGACCGCAATGCACGTGGCACTCTCATGGTGATCCATTACCCCGAGCGCTCAGGAAGCCTCGCCCTCAAAGACATGTGGAGTGGCCAGTTGGAGGAGACTGCCTGCAAGAACCACAAGACTTCCAAATTGGAGCTCTCCAAGCTGATCAAGGTGCCCGGGTGGTTGTACGCCAGCAGGCTGCCGGCAGACACGTGCAGTCACTGTAGTGGGAATTACAGCTTTGCAGAAGAGCTGGTGTGGCAGCAACAGCCAACGTGACTGTGCTGGCAGCAACGGACAGCCAGGAGGTGTGCAATTTTGAGCTTGATTGGTGCCGTGGAGTGGCACGCAAAGAAGAAGTTGCATTCGCCGTTGGGGTATGGGGTTTATGTGACCAACGCGGGGGTGCGGGGAGGCCTAGCTCCCTCCATCCCCCCCCCCACCCCCCGTCGCTGGCACCGGGCAAGCACTCTACTCTTGTGCGTCTGCACTCCAACAATGCGCCCCGCATTCATGCCTGCAGGTCAAATTGGCGCCGTCCAACCTGCCGGGCGAAGAGAAGGCGGCACGTGTGAGGAGCTTTATGGAGGACAGAACCGTGTTCATCACCGTGCACCCCGCCACCTTCTGCTCTCTTGGCGTGACGCTGGCAACCAAAGTGCATGCTGCCCTGCTGAGGTGCGGCGCGGACGTGCCCCCTCTGTGGAGCCACGAGCAAGTGGTGGGCCAGCTGACGCACAAGACCAGCATGCACATCTTCCTTCGTGAGTTGGTGGGCAGCATGGCGCGTCCTCTTATTTGCCCCGTGCATTTCAGAGGGTAGTCAGCTTCAGTTGGCATGCCTGCATCATGCATGCCCACCCACTGCGGCATGTGGAACAGTATGCGTCGGGATGATGTAAGCGCATCTGGGTCTCACAACTTCTCTCCTTGCAGAGGCGCTTGGCAAGCTCTCCAGTTTTCGGGACATCCAGCAGATTGACGCCCTAAGCCGCGAGGTTTCGCGCACGCTAGACATCCTGCCGGTCGGGTGAGCGCACTGCCGTTTCCGGTCGCACAGTGATTGCATGGCATACTTCTCATGCGCTTGTGGGTCAGCCCTCTTCTGCGAGTCAACATGTGTGTGGATGCCCCGTGCCTGCTCTTCACTAGCGATAGCCAGCCAAGGTCACGAGCTCGTCTAGAGAGCAACTGCCTCTGTGGCCCACATGTTTGCAGGGGCAACAATGGGGGCTTGCCACAGGTGCAGGCCGAGCGGAGCGCGGACCGCCTGAGGATCTATATCAACAACCCCGGCCAGATCGATGCCATTGTGAACATGCAACGCGGTGCGGCTATGCAGCTGCCTGAACATGCGATTTTCCACCTTCTGCCAATACTCCTTACATGGACCTCTGTTTGCCTGGCAGTGGCAGTGTGATTGCTGTCTATGCATCTGCAAACGTCTTCATGCTTGCATTCGTTCTTATGTGGGCTTCCCCTTGCGCGATGCATGGCTATGCTGCTACTGCAGTGCATCCAAGCGCAATCAAGGCCAACCTACTGGGCACGCTGGAGAACATAGTGGAGGGGCTTAAGGAGGAGTACGAGGATGTGCTGAAGGATGGTGCGAGGGCAGCTTGGCGGCGTGCGAAGTGCTGTGGGATGGCGCACACTGCGTTGTGCCAAGTGCTAACCAGATGTGTGGCTCCAAGGCAGCCAGACAAGCGGACTGGGTCTTGAGCGCCCAAAACTCCGCCATGGTATCACCTCGCTGTCTCTATTTTCACACTCACGACCGACAGTCCTCCTGCCTGTTTCGTGCACCAGCCTCCCTCATGCCCCCATCATGGGGCAGCCTCAAGCAGGTGCACGTGTTTCATTGGCAATGATGCCTGAGCCCACTTCCTTTTGACGCTCGAATCTGCCTGCCTGTTGCCTGGGCATCCTTGCAGGCGATGCTACTTCCGGCTGTCAAGCCATTGCGGCTCAAGCGATTGCACGTCTGAAGGAAAGCGGCGCGACAATGGGCAAGCTCAGGCGTCTGTGCACCGTCAAGAAATTGCGGGTAAAGCACACACTAACACAGCCACTCCGGTGGCCTTCAAGCCAGCCTTTAGCATGCTGACCGGCCTGCCCTCCCCCATCTTTGCCTGCCCACCTACACAACCGCGCCCGCAGGCGGGGATGCTGTTGAGCAGTGCCCGTCATGCCTGCAACCTCCTTGCATGCAGGTGACAGGCCTGCCTGACGTGGTGGGCGGCATCACAGCGCAGCTGCGGACGACAGCGATGCTCACGCTTCAGCAGGAACGGCGCGAAGACCTGCTGCAGGCCCACCGGTTTGCAGCAGAGGCCATTGCGGGGCTGCTGTCTGATGCGCTGCAGCACACATTGCATGGCAAGCACCCGGAGCTGCTGGTGTTCCTGCTGGAGGAGGGTAGCATGTGGGAGCAGCAGCTGGTCTCCCGCATTGCTGACGAGCTGTACAGGCAAGTTCCCGGCTGCTCAGCAGGATGTGGCTCTTGGCGGCCGGCTTCCTCTGTGTGTGGCTGCCCTGTTTCTACGCGACCGCCAAAGGCTCGGAGGGTGGCGTCTGCACAACCTGTCAAACTACATCAACTTCTCCGCAGACACTGCCACCTGTGCTATTGCTAGACGTTTGCCATAGCTGTTCTTGTGCATCCTATTTTGGGGAGTACAATGCTGTCTTCGCCAAGCCGTCAATCCCAGCTATCCGATTTGACCATTACACACCAACCGGTGCATCGTTGCTCTGCAGGGCGGCGGAATACAACCTCTTGGAAGGGCGGGCTTTTAAAACCAAGCTGGAGAAGGAGTTGCACCGCGCACTCAAGTGAGATGTCCTGGTTTGAACAGGGTTTGTCTTTGCGGCACGCTCTTTCTAGCTGGGATTCAATGGCATGTTGCCTCTTCTTATGCAGGGAGGAGCTGCTTGCGGCAGACAAGGGCGCACCAAAGGGCCAGACCACAACAAAGCGCTTCTGGGCACCCTTGCAGGTGACTGCCCCTTTCCTCCTGTATGTTTTGTTGTCAAATGGAGCAACCGGTCTAGTTCGATTTATAGCTGCAATGGAGGGGGAGCATGATGGTTGTGAAGGCAACATAGTTTCGCACGCGGGCACCAGACACCATTCACACATCCACCCGATTCCTCATCACCCCGCCTCCCCTCCCACCTCCCATTACTTGCTGCAGGCAGCCATCACGCGGGCACTGCAGGTCTTCCGAGAGGCCGTGCCTGGCATGCTGAAACAGGAGCTGGGCACCTATGTGAACAAAGAGGTCTTTGAGCCCCTGTTGCAGAACGTCAGGTGAGCTGGGCCTTCACCAGCGTTTAGCAGCGCTGTTCGGCCACCTCTTGTGTCGCACAAGGTGTCCAGCTGCCCCCCCAGTGAGGGCAAGTACATCCCATGGGCAGCCTATGGGGCGTATTCTTTTCCACCTGGCTTTCAGGACAGGAGGCTCCTGTTAGTAGCTGATGACCTTGCACTCAGACATGCTTCACCGTGCCTGCCACCTCGTTCCTCCTGCAGGACCGCCGGGCACCAGATCATCGCAATGGAGAAGCAGCCGGTGCAGAACATGAAGGGGGGGCTGGCAGAGCGCCGCGCACGCCAGCCGTGCCTGGTGCGGTGTGTGTACCGCTTCTTCCGCGCTGTGCTCAGCAGGTTGGAGGAGGGGCAGGTGAGCAACCAAAAGGGGTGGCGTGGGGTGGCGGATGCCAGGTATCGGGAGCAGCCGAGTGCTGCAGCGTGGGATGTCTGCTGCTGCTGAGTATGTTGCCTTTTTATAGATAGCTAGTGCACGTTTCGATAGATCTCTAGCGCACTTAGTGTTGACGCGGGCGCCACCCCCTCAAGCCTCGCTGCTCCGCCCCCGCTCCGCAGGATGAGGCCGCAACAGCGCAGCGGGCCGCCGCGCTGGAGCAGCTGCGGGGTGAGCTGGCAGAGCTGGCGGGTCAGCTGAAGGAGTCCAAGCTGCGCTACACAATCCCAGACAACTATGAGCACCAGGAGCTGGGGAACACGATGGCGCATCAGGCGCTGCAGCGCGCTCGGCAGTCCCAGGTGCATCACCGTGCGCTGTGCCGCGCTGCGCTGTGTTGGGCTATGCTTATAGGTGCAAATTCTGTTGGAAGGCAGACGGGGGGGCAAGGTAGGTTAGCAGGCAAGCACAGGCAGAGACATCCGCTTTAATCCGCCAGTGGCAGTATGCCAAGTGGGCAGCACAGCTGGGCAAGTGGGGCGCCTGGCAGTGGCCATGCATACACAAACATGCATGCGGACCACCCCGAAGCACGGAGGCAGGCTTTAGGCAGAGAGACGGCTGGCATGCAGGCAGGCAGGCAGCCGGTTTTGCACGGCAGTTGACCCGCATCCCAAGATCTCTCAACGCTTGGTGCTGCTGCTTGCAGGTGCTTGACCTGAAGTCCAAAATGCGGCTGCCGGTGGGCCTGTCCACGTGCCTCCGTGCGGGCGCCGGCTACGGCTCCGTGTTCAGCATCTTCCACTTCACCGTGCAGTGTGGGTGAGCAGTGGCAGTGGACATAAGTAGCGCCAGTGCTCCAGCTCTCTTACCATGCACATGCTCACAGCTCGCAATGCCACCCTGCTCTGGCTTCCTCACGTCATACCAAGCTTTGTGCTTTGTCCTTATTGTGCTAGCCCTGTATGCAATGTGTGGGTCTTGCCGTTGATTTTGCGCTGTATTACTGCCCGCTGGCCGCCACAGTTGCTGGTGCCACAGTCCGCTGGGCCGCCGACAATGCCCCTGTTGTCGAATGCCCTACGCGCTGCAGCGAGGTGGACCTGCCCGCCGTGCTGCCCGATGACAGCCAGGGCGGCCTGCAAGCGGTGTTTGACACCCTGGCCAAGCACAAGCTGCTCTGCGACGCAGCGCTCATGCCCGAGTTTGGCTCTGGCAGCGCGCTGGAGGCCGCCTGGCTGGCCGTGTTTGGCAAGGGCCCCGTGAGTCAAGGATGGGATGGCAGCTGCGGCGCTGGCCGACTGCCCCATGCCCGCCCGCTTGCTGACCACCTCCACCCCGCCCTGCCTGCCTGCCTGCCTGCCCTCCTGCCTGCCTGCCTGCCCTTCTACCTGCCTGCCTGTTTGCCCGCCTGCCTGCCTGACATGCCTGCCTGACATGCCTGCCTGCCTGTTTGCCTGCTGCGCCCTCTGCTCATAACCCCACCAACCTGTGGACCTCGTGAACCATGCTGCAGCGCGACAAGGAGGGCGGCATGGCCAAGCTGAGGAACATGGTGTCGTTTGAGCTCAGCTCCAAGGCGGAGGCGCTGGAGCAGGTGGGGTGCAGAGGGAAGCCGCTACTCAAGGCCAGCATCAGCGCCAGCATCAGAGCTGTTGCCCCTGTTCTCAGCTGGCAGGACAGCTAGTGGAACGTTTTTCAGATATGCGGTGCGGGAGGCAGGCGGGCAGGCGAACAGGCAGGCAGGCGGATGGGCAGGCGGGCAGGCTGGCAGGCGGGTGGCAGGCGGGCAGGCAGGCAGGCGGGTGGGTTGGCAGGCAAGCTGACAGGCGCACGCTTGCGTAGATGCGCCAACCATTTTACCCTCTTGCACAGTCTTGAATGTCACGCGACTGACCTTTTCTGCGCAATGCATGCCTCACGTCTGATGTTGCAGGACCTGGCGCGCGTGTACCAGTACAACCACTCTGGCCCAGCCACTGCCGCCTACTTGAACGAGCTGGTGAGGGGAGAGTGCAGGAGTCACCTGGTGCACTTGACTGAGCTGTGTGTTCCAGCGGGCATGCAGCCAGGCGGCACACGGTGGGTGCCTTGGTGGGGCGCCTGCAATGGGGCAACCCCAGGGGGGTGTCTGCCTGCCCCCATACGCAACATGGCATGCCCATGCTTTCGATCTTCTTGGCCACCCGGTGCCGAGCTTTGAGCAGCTGCGCTGCACCTGCCCCACTCAACCTGCTCCCAGCCACCCACCCACCTGCTTGTCCCGCGCGCTCGTTCACACTTCTCGTGGTGCAGGAGAGCAAGGACCGGTGGACGAGCCTGCTTGAGCTACAGGGGCTGGCAGCCGCCCTGGAGGTCAACTTCATTGTCTGCACCACCCAGCTCAACCCCGAGAGCGTGTCGGGGCGCAAAAAGGCCTACCTCATTTGGGGCGGCAAGGCGCCGCCGCAGGCGCACATGCGGCAGGGCGGGGCGCGGGAGGGCGGCGGTCGCGGTGAGTGCGTGCGCACGAGAGGGTGGGTGTGCCTGCCACCGGGGGCTCAAGCAGGCGAGGCACCACCCCGGCGCTGCCGGCAGATGACCGCAGCGCAGGGCTGTGCAGGAACGTTGCAAGGTGGCCCTACCATTACATATCACATGCCACGCAACAAAGCAGATATGCTTGGTGCATATCTCGCACCAAGCAGAGTGGGTGGCCATGAGCGTACCATCACAGTGCTCTCCATGCAGCGGCGACTGCTCACGCTGCCGTTCGTGCTGCGCATGCTGCCCCTGCTGCGCCGTGCAGGGGACCCCGACTTCCGGCTCATCGGCTACCCCCTGGCGGTGTGCATGCGCACCGTGTCCGGCCGCGTGCGGCCCTGGTTCCTGCCGCTCTTCCAGATGAAGGACCTCCGCCCGGTGGCCGCTGCCGGGGGAGACGATGGGGCCGGCAGCAGCGGTGGGCTGCGCGGCAGCCCAGAGGAGGTGCGCCGCACGCTGGCGACGATGGCGGGCCGGGCTGCGCGGTTCCAGCTGGCGCAGGAGGCTGGCCAAGCAGGGGGTGCCTGGGGCAACCAGGCGCCGCAGGAAGGCCTGCCTGAGCCCAAGCGCCGGCGTATGACGCTGCCGTAGCGGGGCTGCTGCTGCGGGCCAGGGGCACACGCATGGATGCCGGAGGCTGGCTGAGCAGCAGGTGTGCATGCGTGCCGGGCGAGTGGCATGTGCAGGCTTCTTCTGGGTTGCAATGAACAGGCTGTAAGCACACAGAAGAAGTAGCCAGAAAGTAATCGGGCATGCGAGACAGCTGTGAGGCGGGCGGCGGCGGCTGCGAGCGGTGATGGTGCTGTGTTGCTCTGGGCCTGTCCCCATCCCGCCACGTGCTCCTGCATTTTCTGCGCTGCTCTCCTCCTCTGCCTTCTTCTTTCTTCCCCCAGCTGCCCCATGGACCCCAAGCCCTTTCCCGCTCCTGGCTCACCCAGAGATGGGCACTACACCTGCCCCCCATGTTTGGCAATGCCCTTGATTCACGTGGGCAGTCGCGAAATGTGCCAACCGGGGCTGTGGGCTGGCTGAACGCAAGCTGAGGGCAATCTGGACAATGGAAACAGGGAATGCAAGGCGGTGCAGCCCCGCCCCGCTCGTGATGCTCGTGCACACCCGCAACACTGGCAGGGTGGTGGGGAGTACAGAGTGGGGCTGGGATGAACCTCCTGGAGACCGCTCACAGACTTCAGCCTCTTCTCCTTCCCGGCTGCGCCCCCGGTGGCATCCAACCGTCTGTATGCAGTGACAGCAGTAGCTGGAGGGCCGATGATCACATATGGGGCTGACTGGTGGCCCAGCGCAGGGCGCAGCAACACAAGAGGCGTTGAGCATGTGCGGCGGGGGATCAGAGGGGGGCTTGAGTGGCGGGGCAAGGGACAAGGCGTAAGGGAGCAGGGAGAGCAAAGCAAATGTGGGAAGAGGAAAAGCGGAACAGCACAACTGAAAATCAAGCGGGTGGGAGGCATGGCAACGCAAACGCAGGGGCGCTCGCCACAGCTGCCGGGTGACGGCATGTGAGGGAGGCAGACTGCCACCTCGCAGCAGCCTCACGGTTTCAATGCCGGCAGCGCTACACGAAGGCTGGCAGCCGTTTGACAGCTGGCCACCTCAAATCTGGCCGACGCGAGCCTTGAGGCGCAGCCACTTGTACAGCATTTGCTGCTGCACGTCCTCCAGGGCCGCCCCCAGCCCCTCCTCCCCCAGCGTCTTGGTGTCCAGCACCGCCCGGGAGGAGGCGTTGAGCTTCTTGTGCGGCACAATGTTCTCGGGGGGCAGCTGGGAGAGGTAGTAGCGCAGGCGCTTGAGCACCGGGGCGCCGCGCCGCGTCGGCATGCTGTGGGTGCTGTGGGTGCTGCTGCTGCGAGCTGGGTGCTGGGTGCTGGGACCACCGGGGTACCTGCGCAGGCCGGGGGCGAGAGCAGAGCGGGTGGGCTTGACTGGTGAGTGCAGCAGCAAGGCAAAGGAAGGCAGCGAGGCAGGCAGGCGGCGGACGGCAGGCTGGCGGCAGTGGCGGCAGGCAGCGGCGGCGGCTTGGTGGCGGGCGCAGGCGGCAACGCGCTTTCCGCCGGACTGCATGCCAAGCATGGCACTGCCTCTCGCCACCACGAGGCTAAGAGATTCGCAAAAGCAGGTGCAGCAGGAGCAAACATGCCAGCAGCCTGTTCGCCCGTGCACTGTCCATTCCGTGCTCACCTGTCCAAGTGGATATGCGTCTATGACAGTCCGAGCAGCGTGCACGGGCTCAGGCAAGGCCAAACAGCCAGTGCGGTCCCAACCCGACTGCAAACGCGACAGAAGGTGGCTCAACCTTCGAGACACGGGTGGATCGAGAGAGCTGGAGGGGTTATAGCCGCCGCTGCACTCCAGGCGCCATGAAAAAACTGGAAGAAAGGAGCCACGTCGGCCAGGCTGCAGAGCCCAATCTAGCAAGGCATTCTGCCGCGTGACTTCTTCTTCAATACCAGTAACACCGAACCTACATCCAGCAGCACCCTTAGCAGCGCTCTGCAGTGCACCGCCGGCCACATCCCGAAAATTCTGACCCCGTGCGGGCCGGCTGCGACTCTCAATTTGAACACAGTGCCGTTTCCCGTCTCGGAGACAATGACGAGCCAGCAGGGCGAAGTCCCGCCCGCCGAGCCGGTGCCAACCGCCACCGGCGCCTCGGAGGAGGAGCAAGCAGGGGAGGCCGTGGCTTCAGAGTCACAGGAGCAGCAAGGGGTGGACGGCAGCGCGGCTGATGCGACGGCCGCCGAGCTTGGACAGGGCGGCGGCACGGCTGGCGGTGAAGCCAGCACTGGCGGGCGGACGGCGGGGGAGGCCGGCAGCCAGGAGCAGGAGCAGGTGGCCGGGGAGCCACCAGAAGCAGAGCAGGCGCAGGAGCAGGGTGTGGGAGCGTCAGCACGCGAGGCGGAGCAGGCGGACGACGAGGCGGAGGGCGGCAGCGGCGACGGCACGTCTGCGGCCGAGGGCCAGGGCGCCGACCCATCTGACAGCCAGCAGGGGCAGGCAGTAGCAGAGGAGCAGGCAGCAGAGGACGCAGGGGAGGGGCCCGAAGGAGCCGCAGCAGAGGCTGAGGGGCAGGAGGGGCAGGACGAGGAGGAGGCGGGCGAGGACGGCGAGCAGGGCAGCGGCACCATCAAGGCCTACCTGCCCGGCAGCAGCGGCCAGGAGGGGGAGGCAGCAGAGGAAGGGGAGGAGGAGGAAGAACAGGAGGAGGAGGAAGACGAGGGGGAGGAGGAGGAGGAGGAGCAGCAGGAGAATGGGGGCGAGCAGCCGCAGGTAGGGCAGGGTGGGTGGGCCAGCGCTACAGGCACGTGCACCTGTCACGGCAGTGGCCATGCGTGTGCCTGCTGCTCTCCCTGGCCGCCCACCGCCTGCTGCTGACGCTGCCATCCTGACCCATGACCCCTCGCTTCCGGCTGTGCCATGCCCTTCCCCCCGGCCGCAGGTTCTGGGCCCCACCGCCTCCACCTCCACCCGCGCCTCCAGCCGCCGCCACACCAAGCTCACCTTCACGGGCCCGCCCAAGTGCCTGGAGCGGCGGGTGCGTGGCAGCCTAGCAGCTGGGAGCTGGGCGGGGAGAGAGGAGGGGCTGCCTGGGGTTGGGCAGGATAGGGCAGCTGCTGGGCGGCAGGTCAGGGTGGCTTGAAGCTGGGACGGTTTAATGGGAGCGCTTGCACCCATCGCTGGGTTGGGGGCTCCCCCATCCTGCCACCCACCCCACCTGTCCCCTCCTGCCCTGAATTCCTCCCGTCATGGTCCCTCTGGCCCCCTACCCCACCCGCCGCCCCTGTGCAGCCGCGCACCGCGATTCGCTCCAACTTCAGCCACAGCCAGCAGCGGGTGCGCCAGATCCTGCGGGACAACGACGCGCTGGTGCGGCGGCTGGGGTGAGTGGGGGCGGGGCGAGACGGGTCGGCGTGCAATCAAACGAGTGACTTGAGGTCAACTCCAAGTGGTTTGGCTGGGTGCATCCAAGTGGGTAGTTCGTCACCCGCAATGCCTTGCACCCACACTGCCCCGCCCTGCCTGTATTCCCTGAATCAACTGCCCCCCGTCCCAACCGCTCCCGGCCTCCCCAACCCTCGAACTCGCCCCTGCCCCTCCACCCCTGCAGCCAGATTTCCTACCAGACACCGGATCACGAGAAGAGCCAGCAGAAGCACGACCGGGTGAGGCGGGGAGGCGGGTGTGGGGCAAAGCGGGGCGGGGCGGGGCACGGCAGCATGGTTTGGGGTGGGTGGGCAGTGGGGTGGAAGAGTAGCCTGGCCTGGGTGGCGGCCTGGGTGGGTCAAGTCACGCCTGCTTGCTCCCTTCCTTCCCTCTTGTCAACCAATGTGCCTGCTGTGTTGTCCGCCCCCTACCTACTGAAAACCTTCTGACCCCCGCCTGCACCCCTCTACCTTTCTGAAACCCTCTTCCCCGCCCTCTGTGTCCCCCTCCTCCTCCC
>JTEE01000129.1:161057-171133 GCA_002896455.3 Chlorella sp. ArM0029B | reverse complement strand
GACCAACTCGGCGGCCAGCTCGGAGAAGCGGCGCGCAGCCGAGGCCAAGCGCATTATGAAGCAGAACCTGCGCATCTACCAGCGCCTGCAGTCGGGGGGGGCGGCGCCGGTGTGGGAGGGCGGTTGTGCACAGGGGCCACGTGTGGGGCACGGGTGGGGTCAGGTTGGGCACTGGTGGGGAGGAGTGGCACCTGCGCATCATCGGGCGCCTGCATGCGCCTGCGGGAGGGCGGGGTGTTGAGGTGGGTGGGAGGCTGAGGGTGGGGGTGGGAGGCGTGCCCTGCAGTGTGCCCAGGCATGTTGGCGGGCAGCTGCCTGCCTCGCACCCCCCCGTCGTGCCTACCATGGCATCTTCTCCTCACCTCCACCTCCCTCTGCCTCTGCAACCCCTCTACAAGTCAAGCCCAGGCGCGACCCGGCGCACACCCCCCACCTTCTGCCTGCCATCCCCCACCCTCCACTGCCCTGCCCCCCTGTCCTCCATACACAGGAGGTCAAGCCCAGCCGCGACGTGGCCCGCACCTCCCACGACAAGGACTTTGCCAAGCACGAGCGCATGCTGGCCTCGCTGGCGGCGCTGAAAGCAAAGGGCCACGGCGGGTGGACCAAGTGAGGCGCAGCTCCTGGCATGAGCGCAGGCAGCTGGGCTGGCGGGGGCTGGCGGGCGGCCAGCGACCCTCACACCTTCAGGGCTGCTGGCGGGTGTCTTGTGAGCCGCCTCCAACCGTTGGCATCTGGCCAGCCCCTGCTGCTACCAGGCGTTTGCCCTGAGGCGTCCCGATGAGCCCCCACCCTATGGAGTGGGCAGGGAACCCCTGGCAAACAGCAGGGGCAGCGCTGGCTGGAGCAGCGGTTTGCCAGGCACGCAGGGGTTCATACAGCAGGGGCACGGCGGGCAGCAAAGAGCAGCAAACCGGCGAGACCAGTTCAGCAGGGGCAGGCAAGGCAGCAGGCAATGCAGGCAGGCAGGATAGACACAACAACAGGCAGGCAGAATGGGTGCCCAGGTAGCTCCTGGCTGGCAGCAGGCAGCAGGGAACCGGGCAGCGCGCACTCGTACATCCAGGCAGCAACCAGCAACAGTTACTCTGTTGACCTGCCGATTCCAGCACCAACGAGCGCACTGTGAACTACTTTGTAATGATGGTGTACTGGAGTGCCAGACTGATTTGTAACTTTAAATTCCTGTGCGTGGTGTGCGGTGTAGCACAGAAGGGTGCAGAGAGCAGAATCAATGGAGTGCACAGGGGGTCAAGAGGGGGAATAGCAGGGAAGTCAGGGAACTAGGGGGGGGCCCGGCTGGTGCGGGGAAGGAGGCAGGCGCTGCTGCCGCCCATGCACTTGAGTCAGGTGGGTGCTGGGTGGTGCTGCTGCTCTGCCGCCATGTGTGTCGGAGCACTGGGGCAAGGCGGCCCAGGTTTGTCAAGGGCAGGGTGTCCACACACCTCTGTCTGTCCTCAGCTGGAGGCCTTGCCGCTGCTGCTGGCGGCGGCCGCTGTGGCAGCTGCACTGCCAGCCGTGGTACTGCTGCTGCCAGGAGTTGTACTGCTGCCGCCAGGAGTGGGACTGCTGCCGATGCTCAGCCCCTTGAGCCGGTCCTCAAAAGCCGACTCGCTGGCTTTGAGCCAGGGGAAGTCTGGCTTGTCGGGCGGCCCCGTCTGTCCCAGCCGCTTGGCCACGCTCGTAAGGGCCAGGGCGATGAAGGTGCCACCGCAGCACAGGCCCAGGATGGCCAGGCTGAGGCGGTCGCCCACACGGAAGCCGCCCATGGCTGGCAGCTGAGCTGGCAGGTGGCGAGCTGAGCTGGCGGGGTGAGCCGCGGAAAGGAGAAGTGGGGGAAGGTGTCAGGAAGAAGCGCTGCTGCTGCTGTTGCTGCCGCTGCTGCTGCTGCTATTATGGTGCTGCTAGTGTTATGTGGCTGCCTTGCTCAGAAGACACGCGCCGCCAGTGAGAGCACCTGTGGCGGCAAGGCGGGGTGGATGACATGGCAAAGGGGGGTTATGGGAGGCAGAAGGGCATGCGGTGCCCAGTGCAAGCCAGTCAGCAGGGGTCTGCTTCCACAGGTCAGTCAGCTCTGCTCCAAGCCCCCCCAGTCTAACAGCCATCCTCGCTCGCAACACCCCTCCTGCGTCCCCTGGAACAGCACCCCTGCCAGCTCCCCCACACGACCATCATCCGCTGTGCACGCTGCAACCCCTGCAACCGGAGGACCAGCACCCAGCGGCTGCAGCCCCCAGTTCCAGTGCCTTTCCCACAAACAGCCCACCGAACTGCAACCCCCGCAGCGCTCCGACTGCTGCGCTCGCTTGGCAAGCCCCCCATATCCGCACCTCAAAAACGTACCGTCCGCCCTGCAGCAGCACCCACCTCAAAACCGTACCGCCCTCCCTGCAGCACCCACCTTCATCATCTGCCGCGCCCGCAGCTCATGGGTCACAAATCCCAGCACCCGCGTCCCGATGGGCAGGCCCTTCGCGTTCACAAGCACGCACGAATTCCGGTCAAACTTGATCACGCTGCAGCAGCGCGCCAAAAAGGGTAACGGCAAGGGTGAGCAATTGGGAAGATGCTCGAAGTCACGTTGCATGGATTGCACGGATGCAGCATTAGCAGCAGCAGCTGTAGCACCTGTGATACCCACAGGGGACGGCGAAATAGCCCCCTGCTGCATGCTGCTCCCTCGCATGCAAACAGGAGCGCCTGCTGTTCGGAGCAGGGACTAGCCAAGCTGCAGCGGCCCAAATCTCTTCAGAGCCAGCCCAGCGCCACCAACCCTCATGTTCCGCACCTGCCGTCCTTGCGCTGCACCTCCTTCTTGGTCTCCACAATCACAGCCTTCACCACTTGGCCCTGCAGGCAGAGATCTCACATCCAGGGGAACAAGCTTGCAGCGGTTTGTGAGGGCCTGGCCTGGCGGCGGCAGGCAGCGGCAGCAGGCGGCGGCAACTCACAGGCGCTTGCGCGATCGGAACTGCCCGCGCGAACATCTATATGCAGGGAAAACTCGTCCGATAGGCAGCGAGCAGCGGCAGGCAGCCAGCCTGAGTGAGCGTGAGGCCGGCATTCCCCCCATTCCGGCAGCCTCACCTGGGTGACCTTCCCCTTGGAGCACTTCTTCACAGAGGCAGTGATGATGTCGCCTATGCTGCCGTAGCGGCCCCTGGTCTTGATGCACTCCACCTCCTTGGCGCCACTGTTGTCAGTCACAACCAGCCGGCTGCCGTCGATTATCATGGCACACGAGGGCCCTGCTGCGTGTCCGCCCCGTCTCTCGCTTCTCAGGCACGGGCTTGGCTTAGAGGCGGGGCTATTTGGCGCGCTCACAAGCTGTGGATAAGCACTTCCGAGAATGTGCAGCCGCGGGGCAAGCCCAGCGAGCAGAGGGTTTGGGTCAAGAGCGGTGCGGGCGGGGCGGCATGGCGAGCACGCTGTGGCGGCACACAAGTGCCGCACGGTCCGCAGCATTGCATAGTTGCAGGATAGTAAACACGGTAAACAAGTGGGCTCTATACATGCAACTGGGCAGCACAGGTGTGTGAATGGGCACAAGAATGAGAGGCTCGGTCATGCAACAACGGCAGCAAATAAAATTGCACGTCAATAATACTTCATTGCTACGGAGAAGGAAAACTTGCTTTCAGCCTTCACAGCACAGACAAATGGCACGTGCCATGGCACGTGCCAAGTCCTGTGCGGCGCCATCTTTCTGTGAGCAGGGCAGCGCGCCACCTTCACTCTGGCCCCCGGCTGGGCAATGCGCCCTCGGCCTGCAAGCGCACACAGTGCTCAGTCACTCTGCCCGCAGGCTGGTGAGGGTGAAGCGCACGTAGGCGGATTCGCTGCCGTCTGGCTCCACCCAGGCCGCCTCCACGTCAGCAGGGGCCTCCATGCTGGCGCCACCTCCCACCCTGCATTTGTGGGTGTAGCATGTTCAAACAAACGTTTATTGAAGTCTTTATGCTACCTCCAGTGCCCCCAGGTACCTCCACGCGCGCCACCTCTCAGCCTGCAAATGACTCCACGTTTGCACAAACAAGCACAGGTCAGGGTGCAGGCCAAGCCGGGGACTCGGGTTGGGTTGGGTCGGGATGTACCAGGTTAGAAATATGGTCCAAGGGTGTAGCAGGGGCCTCCAGTCTGGCGGCCAACACTTACAAGAGGCACCCCCTGGAGGTTCAATTTAAACCACGGGGCTGAGCTTGGGGTGCGGCTTCATACAGCACAAGGATACACGCACTGTGCCCCACCCCCACCTCTCCCTCCCTGGCCGCCCCGTCACACCCCGCCACACCTGAAGGTTGTGTGCCCACCCACCGCCCGTGCCCGCCAGGGCGCTTGCGTCATGCCGCCGTCCGGCTGCACCCGCCAAAAGTCGGCTGACTGCAGCTCCTGGAAGCGCCCTTCCTGGTCAAAAGTGAAGAGTGCAGTGACGGTGACGCCGCGACAGCTCAGCACGGCACGCGCGCTGCGGTCGGGCCCGCCGCCCTCGCCCTCTGCTGCTGGCAGCCAGCGAAGGAGTTGTGAGGGCAGCAGCGCTGGCGGGAAGCAGACCGCCTCTGCAGCAGTTACGATGGGGGAGGTGGGGGAGGGGTGTAAATGCAGTGGGGTGGGGCAGAGTGCAGGAGCGTAGCAGGGGTAGCAGCAGCAACGGCGGCGGCTAGCCTGCATGCTGTGTAGCATGGCTCTGGGTGGGTCAGAGGGCAGGTTGAACCTGGGGCAGCACCTCAAGCGGCGGCTGCTGGTGTGCATTCTGTGGAGCATGTTGGAAGGCATTGGGTGGGGCAGGCGGCAGGGATATACCATTTCCCACAGCTGACGGCAGCTGGTCTGCGTGGCATTATACCGGTTGACCTTTGATCGCCCAACCTCGCCCAACACACACCCGCATCATGCGTTGACATGATGTGTTGCCCCCCTCTCTCGGCTCACCTCCCAGCCAGCGCAGCAGGGCCGACTGGTCCAAATGAGGCCCCTGGCTGCGGGCCAGCGGCACTGCACCCCACAGCCTCCACTCCATCGCGCCGCGGCCCCGCAGCAGCATCTCCCGCCCGCTGCAGCCCAGCAGGGGCCCCAGCCCCAGCTGCACACTGCCAGTGTAGCAGAACGCCGGCTCGGGGCCCACAGCTGCCACCGTCTGCGCGCGCAGCGCCTTCCAGCTGCCGCCCCGTTCAAAACGCAGCCCGCCGACGCCGCTGGCCACCCACAGCCTGCGGGGAGACAATGTCCAGCGGTCAAGATGCACGACGCGACAAGAAAGCAACTACATGGCGCAGTGGTGGTGGGTGCGGGCGGACGGAGCGGCGGCGAAGCGGCAGGGGTATCCCAGCGCCTCTCCTTGCTCCTTCTCAGGGCGCTGGCTCACTTGAACCCCAAGCAGTCCCCGCTCATGGAGCGCTGGAAGAAGCGGTGCACAGGCGGGGGCAGCTCCCGGGTGAGCTCCGCAAGGCTTTGCTGCTCGGGCGGCCCTGCGTCTGCGGCAGCGCGCACATCTCGTTCTTCCGCTGCCAAGAAGCGCTTGAAGCGCAGCCACCTGACCCACACCAGGGCGGCCGCCCCTGCCGCCAGCAGGCCGGCCAGCGCAGGCTTTTGCGCTGCAGTTAGCATCTCTTTGACGTGCTTCAGCTAATCAGGTTGTACTTATGAAGCACAGAATCAGCAAGCTAGGCTGGGGATCCAGCTAATCTTCCCTACCACTGCGCCGCCCCAGCTGGCGGCGGCAGTACCTGGCCCCTTGGGAAGCCATCATGCCCAGCCATGCCTGATAGGATGTTAGATGCAGGTAATTCAAGCCAGTCAATACATGAGGTCACATAACAAAACCGACAGTCAGGCAATGAGGGAAGGAGAGCGGCAAATGTACCGTGCAGTGTGATGTCAACAAGCAACAGCATAGCATGACAAGCGACAGCTTAGCGTGAAAGACAACAGTTCCCACAGGGAAGTAACTGAAGCACCATTGGTTTGAGGGCAAAGCACGGTGGCACGAGGGGCAGCTGTTTGCACGCCTGCTTGCGGCAGGCGGCAAGCGGCGCCGCACGCCACTGGGTAGGGTGCAGAAGGCACGGCGCACCGGCGCGCTACACCGGGTTGCCAAACGCCTGGCAGCTCTCCCCGACCCACACAAAGCCGCCGCGCTGGATGTGCAGCCACGGCTTGAGCCTCACCGCGTGCAGGCACGCCTCAAACAGGGGCGCATGCACCTCCTGGTACCCGTAGTAATCCAGCACGACACGATGCAGCGCCGGGTGCCGGCCCGCCCAGGGCAGGATGGCGTACCCGGGCTGCGGCTCGCGGTCAGACGGGAAACCCGACATGCCCAGGCAGGTGAGCTGGGTGGCGGCGTCCAGCGCTGCCAGGCTGGCGAGGACCACGGCCGCCGGCAGCACCGCGTGGCGCAGATCAGCCAGCCAGGGGCCGGCGGGGAGGGCGAGCTCCTGGGTGGGCAGCGGGCCGGCCCACCGCAGCTCTTGCAGGCTGCGCAGGGCGGTGAGGGAGGCCGGGAAGCGCTCGTACACAACCTGGTCGGTGTTGCAGGTCAGGCGGGTGAGGCGGGTGAGGGTCGCCAGAGCCTGCTCCAGCGGGCCCACCGGCTCTGGGTACAGGCGCCCGCCGTCATGTGCCTGCTGCTCTTCCTCACGCGGGCGTCGGGGGGTGCCGTGGAGGGAGAGGGAGCGCAGGGAGGTGAGGGCCGACAGGCAGCGGGGCAGCGCCCGGCACGAGCTGAGGCGCAGGCCGGTCAGGGTGGGTGCCAGCTTGGCGAGGGCAGAGAAGCTGCCGGCGGAAGCTTGCAGGAAGGAGAGGTCCAGCTGGCGCAAGCGGGAGAGGGAGCCGACCTGCAGCAGCACCCACACGGGGAAGGGAGGGCATGCCCGGGCAGGGGCGGGGAGGAGGTGGTGGTGAGTGAGCATGGGTGCAGCAACTGTGCTGTGCTGTGCTGTGCTGTGCTGTGCTGTGCTGTGTTGTGCTGTGCGGCTGCAGGTGCTGCGCAGACATTTGTCTGCTGGCGGGGGGAGGGCGAGGTCGGGGGGAAGAAAGCGTGCATGCATGTACAAAGAATGCGCAGCAGTTCGGTTGTGCAGCTGTGCCCAGCAGCGTAACTGGTGGGCACACATGGGCCCAGCAGCAAGCGTGTGCCACCTCACCTGCACGACAGCTGAAGACACTGGCCCGCATGCCAACCCCCACACACAACGCCCTGCGGCGCAGCCGTTGCCTTTACACCTGGATGCCTTCCCGCCCCCCACAGCGCCGCCTGCCTGCCTGCCTGCCTGCCTGCCTGCCTCCCTGCCCATGCCCATGCCCATGCGCACGCACATGCAAGCGCCCACCCCACCCCACCTGCCTGC
Organism: Chlorella sp. ArM0029B; assembly: GCA_002896455.3. Taxonomy (NCBI): domain Eukaryota; kingdom Viridiplantae; phylum Chlorophyta; class Trebouxiophyceae; order Chlorellales; family Chlorellaceae; genus Chlorella; species Chlorella sp. ArM0029B. The sequence continues at coordinate 163,787 of JTEE01000129.1, read as the reverse complement.
CCATGCCCACGCGCACACACATGCCCCCACCCCACCCCACCTGCCTGCCCACGCATACGACCACACACGTGCACCCACCCCAGCCCCCACCTGGCGAGGCAGGCCGGACAGTGAGTCTGAAGAGAGCTCCAGGGATGTGAGGAGCGGGGGCAGGTGTGGGGCTTGGAGGAGCAGCGGGTGCCCCGTCAGGCCGAGATGTTCCAGAGCTTTGAGGTTGGGCAGAGGGGCTGTGACGGTGAGGGCAGCCGAAGAGTCGGCCGTCAGGCTGCGCAGGCGGGTGAGGGCCAGCACCCAGCTGCCCAAATTCCAGGCCCATGAAATGGTGAGCCTCACATGCGTCAGGGAGCTGCCGCATGCTGCCAGGCAGGCCGCCAGCATCGCCATTGCCTCTGCTTCGTCGGCTTCGGAGGCGTCACGAAGCCAGGAGAGCATGAAGTGTACCTGCCGCACGTGGCCCGGGCCCCAGCGCAGCAGCCATTGGGTGAAGGGTCGCAGGCGCGGCAGCGTGGGCACCAGGCTGCTGCCAAAGTTGATCTCGCCCAGCAGCAGAGGGCTGTGCACCAGCTGGTGCCAGCGCTTGCAGACCAGGGGCGCGGCCTGGTGCCTGCAAGGGCGGGGGGGAGCAGGAGCCAGCCAGTGTGCGGCTGTGTGGGAGACGGACAACAGGTGGGTGCTGGTATGCGGTTGGTTGGTCACTAAAACACATGCAGGCGAGTACACTGCTCGCTGCACAGAAAGCACCCTGCCCGGGTGCTGCATAAATATACGCGGAGCACTGCAAGCGAACCTTTCTAGTCGACGCAGGCTCGCAAAGACCTGGACGAGGGCGGCGTCCGGGAGGGAGTCGGCGCAGGGCGGGCAGTCTGCCGGAGGCGCCGGTGCCGCCCGCGGTGCAGGCTTCGGCATGCCGTCTCTGGCGCTTCTCGTCATGCGGCCTCTGACGATTTTGCCGCGTTTTGAGGGGACTTGGGCTCTCGCCGAAGCAGTGTGACCGCGAGCGCTGCTGTGAGCGCGACAGCGAGTGGTGTGCGCCCTGCGACTTGCCGGGCTGGCGAGTTCCGGGTTCTTAGGCACTGATAGCACGCAGACGCCGCGAAAACAAGTTCATGTCGGGTTTTGCCTAGACACTGCCGCCGCCGCCACAGCGCCGGCATCAACACCCACGGTATTCATCAACACCCCACTGTCAAGTCGCCCATCTGTGCCATGCTTAGCTTCGTTGCTTACAATCCCTATCAACTGGTCACTCTGTGGCACGAAAAACATTGGCTACGTGCAAGAAACAACGCAAGCCAAACCGCGGCCAGCCGCATACTCGTCCTATCTTCCTCTGATCATGTCAGGTCCCATGACCCCGTGTAACGGGTGCCGCCCGGCCGGCCCAGGAGTGCGCCCGTGGCACTGCTGCCAGCGCCCGCAGCTTGGCATCGGCCGCTTTTCCCCCCAGGATGACCCGGGGGCCGCATGAGGAGCCCTCCACGGCCGCAGCGGCTGCCAGCTGTACAGCAGCAGCCAGCTGTGCAGCTTCAGAAGGTCTCTGGAAGGGCCGCAGCGGCTGCCATCCAAGCGCCGCCCCCTTCAGCCCATCTTCCTCTTCAGGTCGGCCGCGATGCAGTCGTCGTCCCAGGAGGCCGAGTTGCGCCAGCTGGCACGCCCCGTCATGCGGTGCAGGTAGGCCTTGGTGTCGGGCAGCGCGTCCTCACAAAAGTCCCACCCCTGTGTGTGTGTGTGGGGGGGGGGGGGGCACGCAGGACAGGGTTGGTTAGGAACCCAGCCCTGTGGGGGGGGAGGGGTGGCTCACAGGACACAGTCAGGAACTGTTGTTGACCACAGTGCCAGCATTTCACATGTTGGTTCGAGGTGGGGGAGGAGCGTTGTAAAAGGGGGAGGAGAGGGTGTGATGCGGGTGGGGCCAATGTCGGCATGCGCTGGTGAGGGCGGGCAGATGGGCTGGCCAGTTGGGCAGCTGACCTTCGCACAGCTCACCTTGTAGAGCGGTGTGCCCCCCCGATGCCCAAGTGTGCAAATATGTAGTGCCTTTAATCAAACAAGTCGAGAAACAAGAACCTGCCTCGAGCAACCCATCTGTGCATCAATTAGTTGCAGGGCCCCACCGTGAGCAGCTTGCATGCCTGGGGCGCAACTTTGCAAATCTGCCGTGCTACAACCCAACAATTACAACAAGAAAGAAACCATACAAGTCTCAATTGGTTGCGGGCCCCCACCTTGAGGAGCTTGCATCCCTGGCGTGCCAGGTAGAGGCGGGGTGCCAAGGCGCAGTCCCACGCATTCACGTCCTGCCCACCCATGAAGGGGGACTCGTTGGGAACAGCGCCCTCCACCTCCTGCAGCCGGCCGGGGTGGGATGGGGCGGGTGAGGTGGACAAAGCAGGCGGGAGGGACAACAGCCCGACCAGCGCCTCGTCGGTCAGGAGCGAGCCGCAAATTTGAAGACGTCCAGCCGACGATACGGCCATCCCAGGTGCGGGCAGGCAGGCAGGCAGGCAAGCCCTCGAACACACACACACCTTGGTCGCAGGCCAATTCCTGCTGCATCAACCTGCTTCACCCCCCTCCTCCTTGGATTAGGTAGGGGCCTAAACCCCAAAACACCCTAGACCCTCCCCACTCCTTGGATCCACAGCGGGCGCACGCAAGCCTGAGGCTCTCCACCCAAGCATGCATCAATCCATGTTGACATCATGAGGGAGCTTCAGGCAGGCAGTAAGG
>JTEE01000129.1:122314-134396 GCA_002896455.3 Chlorella sp. ArM0029B | reverse complement strand
GCCCCGCCCCCCACCTGAGGTCCGGCTCGTGGCGGCACACCAGCTTGCAGTCCTTGGTAGGTACCACTGCAGGCAGGCAGGCAGGGCTCAAAGCAGTGGGTGAAGAGCGTTCACTCCCCAATGGGCACGTGGGTGCACTTGACCCTTGTGGGCACGCCTGCACTGATGCACTGCATGGGGGCATTGTAAAGCGGCACTTGAATAGGTGGGTGGGTGGGTTGAGGGGTTGAGGGGTGCGTTGCGGCTGAGGGCAGGTATGGGGCACGGGAGGGGGTGCAGAAAGGGGCACAGGGGTGACGGTGGGCGTAGGTTTGTGAAGTAGGTGCAGGGTGAAATTGGGCGGGCTGGGCTCACACAGGCTCCTGCTGGATACCCGCCCACCCAGTTGGCCTCCCGCTGGGCACGGCAGCTCTGCACCCGGCAGCTTGCCCTGTCCCGCAGCCGTCCATGCCAGTGCGATGCATCCATCCTGCCACCCATGGACACCCACCCCTGGCCACCCACCCCACCCACCGTCACACTCGATGAAGTCGGCGCCGGCGTTGATGGCGGCGCGGTACGCCTTCAAGGTGTGCTCCGGGTACACGCCAGAAAGGCCGCGGTGGGCTGCAGGGACGGCGGTTGGGGTGGGGAAAGCAGGGGCAGTCAGGGAGTGCGGGCAGTCAGGGAGTGAGGGAGTGAGGGAGTCCAAGGCAGAGCAGGGTTTGAGAGCGAGCGGGGCAAGGGGTGCTCAGGGCCTTGCCAGGCGGGCAGTGATGGGTGCGACGCTCTGGCAGAGGGAGGGCAGGGAGCAGGAAGCGGGTAAGGGAGGGCCTTAACGAAGGGCTGGCAAGAGGATGGGAGCAGGGCTGGTTGCTCGCCAGGCCGCTTGGGGTGCTGCAGGGCAGGGGTGGAGTGGGGGACAAGGGGAGGGGTCACGGGCAATGCATGCAGCGTGGGGATTGTGACCAGGAGGGGCCATGGCGGGCTGCCGAAAATTGTGGAGGGAAAGCCGGGTGCAACTGGCACGTCAGCGCAGGCATGGGGAGGAAAAAGCGGGAGCAGGGATTTGCGCCCGGTGGGGCCAGTGTAGGCAGCAGGAGGGCGAGGAGGTGGGAGACGGGCTGGCTGGCGTAGGAACACGGTTTGGGACAATGGGTGCAATGAAGCTCAGCATACAGATGCCGGAAGGCGTGGTGTGGGCGGCATTTGATACGAGGGGAGCAGCGAGCTTGAGCCTCAACTGCCGCGGGCGCCCCGCCAACACTGGCGGCAGCAGTGCTGTGGCACCGGCCGGCACGTCATCTCTGGGCAGCTCTGCCCAGTGTGAGGCACACTCGGGACCCAGTTGTGCAGCCCGGAATGAGAACTGAAAGTTGTTTTTATACCCAGAGCCATGGGTGGCCTCAATTGTCACCACTGCTGGCCCAGGCACATCCTGAACAGCGGCAACGGTGGGTCCGCAGGTGGGCACAGGTGATGGGAGCACCACGCCTGTAGGCTATGGAGGGACTCACCGATGGCGTAGGGGGGAGGGCGCAGCGCCGTCTTGGCGCTTGCGCAGGCCAGAACGGCCAGGAAAGCCACCAGCACACGCGCCATCTGAACAAACTTGGACAGTTTGGTCGGCCCCGCTCAGGAGGCAGGGTCGATGAGGTATAACGCTAGCCGCGGTCTGGAGAGGCTATGGAGGACGCCACAAGGTGCGAATCACAGTATCCACGCACGCCAGCTCAGCGCGAGGCAAGAGGGGATCCCCATCCATGCACAGGGAACCAAATGATGCCCAGCCGTGTGGGCGCAACCATTGATGATGCGCCGATGCGCCCACATCGGAAAGCGCACATAATGATGCAGATCAGCCACTAAGCACACGCAGCTGCTGAATTGATGCCCGGTTTTGTGCTAACAGCGGAGGTGGCCCTCGGGGAGCCATGTCGCACCCCGCTGCACCCCACTACTACATACAAGTCAGTGCACATGCAGCCCAGCATGCGCACTTGCTGAATCAGGGTACAATGCCAGCAACCGCACTGGGGGTCCTGCCATGCCGCACCAGCAGGAGCGTCTCCTGCCCTCCCCTGCTGCCGCCCCGGACGCGGCCCCAGCACCCCACTCCTGCAGCGCTCCCTGCCGCCACCCTGGGTGCACAGCACGAGCCAGGGGGCTGCCGGTCTCTGCCGTGGTTCCAAAGCCGCGTCACAACATAGCGCATGTGCTGTGCCGCAGCCCGCTTGTGCAACCTGCCACGTGACACGCTGCCGCCCTCCCGCAGCTGCTCTCCTCGGGCACACCCACTAGTGTGGCTGCCTGCCCTCGCTGCCGCAGCTTTGATCGATCCGGGATTCACATTAGGGGAGAGAGATAGAGATACAGAGATGAAATGCAGCAGCAAGGGGTGTGATCGAGAGTCAAGAGGAAGCCATGTGCAGCAACACGGCCGCGAGGAGGTGCAGTGTACTATTGATGATGCTAGGGGCGAGCCCGGGCGCAGGCCTTGGGGCCAGGCGTGCAAGGCAATACAATTCAATATGTTGTGAGGAGCGGTCGTGATGGCCGGTCAATACAGGATGGAAGGGAGGGTCAGGAGGGGGGAGTACGGGCGGGCAATAGCGGCTTGTAGCATGCATGCATGCATTGCCACGCTCGCGGCTCATGCCATGAATTGTCGTGCGCTGCTGAAGCTTCAGATTGGAAGTGCCGTCAGCTATGGGGCGTTCTGGTGTGGAGGCGTGTGAGGCAGCGCCTGGAGCAGCCCTGCTGTTGCCAGTTGCATGCCTGCAGGCAGCCAGCCTGCCCCGCTGGCAGCGCTCTGCTGCAAGTTGCCGGGTTCTGCAGCCATTCCAGTGTTGCTGCTGCTGCTGCTCACGCCCCCACCACATTCTTCAGCACCGGCACGCCCGCCAGCGCCAGCACAACATCGTCCTCGGGCACCTGCAGCAGGGATGATTACGTAAACATAACAATTGTTGGATGTTTGCTAGATGGGTGGGTGCATCATTTCATGTCATCCTCTGGCATGTGCCCTCCCTCTGGCATGTGGGCGGGGGGGCGGGATGGAGGACATCCGTGCTTCAACCACCACGCACACTCCGCCTGCCTGCCTCCCGCCCACCCGGCATGCCTGCCCACCCACCCGCAGCGTGACGCGGCGCCACTCGCTGCCCCCCGGTTCACCCCTAGAAGCATCCACCCTGTGACCAGAAGATGCTGATATTGTTCCAGCACCCTGTGTAACTTCCCCCAGCACCCGCTCCGCCTGCCGCCCCACCCACCCTCAACGTGACGTGCAATTCCCCTCCCAGTCCAGCTCAGTCCGCATGCCACCCGCCCCCTGCACCCACCCACCCTCAGCGTGACGCGGCGGTGCTTGGCCTCTCGTGCGGGTGCCAGCCCGATGAGTCCCCGGTCCTGCAGGCCCTCGCAGGCAGAGGAGAACTCGGGGCCGGAGTAGGCCTCCATGCCCACCTGCCAATAATCAACGAATGTGGGGAGGAGAAAGGGGGCATTTCACAAGGTTGAGAACAGGGTCATGGGTGAGGGGATGAGGGGAGGGGATGAGGGCTGCCAACAACCAAAAACAATCGTGACGGGAGCAAACGGGACCACGGTAAGCTGAGGACGCGGTCTGTTTGTGGCGGGATGAGGGCTGCGGGCTACTGTTGCCAAGGGTTCTTAGCCTACAGCACAGCACGAGGCCTTGGCCCACGACCCTGAAATGCATGCTGTGCCATGCTGTGCCATGCTGTGCTGCATCAAGATCTGGTGTGGCCCAGGTGCCCCAAGCGCCATTCGGCCCAGCATGCCAGGGTCCCCCTCCGTGACTTGCCCTCCTCGGAACACCCTGCTGTGCCCCGCCCTGCTGCGTCCCCTGCTGTGGTTGCCTACCTGGCGGCACAGGTTCCCAAACGCCACCTCCAGCTGCCCCAGCTGCACCTCCCGGATGCGCGCCATCCCGCTCATCACGCTGCCCGAGGGGCTCAGCAGGCTGCCAGCGCTGCAGGTAAGAAGGGGCGCAGGCGGGTGGGTGGGTGGTTGGGCGGGTGGGGAAGGCAAGCATGGCGAGGTGCGCATGAGCAGGAGCAGAGTAGGGGGAGCGCGCTTCTAGGCCAAGAGCTGGGAGAGAAGAGGCGGTGGATGGAGGGTGTGTGCCCTGTGGGGCGGGGCCCACAGGCAGCCTGCTCCCTCCCAAGCGCCCAAGCGCACCACCACACAGGCGAAGCGCCGCACGCTTGCTACACAGCCTCCCAGCACTGCAGCCCCCTCCCGCCTCCCCTCCCCCCACACACACCACAGCCCTGCACCCCCTTCCTGTGTCTGGCCCCCTCCCCTCACCTCTTGCGGCTGCTGGCGCTGTTGGTGGGCGACATGAAGGCGGCACGAGCGCGGCTGGCCGCCGCCGTCCCTCCGGTGGCCTTGCGGCTGCTGCCGGGCGTGAGCATGGGGGCGGGCATGCGCACAGCCAGGCCGCGGCTGCCCAGCGTGTCGCCTGCGTGGGGTGGGGGAGGAAAGGTGGGGCATGCGTGGGCACGGGGGCAGCAGGGGGCGAGGCAGGGAGGGTGGAGGCACAGGATGCCCTCGGGGCACATGCCCAGGCAGCGGCATGGTACTAGGCAGCAGGCAGCGGTGGGCCATACCACCGTTCCAAACGTGGGCCGCCCCTGCCCGCCTCGGGCCAGCCCACTCGAGGTCCCTCATCATCTCACAGGCAGCGTGCCTGCCGCGCCTCCTCTGGCACCCACACGCATGGGCCAGAAGCTCACTGTTCAGCTTGGCAAGCGCTCATGCCGACCCAGGTCATTGCTTATAAATGGTATATATAAATAAGTTCCCATGACCGCTCCTACTAGAAGGTTGCTTATCAAGGTCTAAAACATCTAGAGCAGAAGTATTTGTTGGATGATCAGAAAGTTCCTGTGCAGTACCCACCCGCCCACTCACCCAGCAGCTTGCCCACGGTGCACATCAGCAGCTGCTGCTGCGGTGGCAGCGCCTTGATGGCCCGCACATTAACGTTGCCCAGCCCAATGCCGCCTGCAGGAACGGGGGAGGCAACCATCAGGCAGGCACGCTGTCAGAGAGTGCGCATTGTGAGAGCGCGCATTGTGAGTGCAAAGGCACATTGACGGCGAGACGCCGCCTGGAAAGTGCGGGCACGGCAGCGGCCAAGGGAGAGGGGGAGTCAACCTGGGATCAGGCCATCGCAAGGGTGTTGAAGTGAGAACGTTTAGGATTCGGACCCAGAAATTCGTAGAAATCGTATCCTCCACCCCGCCCCCACCTGTGATGCTGGAGAGAGCCACCGCCATGTCGCGCATGCCCACCGCCCGCCTGGCGCCGACAGCAGAGGGACCAGCACCGCCCGCCGCAGCTGCCGCAGCTGCAGCCCCCTGCTGCTGCTCGGCCGCCGCCGCCGCTGCTGCCGCCGCGTTCACGGACATGTTCAGCGCCCCCAGGCATGCCTCCAAAGCGTACCGCATGTCGCCGTTGCCGTTTGCTATCTGCGGGGCAGGGCGGGGTGGGGTGGGGAGGTGAGGAGTGCGGGGATGGGGTAGAGGGTGGGGAGTTGAGGAGTGCGGGGAGGGGGGGTAGAGGGTGGGGCTCCAAGTGAGGTGGGGCTCCAAGTGAGGTGGGGCTCCAAGTGAGGTGGGGCTCCAAGTGAGAAGCAAGCATGCCAAGCACGTGCCAAACAAGCAACAGCCCGGCAGTCAGCCCGCGACTGTGGGGAGGGATTTGTGGCTGAGGCTGCCCACCCCAGCGGGCAACCTTGAACCCTGCCCCCAACCACCTTTCGCGAGCAGAACTCGATGGCCTTGGGCTCAAACACGCGCCCCGGCAGCGTGCCCAGCCGCTGGTGCAGCACCTGCGCCAGGAGGGGGAGGTGGCAAAGCAAGGTGATGGTAAGGGTAGAGCTGGTTGCATGCGGGGCAGCCATGGGCGCATCTCAGCGGCCCAATGGCGGTGGGTCAGGGGCAGGGTGGGGGGCAGGGTGGGGCAGGGAGCCAGGCACAGCATGCGCGCTTTGCTGCACACAGCAGCAGCCGGTCAGCAGCGCCACTCTCAATGAGTTGTCTCCCTCATCCCAGCCCACCCCCTTGTGAGATTGCTGGCGCTGGTAGGCCGAAGAGCTTTGCACTCAGAGTGACCACCTCATGTATAATTGACGTGCCAGGTCACATCCCACCCCCACAGCCCAGCAACCCACCTGTTCGAACTGGTGGCGCTGGTAGGCGGGGAAGATTTCGTGGGCGGGGCGCAGGTTGTGGCGCTGCGGGAGGGCGGGTCCAGGGGGGGGAGAGGGCAGGGCAGGGCAGGGTGACGTGGCCGCACAGTGCATTGCTGGGACGGCGTGGTAGGCAGCAGCTGCCCATGGCGGGACGCAGCACAGCGCACGGCATCATGTCACACCAGGTAGTGCAGGCGCAGGCTGCCCCGCCACTGTCGTTGGCCTCTGCATTCACCCTTTCCCTCCCTTTTCCAACCCCACGCATGCGCCCTCTACGTTCCTCCCCCTTGCTCTTCCAACCCTGGCATGTGCCTTCTCATCCTTTGCTCACCCTAACCCCCCTTTGTTAACCCCCCCCCATTTGCTAACACCCCCCCCCCCTTTGTTAACAACACCAGACGTGCTCCCACCCGCTCACGTGCAGGCTGCCCCCCGGCTTCATCAGCTGCTGCACCAGGTCGATGCTGTTGGCGATGCCCAGGAGCAGCAGGCGGGAGGCGGGGGCGTGGGCCAGAGTGAACAGGCACTCCACCAGCTCCTCGCCACGCGTGCCTGGGCAGGGGAGGCGGGCGGGCACAGCGGGAGGGGCGGGGATGAGAGCATGTCGGGGGGTAGCGGCAGGCAGGCCAGGGGCAGTTTGGCCACCGTGGCCACAGTGTGTCATTGCTGCACGTTGTGTCATTACATCAAGACAAACACACACTGGACAGCAGGGGGGTGAGGGCTCACCCTCAGGGCCCAGTTTTCACGGCAACACACACAAGTAGAAACACACAGATCACATGCACCACACACACACCTGTGAGCAGGCAGTCGAGCTCGTCCAGCACCACCACCAGCATGCCCCTCCCGCCTCCTCCACCACCAGCAGCAGCAGCGGCAGCAGAGCCAGCAGCCGACTTGCGCTTCCGCCCGCCCTTGGCCTTGCCCTTGGCCGCTGCCGTCTGCGCCGCGGCTGCGTCGGGCAGCGGTGCCACCACCAGGCGCTCCAGCTCTAAAAGCGGGTCGCTGCCGGCGCTGCGCCTGCGCACGCCGCAGGATGCTGCTGCTGCTGCTGCGCTGCTGCTGTCGGCTGCTGCAGGGAAGAGCAGGGGGTCCTCGCCCGCCGCCGCTGCCGCCTCTGCAGACAGCGGATACCGGAGGGTGACAGGTCGGTTTGGAGAGGGGTGAGGGTTTTGTGGGCTTCACATGGTTGGCAACTGCTGCTTGACAGGGCTTTCCCAACTGCAGCGATGTTTGGCCTGCCGGGTTGGTGCAGGCCATGCAGAGCGTGCACAGCAGCAGGCCGTGGCCCCTCCCCTCACCCAGCCAGAGCCCCACCCCTTGGCACCACGCTGCTGCCCCAGCAGCCGGCCAAGCGACCCAGCTGACCTGGGTGGGGGGCGGCGCAGGCCTGGCTGTAGCCCAGCAGGATGCGCTCCACCACCTGCACACTCGGGGGCAAGCAGACGGTTTGGTTGTTAGCGCTTTCTTGTGACCGCTGGTGAGGTGGGGCAGCGTGTGAGGTGGGTGGATTGCAAGGGTGCAGGCATTGCACGGTCAAGGGTGGGAGAAGGCCGGGGGGACACGTACGGCAGGTGGAAGTGGGGTGGTTGCTGTGATGCAGGCAGGGCAGCCGGTGCCGGCACCTTGCCCCTGGCACCGACGCACACAAGCTTCGAAACGCAGCGCTGAGCGCGCTTAGCAAGGCAGGAACACAGATTGAGTGCCGATGGTGCTACTGCGCCAAACCCAACCACTGTCTCGTGGTATGCAACCGACCTGCTTGGGGTCTGTGAGGCTCATGCAGTTGATGGAGAGCAGGGCGGGCGGGGGGGACAGCGCCTCGCCCCCCTCCTTGCCGCCGCTGCGCCAGCACTGGCGCACCACCTCGTGCGCAGTGAGCGACTTGCCTGCGGGAGGGGCAGGTGGTCCTGGTAGGTGCCCGGGCAGGGCGGGCCAGGGGAAGAGCCGGGAGGGGCAAGCGGGCGGGGGGCAACCCAGTTCTTTGTGCTTTTCTCGCAAAGCTTGCACAGGCGGGTATGCATTCGATGCACCCCTCTTGCCCATGTCAGCCAGTCAACTCCCTCCCACGCCTTGCCCTCCCTCTGCTGTCTCTCCCCTCTCCCTGCTCCCCCTCCCCTTCCCTCTGCTCCCTCTCCCTGCCCTCCCTCTGGCCCCCCTCTCTCCTTCCGCCCCTCCCTCTGCCCTCCCTCCCTCCCCCTGCCTCACCCGTGCCGGGCAGGCCGCTCAGGTAGATGCTGCCCCCCCGCCGCTGCCGCAGCCCCGTGGCCAGCCAGGAGCCCACCGCTGCCGCCTGCTTCTCGCGGCAGGCGGGGATGCTGCCTGCACGGAGCGGGGCAGGCAGGTAATGGGGCCCAGAGCAGGCGGGGCAGCAGGTGAGTGTGGCGGTTGGGTAGAGTGCAGGCTGGTAGAGAGCGGCCCTTCCCCCGCACTGTAAGAGATCAGTATCCCACCACTGCCTCCTTGCCCCACCCTACAATGTGCAGCACTCCTACTGCTGCAAATCGCTGCCAATTGCTCGCCTCCCTCTCACGCTGCCCTTTACTCCCTTGCTTCCCCTCCCCTCCTCCCCCCCACCCCCCTCACCCTTGGCGTAGCTGACAATGTGCAGCGCCGACTTGACAGCCCGAACCTGCAGGCCAGGGCAGGGCAGTTGCAGAACAGGGGACAGCAGGAGGGGTCAGGAGAAGGATACATGAAGAGAGGATATATGAAGAGATTTGACAGTTGGGGGCCGATGTCACATGCGGGGTGCCAGGCAGGCCACCAAGCAATGCCCGCTAGGCAGGCACAGGGGCAGGCAGGGGACAAGGGCAGGCGCACTTTTGGCGGTTGACCATACAGCCCACTCGCCTTGTCTGCGTCCCGGGGGTCCCACCAGGTGTCTTCCGCTGCCTCTGCCTTGGGCGCCGGCTGGGCTGTTGGGGTGGCGGCGGCGGGAGAGAGCGGTGCCGCTGCAGGCATTGATGGGGCGGGGGAGGGGGTGAGGCGGGGGGGTCAGCAGGCATCTCTGGTGCGGGAGCTGTGGGAGGCAAGTGTTCAAGGTAGGCAGCTGTGGGAGGCATGCAGGGCATCAGGGCAAACCAAGCGTGGGCAGAGGGGAATTGGGACTGAACATGCGTGCGTGCACGAGTGCGTGCCCGCCCACCTGCACTGGCGGCCGGCGAGCCGCCCTGCTCCTGCTTTTGCTGCTGCTGCTTGCTGGGAGAGGAGCGGTGCCGCCTTGGCAGCGGGGAGCTGCCTGTGCGCTCCGCTGCCACCGCCGCTGCCAGTGCAGGCACAGCAAGGGCTCCCTCTAGCTGCTGCGCCTGCTGGGCTGCTGCGTCGGCCAGTGGCTGCTGGACAGCGGCTGGGGCCGCTGCCTCAGGCGCAGCATCCTGCTGCTGTGCTGGCTGCTGCTGCTGCTGCTGGGGTGCTGGCTGGTTCACGGCTCCGGCCTCCACAGCTGCTGCTGCTGCGGCTGCTGCGGGGGGGCCGCCGGCTGCCAGCAGCGCTGCTTGCAGGGGGCCCACTCCGCCCGCTGCAGTCGATGTGGTGGCGCGCGCCCGGCGTGGGGGCGTGGGGCTCTTTAGAATGCTCTCGTGCAGGGACTGCGCAGGGGAGGGGGTGCGGCGGTGTGTGCGTGTGTGTCAACGAAGGCAGAATGCGTGCTGGCAGCGGCCAGAGGGCGGGTAGGGGCCAGAAAGGCAGGCAGGCTAGTTTGGACTAGACTAGGTAGGCGGGCGGGAATGTGCAGGCACACTTCAGACAAGAGGCAGCCCAGGTAACCCCGACCATGAACACAGCCCAACCTGTCCCGCCCCACCTGCGAAGGCTCAGGGCCCATGGAGGTCAGGGATGGCTGGTGCTGCAGCAGCAGCGGCCGCTGCTGCTGCTGCTGCTGCTGCTTTGCTGGCGGTGCCGCCGCTGCCACAGTTGCGAGCTGCGCGGCTACTGATGCAACCTGCTGATCCTGATCCTCCTCCTGCTGCTCCTGCTGCTTTGCCTTGCGCTGCAGCGGCTTGCGGCCGCTACCGCCGTCCACTCTGCCCTTCGCTGCTGCTGCCGCCGTGCCCGGGGCGGCGGCAGCGTTCTGGCTCAGCCGGCGCCGCTTGGCTGCCTGTGCGGGCCCCTCCTCAAGGGGTGGCTCATTCTCTCGCTCGTCTGCGTCCCGCTTCTTGGCTGCCCCAACGGTGTCTTGCTTGCTGGCGCCGCAGGGCGTGGTGACGGTTGCGTTGCCCCGCCGCACGTTGCGCCGGGTGGCGCCTTGCACCGCCGCCTTCACCTTCTCAACCCCCTTCCCGACGGCGTTTATTGCCCGCCCAACCAGGGGTTTCTTTGACCCCTTTGGCGGCATGCTGCGCGCCGGGTATGAGACAACGCGGAGCGGAGCGCTTGAACCTGCGGCGGACGGGCAGCGGCGAGGCGGTGGGCCCGGGAGCCCCGCAGCATTGCAGAATGTCCCAGCAGTGACACGGGGATTGGAATGCACGCGCGGGGGCCGGCGGCCGGGCAAGAGCGGAGCTGCCTGGCGGGGCCTGGCGCCCCCTGCTCACCTGAACACTCGGTTGGCAAGCCTGTTGAGCCGTGGCAGGCGGTAAACGTTGATCGAAGGTTGAACGCAGGCTGGGGATCAAGCGAGGCAATCAAATGGGCACGGGGTTTGAATGGCGCGTGAGGAAAGGCTGACCTGTCGACGCAACTCTGCGTTTGAGCTTGCCATGATGCCAGACCTGTGCGAGCTCAATTTAATTCCTGTAACCTCACTTCGGAATCCTTGCAACGAACACATCTAGCTGCTTGACAGCAGGGTGCGCGCCTTACATGCTTGTGTTGTGGGGGCAGGTGCCGTTGGCGGCCCCGCGCAGCCCCGTCAGGAGCGGCAGCCGCAGGGATTTTGAAAAGCAGCATTGAGATGGCAGCGGGTGACAGGGTGGATGACATGGACCATCAAATTGATTGTAACTTACAGCAGATGGAGGGAGTAAGAAGGCGGGCGGGGACAAAGCAGGCGTGCATGCGCAGCGTTGGATGGCGGGGTTGCTGCAGCTGTCGTCATCTGCCGGCAGACAAGGTGGCTGGCATGAAATCATTCACGAGTACATTCGCTTGATCAATCGCTTCGATTGTGTGTTCACTGGTGCTCGTGCTCGCTGAAGATGTGGCCCAGCGCAGTGCGGAAGGGGGTGAGTGGCAGGTGCAGCTCAGCTTCCAGGCGACAGCTGTCCATGCTGATGTCAGCGGGGGACGGCACGCCGCGCTGCTCCGCCGGCGGCGCAGGCACGGACAGCACGAGGGAGGGGTCGTAGCCGTGAGCCTCTGCCACGGCCAGTGCCATGTCAGCACGACTCATCCGGTCGGGGCCGCCCATGTTGAACAGCCTGCGGGAAGGGGGGAGAGGGAGGGCAGTTGGTGCTGGACTGGCTGCTTTCACGCTCTAGGGGCAAGCAAGAGGATGGCAGCAGGGGAGGGTATGGGCGGAAGGGGGAGGGGGTCGAGTGAGACGAGGCGGGGTAGAAGGAGTGGCGTAAATGGCAGTCGTAAAAACAGGGAGGAAGGTGAGGGCGGTGAACAGCGTGGGGCGGCGCCGCTGCAGCCAGCGTGCGAGGCGTGCCCACACAGTCTTCCTGCCGCTGCCACGCGCCTCCCCACATCCGTCTGTGCTGTGCCGCTGGGCCTGCTAGGGACTCAAAGTCTGCATGACCCCTCCCCTGCCCACCTGCTCTGTTACAACCCCCAACGCCCGCCCAGTTGCCGCTGCACCCCCGCACCTGTGCTGCAGCTCTTCCTGCTTGAAGATGAGCGTCTGGATGACGCGCACAATGTCGCGCACCCGGATGGGGCACCGCCACTCGTCCGAGTAAAACTCGGTGGGACGCTGCAAGGCAGGCAGGC
>JTEE01000129.1:99786-122275 GCA_002896455.3 Chlorella sp. ArM0029B | reverse complement strand
CGTGCTTTCTGAGCTGAATGAAGCTCGGGTGGGGGGCACTGCATGCTGCTTTGCCGAGCTGCTGTGCTCCTACGGTGAGCCAACCAGCGCATCACACACAGCAGCAGCAGCAGCAGCAGCAGCAGCAACGGCAGCAGCAGCACAACTACACGGCCCGCCCCGCCCCATCCCCTCCACACAAACAGCCACACCCGCACTGGAACAAGCGAGCACACTCAACCTGGCCTCCGGCGCCGAGAGGACTGCAGGAAAAAGCAGGCAGGCACACAAACTCACCCCCACCCTGACGGCACTGCCGAGCCGCAAAGAAAAGCATGCCCTTCATCCCCCACCAGGGAGGGCTGAGTCAACAACCTGCACGGGCAGCAGTTGCATACAACCCCGCGTTCTCCCCCCCCACCCCAGGCACAGCCTGTTCCACCCGCCCACCTTGCCCGCCAGCGCCGAGTCGACAAATTGCAGGAAGAGCGGCCTGGGCACGGGCTGCATGGGAGGGTCTGGGCCGTAGATGAGGCTGCTCCGGAGAATGGCGTGGTTGGGCCACCGCTCCCGCACCTCCCACTCCCCCGCAAGCTTGGTGCGCCCATAGGCGTTGATGGGGGCGGCGGCGTCCTCCTCCCGCCACAGCGCCCTGCTGCCGTCGTACACCTGCGCGGCCAGAGGGGGCAGCCCAGGGGGGTGGGAGGGTGAGGTGTGGGTGGGTGGGGAAAACCGGGCTTGTGCGGTGGCGGCAGAAGGGTGCAGGGCTGGAGGAAGGCCAGAGGGGAGTGACGGGCAATGAGTAAAAGCAACAGACAGGAAGCAAGGAGCCCCCTGAAACATGTGCCCAAGGCCAGCTTCTGACATTGGCACTCAATGGCCCTTTGCAGCGGCCAGAAACTAGGCCACCGCCGACACATCCAACGCACGTGCAAGGCCGCCCCAGCCCTGGCACTTCAAGCCGGCTCATTCATCGCACGCAAACCCGCCCCCGCCCTGGCAGTTTCAAACAGCCGTTGCATGTGCAATCCCGCCCCCGCCCCCGCACTTGCAGCCGGCACCAGGCCCACCCACCTGGTCCGTTGACAGCTGCACAAACAGCGGCTGGTGCTCCTCCGCCCCGCCGCCGCTGCCCGCATGGCTGCCGTCCATGCTGCCGCGCCCGCTGCTGCCGCCGCCGGTGCTGCCGCCGCCGCTCTTGCGGTTCAAGTGCAGCCCCTCGCTGAGTTTGGACAGCAGGCGCACAATGCCGCTGCCACTGTGCGGTTGCTGCGCCTGCTGCGCCTGCTGCGCCTGCTGCTGCGCCTGCTGTGCCTGCTGCTGCTGCTGCGCCTGCGCTGTGACGCCGTCCCCTTCCAGCCTGGCGGCTGCTGCAGCTGCTGCCGCTGCCTGCCGCTGCGACTGCCACCGCTCGAGTGCGTCCAGCAGCTGGGTGGGGACGTTGACGGCCTCTGCAGCCGCGGGGTCTTTTTCACACAGGCCTGGCTGCGAGATGGCGGCGCAGTTGATGACAGACACCAGTTGCCGCCCGCCAGCTGTCAGCGTGGCCAGGCACTCATCCAGGCCTTCGCCGCTCGCCAAGTCGACCTGCGGGCGGGCGAGGGAGGATGGGGAAGGGCGTGTGGTGTGCCCAACTGAGGCGGGTAGGTGTGCAACGGAGGGGCAGGCACTGCTGGGGAGTAGTGCTGGGTGCATGCAGCAATGCCACAGAGTTGTGGAGCGCCATGGTGGGCACGCCAAAGGCAGGAGTGTGGAGCGTTGAGGAGGGAGGCGGGCGGCAGGCAGCTGCGCAGCGCCGCCTGCCGCCGCTCTGCCGCTGCCTGCCGCCGCCGCTGCGTAACCCTAGGGCGGGGTGACCCAAGGGCATTCCGCGCGCACCTTGAACGCTTGCACATTGCTGGGGAGCTCGGGCAACGCCGCAGAGCGATACGTGAGGCCCACCTGCGGCGTGGAGCGGATGAGTCAAGTCTTTGCGCAATACGGCCCGCATCTTGTTCAGCGCTGCAGTGGTGACTTTATGAGCTCACCTGGCATCCGGACTGCGCAAAGTGGCGGCACAAGAACTGGCCCAAGTAGCCCGTCCCACCGGTGATCAACACAGCTGCAGCCGTCATTGCGTGTGTGGCTCAAGCAGATTCCTCGATCACATTCGGGTCTTTCACTTTCAGCGCGCAGCACGATGCGCTGAATTGCGCAGCATGCGCAGCATGAATTATTACAGTACAGGGTTGGCTGAGAAGCTCTTTTCAGCGTTTTATAATACTTTGGTAATTGGCAGCAAAGCGGAGTGCCGGCAGCAGCTCTGCAGCCAGCCCCTGCGAGCGCCGCCTGGGGTCGTCCGCTGGGCGCAGCTGCAGCACTCGATGAAATTCTCGCCGGAGGTTGCAGCCTTCAACCGAAAGCGTCAGCACCAAAGCATCAGCAGCAACAGCAACACGCTTGCAACCGTGAGAAGAGTGCTGGTCCGCCTAGCCTGCCAGGACTCCTCATCTCCCGATGGCGCCCTCCCTGCCGCTTGCCGCCCGTCTGCAGCACAGAGCACCGCACGCAGTCTCCCCTCCTTAGAGAACTGTTTCGGTTGATGTCCTGTTGTGCATATCTCGCACATGTGTTCATCAAGGCCCAGCAGTGCTGATAACCGGCAGCATACCCATCTCTGACGCCAGGAGGAGGCAAACCTGGTGGGCAATGACCGCCCATCAATGCAGCCAGTGGCGCTCCATTCCACAAGACCATCCGTTGCAAGCGGGAAGTTTCAGTAGCACCTTTGAGGCCAAGAAGTAGCCGCCTTCAAAATTCGTGTGGCATCCGACACAAATACCGACGCATGCGCCGCGCTTTACTGCCTGTCGGCCTGCTGGCAACAAGTGTGCTGGCTTACGACGCTGCAGCCGGGTGCGCCAGCAGTTCAGCAGCCTGCCGTCAGCGCCGCTAACGCCCTTGGTGCTCCCGACATTTTGGCGGGGCTAGTAGCGAGAGCATCAGCAGCAGCAGCGACAGCGGCTGCAGCAGAGCCAAAAGTGGCCTCTGCTCGCGAGCAGTATGAGCGGGCAGTGGCAGTTAGTGGCAGAAGCCGACGGCAGGGTGGTGGAGGATGCGGCGGAGCAGCGGGAGGAAACGCTGCCAAGCTGGACAGAGCGGAGCGGGGAGCCAAGGGTGTAAAAGTGAGGATGAGGGCACCAGCAGCACAATGGCGCGACTTTAAGCAGGGTTGAGCAGGGGCGATGGAGCACTTCTGGCACCAGCTAGGCTGCAGCAAGGTCGTGGCCCCGGCTGAGCAAACGATTTGCCGCCAGATCGTCGTTCTCTTTCGTGCTCTTCTGTGCCGAGGTCAGCCAAAGAGGCGGCGCCCCTGGCGGCAGCACTGCAAGAGCAGGCAGCCGCCGGCTGCGGGGCAGGGAGGCGGGGAGGCACCCCCACTTCCGTGACCAGTGCTGCCGGTGGACCACCCCGTCTGGGGTCACTCGACCACCCATCCCCACCTCAGCCTGGTCTGTATTTGATGATTAGTTAGGGCAGGTAATGGACATGCCTTGGACTACGCCAGGTGGAGGCGGTGTGCGGTAAGAGCGGCGGCCGGCTCGACGCAACCGCCTCAAACGCCCTGCTGGGCCCTGAGCGGCGGTCAGCGCAGCCTGTCAGCTCCACTTGACCAGTCATCCGGTGTAGTGCTGGCATATTGTGGATGCAGAGACAGTACACAGCGCAGTGTACTCAGGCGACAAGTCGGCGCAGCGCACGCGTCACGGGCAGGCGCCCGCCTGCATATGGCGGTGGTGTTGCCGCACCCTGCCACCCAATCCCCCAGTGCTCTGGAGTCGCCGCAATCTGACACGAGTCATTGTTGTACCAGTTGTGGCCCTCTAAGAAAGAGAACCGGTTATCTGCGACAGACTGGGGAGTTGCGGCGACGGGCGGCGTGTCGGAGCCTTGCTTGTGAGTGTGCACAACCTGGGTTCAACTCAGAAAAGTTGCACAACTGCCCACGGGAGAGACAGCGCGACGCCACGCTTGTGGCTCAGAAACAGCAGTCCTGACTGCTCTTGCGAGCGCCTCGCTTTCGGCGCCACCGGAGCTCTGAATAATGACGTGGCCTGGCATTCCACCTTGCTCATGAGATGCAGGCCTGCCGCCGTGAGGGCGCCTCTGACGCCTGCCGTCACTGGCGCCGCCGCTCACTGGTACCGCTGCGCTTCAGGCCGCCGTTTCGTGCCTTCATCCCAAGGCCTGCACCCGGCAGCATGAGTGCCAGCCGGTGCCTAGTGCGGGAGTGGGGCGGCCTGTATAAGGCGAGTTGAGCCAGGGCTGCATTCTGTGCCGCTGCTTCACTGCTCCAGCTACCCTCCGATGATTAGACACTCAACACAACAAGGGGAAAGAAGTTTGCAGTTTGGAGTTCGTGGAGGGCAGAGGGGTGTATCCCTCAAGCAGGGGACCCTCTGTTTGCCTACCTGTAGATCTTTTGTTAAACCGTGGATCTCCTGCGATGCCATCCTGCCCCCACATGCATGCAGGTGTCATTGTGCTTTGAAGGCGACTGGTACTCCCTGGGCCCCTTCAACAGCTTGGACGAAGCGCACCGCGTGTGCGACATTCTGACAAGTAAGTGAATGTGCACCATGTGAATGAGGTTCAATGCCTGGCTAGGTCGGTGATGCATTTTGCTCCCACGGGCAGAGCCTCCGCTCACCAAACCGCTGCCTCACAACGCCTTGGTTGTGGCTGAATTGGGCACCAACTGCAGTCAAGGCAGCTGTGGACATGCGGCAGAGCCTGCAAAGCCAGCGGCTGCACTTCCCACTGGAATGGTGAGCCGGATTTGCAGTACGGCAAGTGTATAGCGGCCCAGGGCAGGCAGTCTGGTGCAATGCGCCCCAGCAACGGTCGCCGCGTCACAACATCAACCCAACCGCTTTTCGACCCTGTGACAGTCCGTAAAGTCTATCTTGCCTCCCGCCTGTATGTATGGGCTAGACGGTGAGACATTTGTTGAAATACGGAGCGTCCCCTTCCACCAGGTCCGCTCCTTTCTGCCTGCGCATTACCGCCGCAGCCCGTCTGCCCGCTGCGGGGTGGAAGCAGCAGTGGGATGGTGTGCTGACTCAGTGCGTCCGTTATTCATCCACTCCCATCCCCACCCATCCTTTTCTCACAACTGCTGCTGCGACTGCAGGTTGTTTCCGAGATGCAAGCCTGCGCTGTGCGGCCCCTCAGCTGTGAGGCCACTAGTTGCTGCTTCAAGCAAGTTGCTGAGCTGTGGGACTCTCATTGGACCGGTCTCCGCACCCATGCGTGGCTCAGCTTGCGCTCAGCTGCATTGTTGCTTTGATCGTGCCCTTATTAGTCAACATCGAAAGCATAGCAGCACCGTGGCGTGCCTACCAGCTGTGCCCTTTCCTCCTGTGCTGCCCCCTCTGCGCAGCCCCCAACGACGAAGACGACACCATGAGCCGCTTTGGGCAGATCAAAGGATCGATGCCAGGCGAAAGCGCCGGCCGCGTCGGTTCTGAGCGGGCGGCGGGCGCACATGCTGGCCTTCAGGAGCAGCGCCCCCAGCACCTCTTGCAGCCCCCTGTCAAGAAGCAGCGCACGTCCCTAGCCAAGCCGCAGCATGCAGAGGTGCAGCGCAAGCCTGGGAGCTTTGCAGGCTCGGCTGCGGCGGCTACGGCAGCTGCGGCGGCTGCGGCAGCGGCAGCGGCGCCGGAGCCAGTGGGCGAGGATGCACCGCACTGGGGGGCTGCTGGTAGGGGCGAGGCTGCTGGCTTCGGGCCAGGACCATGGAGGGAAAGAAGCAGACCAGCGCTGGCAGCCGCAATGGTGGAGGGAGCAGCAGCAGCACCAGCAGCACCACCACCAGTGGCAACACCATGGAGGGAACGGAGGAGACCAGCGCCGGCAGCCGCTCTGATGGAGGGAGCAGCAGCAGGAGCAGCAACAGCAGCACCAGCGGCAGCAACAGCAGCACCAGCGGCAGCAGCGGCATCAGTGGAGGGAGCTGCAGCATGAGCAGCACCCGCGTTCAACACCGTCAAGTTGGAAGTGGCAGCTGGTGCAGAGGGAGGTTTTGCGGCGGTGCGAGCACGGCTGCAACACAGGCCAGCGTCGGCAGCAGTGGCTCAGAGGCCGGTGTCTGCAGGCGCAGCAGCCGCAGCAGCCGGGCAGTGACACCTGCCGTCACTGATGTCGCATTGACGGTGGTGAAAGCAGAGCCAGCTGGAGAGGGCGGTGCGGTCGTCACCTCTCCAGATCCTGCCCACGCGCCGACAGGGGCGCAGCTTAAGCCGGCAGCGGCAGCAACGGCACCAGCAGCAGCAGTCACTTTCGCTGCCACAGCCAATCTGACATCGGCAGCAGCGGGGTACGCCCAGGAAGTGGAGGAAGCTGAGGGGCAGCTACGGCGGGAGATGCGCGCTGCGGATCCGGAGGATAGGTGGGAGGCAGTGGTGGAGGCGGCACGGCGCCGGCTGGCGGACGCGCAACAGCAGGCCAGGCAGGTGCGGCAGGTGGCGGCAGCACCACCACGTAAGGACTGAGCTCAGCTCATTGAACAATGGCATCATGTCTTCGTGTAAGCATTACAAGTGAGCCCACCCGGCTCTCTGCTGCTCACAGCACGGCACTACTGCCGCTCGCACCAGCAAGTGTAACAAAGCAGTGCAATGGCACCCTGCCGTGCATACAGGCCCTCATGTGCGTACCTGCGGACGATCACCTGAAGGCAGTCACCTGCCTGAGGCACACAGCATTGAGTAGCAACGGTGAACACTGCCGCGGCAACGCCGGCGCCACAGCGGCAGGCGCCACAGCGCGCGCGTCAGGGTGGCACGATCACGGTTTGAAACCGGGTTTCTAGCGCGAGTCGTGGCACTAATTGAGTGGGACAGCATATTTTGCCAGCGTTCTTTGCCCAGCAGACGGACGGGAGCGGCGGCGTGTCAGAGCCTTGCGTGTAAGTCGTCGCTCCTCAGGAAACCAAACTGTGCATACTGCGTTGTGAGAAGACAGCGGGGGGGCTTGCTAGGAGGTTCCTGCACGGTAGTGAGTGCCTGGCGCGGCTGCTGGCAGAGCTCGCTGGCACCATAGCAGCTCGCCAGTGTATGGCCGTTGTCCCTCTTGTCCATGGTAGGCGTGGGGGCCGCCTTGGCGTGCTTTGGCTCCAGCGTTCACCCCTGACAACACCGCCCACCCCTTGCTTGCAGGCCGCCATCTTGTTCGAGTGTCCTCAGGGCCTTCCAACATGAGTGCCAGCCTGTGCCAAGTGCAGCAGGTGGACGGGTTGTACAAGGTGCGCTGAGCCCTGCAATCTGCCCAAGGCATGACGCACCCTCAGCCATCTGCACCCTCCCGTGCGCAGCTGCTGCCGCCGTTGAGCTGAAGCTCCACACCTGCGGCGGAATGCCGCCGCTTAGCTGCAGCATTAAACCTGCGGCGGATCACTTTGGTTTTGCCATGCCCTCCTGTGGCTGTGCAGGTGGTGTTTTGCCACGAAGCCAGCTCCCAATCTCTGGGGCTGTTTGGCACCTTGGACGAAGCTCACCGCGTGTGCGACGTGCTGACGAGTGAGCAAGTTTCCGCTGTCATGCTGCCGGCGTGCGGGTGCTTCTTAGTTTGCTGTCAAATTTTCCGCATGCGACGGGGCAGTGCCTGCTGCTTACAAAGCTCGCTGCCTCACGATGCCTTGTCTGCTGGAATGGGCACCAACTGCAGTCAAGGTGGCTGTGGACGCGGGCCAAGACCTGGCCAGCCTGCGGCTGCACTTCTCTATGGAGAGGTGAGCCGGCAGGGCAGCACCTGCAGCACGTGGGTAGCAGCGCAGGAAAGCATGTGTGCATTGCTGCGTAGCAGCCCGTGCCTTGCAGGCTGCGGCGTGCTAGGTTGTTGCCGTGGACAAGCACCCTGGCCACGCAGCAGCCCTGAAGAAACCCAGCGCATTTGGCGCCAAATGCTTTGCTGCTTTCCGCCCGCCTGCAGATATGGGATTGACGATGTGACAGCTCTCGAAATTCGGAGCGTCCCTTTTCGCGAGGTCAGTCCCGGCTGCCTGCCAACACCTGGATGCCTGCCTGCCTGCCTGCGCGCAGGCGGCATTTACGAGGCAAAGGGGCGGAGTGCTGCTCCAGCCCAACACTCCATTCCGTCTCCCCTGCGCCAACTGCAGGTTGTTGGTGACTTGCAAGTCTGCGCTGAGCTGCCCCTTCCAGGTGAGGCCCCACCATGCTGGTTGCCAAGCTGCGGGCTGTCTGAAGTGTATCAACCATGCATGCCGGCCAGCTCCCAGCTGCCCAGCCAGCCTGCCAACCAGCTCCCAACAGCCATGGGTGTGTTCATGCTACTGCCACCGCTCACTGATGGCAGCAGCAGCATTGCCCCTGCTGACGTGTAACACGGGGAGCTCAACATCAGTGTGCACACGTGATGTGTTGGCACTCTAACCCACATGTGCTGCCCCCCTATTTGCAGTTGGGGACGGCGAGGAAGACAGTGGGAGCCGCTTTGCGCACATGGGATCAACGTCAGCTCAATCGTCCGATTTTCTTTCGGGCGGGCGGCGGGCGCACAGCTGCATCAGCACCCCTGCGGGCAGCGTTTGAGTTGATGGGCAGGGAAGCACCGCCCTGGGACGCTGCCGGTAGCGGCTGGGATGCTGTCATTGGCCAGGAGCAACGGAGGCCGGAACACATCGGCACTGGCAGAGGCTGCAGCAGTGGCATTGGTGGAGAGCGCGGCAGCAGGCGCAGACGCAGCAGGCGCAGCTGTGGCAGCTGCCGTCACTGGTGCATGTTTGAAGGCAAACCCAGCTGGAGAGGCAGGTGTGGGCACCATCCTTCTTGCTCCTGCCGACAGCGGCAGTGTCAGCACCCGCAATGGCAGGTATTTGGCTGCCGCAGCCAATCTGACGGCGGCAGCAGCACGTTACGCCGTGATGCAGCACCTTGCTTCCACTGTGGTGTCACCACCTTGGCACGACAGCAAACCCCTTCTACTCTGCAACTCATGCGACAAGGCATGGCACTGTCATTGTCTAAACCTCCCCTCCTAACCCCCCCCCCCCCGTGACTAGAGTCGCCCCACACGTGTTCCCAGAATTGGTGTCACACCCTTGCCCGAGAGGCAGATTCTGCCGACGCGCACAGACCCTGCAATGCCCCCAACTGTTCTGCTCCTTAGAAAACGTGGCTTTAGAAAACACTTTCTTTTTTGCAGCCCCCTCTACACCACCCTACGCACACAGTTCACCGACCTCTTCGCACCCTCCATCTCACACCCACGGCCACGCTGGCGCAGCCTTCCAGTGCCCGCATCACACGTTTCCTTTTTCTTTGCTACAAACTACATTCCGATACATTCACCCCACACCCTGTTCCAAGAGACCTTTGCTGGCTCCCCTTGGACTTGAAATGTAATTGATTGATTGACAGCCAGTGCTGCCTCCTGCACATTCCGAGGGTGATGATGAATCGAGCGGTGCATGGCTCCCTGCTGTGCACCCAGGGCGTACTTGCACTCTCCTGCGCAATAATGTGCATGCGTACGGTTCTCACCCATCCAAAATGAGGTGTGCGATGAGCATGGAAAGAGAGGCTGCCCCCTGTGGCAGCAGCGGCAGGCGGGCACAGCATGCAACAACCGGCATGGAGGCTCACCCCAGGGCTGAATGCAGGCTGCACTTCAGGCACCGCTTTCTAGCTGTGCTGAACTTCTCGCCTTTCCGGCTGCGCCCAGCTCTGCCTGCATGGCACACGGCAGAGCCGGTTTCTGCAAGCAGCCGCAGGGATGGGACAGGTCGGGGTGGGCAGGGCTGAAATCATCGGAGGTGCCATGTTTTGGGCAGCTGTGGCAGCTGTGGCAAACTTGAACGGGGGCAAGATAGTGTACCCTTGCCTTTGTGCTGCCCCGCGGGTGCCTGTGCTGTGAATGCACACTGCACTAGGCTCCGCCTGCGGCCTGCGCCGCCGCCCTCTCGCCAGGTGGGCCGCCAGCTGGGCTATGGGAAGGGGCATGCAGCCCTTTGGGCGCCCACTTAGCTGACCCGTGCGGTGACCGCGTCCGTCCGACCACCTGGCACGAGAAAGCGAGTGACCTAAGCCGCGCCGGAGTTTTGCGGCCATGGCGTCAGCAACAGGCGCCTACGGCCTTCAGACCGCTGCTCGAGGGACCCAAAGCCGATCAGAGGCAGCCGAAGCCAAGCGTGTGGCCGCGGTACCCATGCCCTGCCGCCGCCGCTCCGCTTCGCTTGCGGCTTGCCCCGCCGTCGGCTCGTACCGGCGCGTCCTGGCACAAGCGGCCTCTGCTGCCGCTGCATCAACTGGAGTGTTTGAACAAGGTGTGTATCGGCATGGGCAGCACGTGTTGCACGCACTGACCGTCTCCTGCTTGTGTTGCTCTTGCCAGCTTGCCAGCGCCCTGCGGCTGCTGCCCTGCCTGTGGTGTGGAGGCAGATGTTTATTGCCTTGGCCCCGCAATGCTTTGACGCATTGTTCCCAAGGGTTGTGACCCCTGCCCTCCCCACCCCTGTCACGCAGAGCCGCCCGGGCAGCCCTGCAAGCCGCAGCCAGTCACCACGGCCCTCAAGCTGCCAGCTGCCACCCCCGCCCTTGCGCTGGTCCTGGCCCTCCTGGCATGGACCCTGCAGCAGGCACTGGCACCCTTCCCAGCAGCCCCCCACCCTACCAGCCCCACAGCAGCACTGCTGCCCGCCGCTGCCAGCCTGTCGGGCGCGGCACTGGCGGCCCGGGATACTCTGGCGGCGCTTGTGCGGCTGCTGGCGCTGCGGGCAGCGGCCCTCGTGGCGGCCTCGCCCCTGGCCGGCATTATAGCGGCCGCCCTGGCCGGTGTGGCGCTGACCATAGCATGCCTGCTGGTGGCATGGGCGGTGGGCCTGCTGCGCCGCCGCCCCGCTTTCTCGTACTTCATGCAGGAGGAAAGCCCGGGGGCGGAGGGGCAGGAGGGGGATGAGGAAGAAGAGTACTACATGGGCGGCCCTACCATGTAACCCTTGTTGCAACAGCCCACCCTTGAAAGGGGCGCGCCAGATCAAAGGAAGGGGGAGGGGAGGCGGGCCGGGGGCAAGGGGCGCAGGTTGTTGGGTGGTGGGGCGGAGGGGCAGTGATAACATCGCTGGTATGGGTCTGGGCAGCCAACAGAGTGAATGTGGGTGTAGGGGAAGGAACGTGACTACCGTGCTGGTGTCATAAGAGGGAGGGTGAACGGCAGCGCTGGTATGGATGCCGGAGGCACGCTAGTGGTGGCATCCTGGCTGCTTCCTTGGGAGACGAGCCTGGGTGTGGCCCCCAGTCTCCTCCCCGAAGAAAACTTGTCACCCTCTTGCATTCTGACGCTACGTCCACTGGCGCCCCTCACTGCTTACTTGCTGGTCTTGATCTGGCAGCAATAACCCGGAACCCCGCAAAGATGAGGAGGATCTTTGGATTTCCTCAGGGCGTTACATGCTTAGGGTGAGGTGGCAGACATGCATAGCGTGGCACAGCATGGGGTAGGCAGGGGCAGGTGCTGTCGGTTCAAAAGCCCCCCGCGCCTGGGTCAAATCGGATGGCAGTGGTTGATGTTGGCACACCGGGGGGGATCAATCACAGGGGCAACGAATGGCAGGGGAATGGGAAGGGGCGGCCAGGGCAGGACCGCGCGCATGAGAAGGACGGCGGGGGCAGCGGTGTGGGCATTGGGGTGGGGTGGGAGGCGCCCACGCCTGTGCGAGGGAAAAGAGAGGGGGTGGGGGCGCCGCGAGCGCAGCCAACCGGCGCGTCAGGCTGCCCACTAACAGCAGCCAGGGCAGCACGTGGGGGGCACATGCAGCTGCCCCTCAAACTAATCGCGGGTGGGCTGACGAGTCAGGACCTGCCTAAAAGAGCCAGCAGGGTGGTACTGGCCCGCCTGGGCACAATGCCGGCGCTTGTCGCCTCTCGCGGGCAAAGCGCACAACATGGGTGGGCATGCTGGGAGGACGCCCTGCTCACTTCACGCGGGCAGCAGCCAAGTACAGATTGAATTTGGCTTTACGCGGGCAGGAGGAGGAATGGGTGGCGCAGCGCCCCGGAGCACGACAGGCGGCCCCGGTTGAGCTTGTTCTTGGCGCGCAGCAGCTTAACAGCCAGGTCCCAGCCTGCATGGAGTAAAGGAAACAGAGAGTCACACACACAGGGTTGAGACTTGAATGTAGCGAGGCGTTTTTGGGGGCGCAGCAGCTCGGCTGCCAGGTGCCAACCTGCAGATGTGGATAAGGGGGAGGAGCGTTGCACATGTGTCGGCTAATCTTGTATGGATGTGCAGCGGTTCCACCAGAATGCAACAGCAGAGGGCACCAACTCGCCTGTCGGCAGCAGGCAAGGCACAGGCGGGGCGAGCGGGCGGCGCAAGCACACCCCTCGGATGGGCACCTGTCCTTCCAGTCAAAACTGCCATTGCCTCCCGCAACCCCGGCACCACACAGCTCTCCTGTCTGCCTCCCCACAGAGCCCCTACAACCGCCCTGGGCCATGTCCCTGCCAAGCTGCCTCACCCCTTCCTCACACCCCACACCTCCCCGCTCACCCTGGCCCCCGCTGCGGTCCAGCAGTGTGAAGTCCATCTGCCGCGCCTTGGGGCTGTTCCTGCGCGGTAGAGGGAGGGGGGAGGGAGAGGGGAGGGAGGGGGGGGAATGGCATGAGGACGAGCCAAGGGGAGGGGGAGGGAGAGGGGCTAGGGGTGCCCTGGGCGAGGTCGTAGGTAGCCGCCTGTTGCCCAATTCCGTCCCACCCCTGCCATATTCTCAGCCCCGCAGCAAGAGCTTCTGATTTTACACGTGCCCCCGGGTGAGGTCCCAGACTGACAGCTCAGCATGCATGCCGCGCTGCGCCCCTGCCACTGCAGCTAGCAATGCAGCCATCCCGCGCTGCCACACTAGCTGCGCCACCCTCCTGAAACACCCGTGTCCTCTTTATCCAACTCACTCGTGCCACCGGTTGAAGTCGTAGCCGGGCCAGCTCACCGCCCTGACCCTGGCACTACATATGCATACTCCCTTTACTGCCTCTCAAAACACCCGTGTCCGCCTCATGAAACTCACTCGCGCCACCGGTTGAGGTCGTAGTCGGAGGCTGCCAGCTCAGCGTTGAAGTTGCGCTGCCCCACGCCCGGGCGCAGCTGAGGAACCGCCAGCTGCAGGGGGATGCGCAGCGGCCAGGGGCGTGCGTGCAATCAGTGGGGGAGCAGGGAGACGGGGAAAGCAGCAGAGGCGCCGCCAGCAACGAATGCGGGACGGGCCACAGGTGCAACCGTGGCAGCCGTTGGCCACTGGCCGCTCCTCCCGGTCACAACAAACTGCCACACCACCCTTTGCAGCAGTGCCGCACTTGCTGCAGCACACCCCACCGGCAGTTGAGGAGGAGGATGTACCCACCCTCACACAAGCCCACACCTCCCACAACACCCAAACCCTCCCCTCCCTCACCTGCATCAGCACCACGCCCGCCGAGTAGGAATCAAACAGGTCTGGGCAGCCCCACGCCCAGGCAAAGGGGGCGGCGGCGGCAGCCAGCAGCGGTGGCGGCGCTTTGGGGAAGTTCTTGGGCATCACCAACTCCTCGGGGGCTGCACCAGGAGCAGGGGTTGGGGCGAGGGTGGGCAGAGGTGCAGCTTTCGGCAAGGAGTCCCAGAGGTGAGGGGAACACACGTGTTGTGATCAAGTGCAGGAAACGCAGATCAGGGGAGGCAAGCGGCGGCGCTTTGGGGAAGTTTTTGGGTATCACCAGCTCCTCGGGGGCTGCGGGGGTAGGGTGAGGGTGGGCAGATGTGCACTTTTTGGCAAGGAGTCCCAGTGCGAGAGGCACACAGTGTTCTAATCAAGAGCAGAAAACGCAATCATGGGAGGCAAGCAGGCGGCGGCGCTTTGGGGGAGTTCTTGGGCATCACCAACTCCTCAGGGGCTGCACCAGGAGCAAGGTGGGGGAGGGTGACGCAGGTGGGGGCCAAGTGGGAGCGTGCGTTTGGCAACCGAGGGGAGGCCAGGAGAGGCCAGTGAATGATTATGAGGGTGCACT
This sequence comes from Chlorella sp. ArM0029B, assembly GCA_002896455.3. NCBI lineage: Eukaryota > Viridiplantae > Chlorophyta > Trebouxiophyceae > Chlorellales > Chlorellaceae > Chlorella > Chlorella sp. ArM0029B. The sequence continues at coordinate 108,260 of JTEE01000129.1, read as the reverse complement.
TCGAGATCCAAGAGGTGAGGTGAGGTGACAGGGATTCAGGATGAACAGGTGGGCACGATGTACAGCCATGATGCCAGCACATGTACCGCTGCGTAGCGCAGGTCCAGCCAGCATGCCGCACATGCCTGGCCTCCTTGCTGTGCCACGAACCCAGCGGGCTGCCCAGCAAGACCCTCACACCCGGCACACAAACGGTGCAAGGTGCAAACATTCTAGGGTAAACACAGGGTGCCCCCTCAGCCCGCCCACCCACCGCTGTAGCGCGGGTCCAGCATGCCGTACTCTGGGTTGAAGTTGATGCCGGTGGACAGGTCGCACGCGGCGCCAAAGTCAATCAGCTTGATCTGCAGGCAGGCAGTGCAGGAGGTTTGGGAACAAGGGTTTAAAGTTTGCAAACAAGGGTTTGAGGGTGGAACAAAGGGCGGCAGCATCGGTGTCAGGAAGCGGCGGTGAGGGGGATGTGAGGGGAGGTCAGCGGGCAGCCAGAGTGGACCAGCTGCTTTGCCTGCGGTTGAATGGCATGCGCTCATGCCTGGGATCACTACACAGGCACAGAGGCGTGCAGGCGTGCCGGTAGCCTGCCAGCTTGCAGGTGCCCAGTCCCCTTGGTGCCCAGGAATGCGCCGGGCTCCTCCCCGCCACACTGCCCACCCCCCCTCCCCTCAACCAGGCCCCACCAACACAACTACGCCTCACGTCTCCATCCAGTGTCAGCAGGCACGGTGAGCAGGACCCTTGGGCGTCACTCTCACACACCCCCCACCACCCCTCGGCCCTCTGCCAACGCTCCCAAAAGAACCCACTGTGCTCACGTCTCCATCCGCGGTGACCAGGATGTTCTCAGGTTTCACATCTCGGTGCACGATGCCCAGCGAGTGCAGGCGATCCAGGGCTGCGGGGAGGACACGGGTGGGGAGGGCAGAGAGAGGGGGTGAGGAGGGGCGGGCAGTACGACGGATGCTGTCAGAAAGCCGCATGCGAGACCTGGCCGCTGCTCGTCGGTAGCAATGCAAACGACGTGGAACAGTCCCCTAGAACGGCGCCGCCGGATGCCGAGCCCCTGCGCCCCAATATTGATGCACCATGGAATGGATTGACTTGACTGCACAGCACTCACCCACAAAGATTTTCTTCATCGTCGACTTGATCACCGCCACCGACTTGCGCTCGTCGTCCCAGCTTTCCGCGCGCCGCCCCAGCATGATGTCAGACAGGCAGTCCTGCAGGGGGAATAGAGGGCAAGGCTGGTGAGGAGGCAGGGTGGCTCATCGGGAAGCGGCCCAGAATGCTGTTGCACGCGTCTCCAACCGTGGAGTCGCACACCCCACATATGAAACATGTGGCTGAGGTCGAACAAGGGCCCCAGCGCAACCTCGCCTCCCTCCTGCAATGATTCCCACCCTTTGCCCACTCATCCCGCACAGCCCAGTGCAGCGGGTTCCTCACCGGGAATGGCCCCAGGTTTCCGTCGCACGCGTCCCCCAGCGTGGAGTCGCTCTCAAAGCGCCAGACCAGCCACTGCGAGCCCGAGGTGATGCCTCCCAGGCTGCTGCTGGCCTTGAAGTAGCCCAGGTAGCGGGCCACCACTTGGCGCACCTGGGGGCACAGCAGGGCACAGCACAGCACAGCATGGGCAAGTGTGGGTTCGCAGCCAAGTACGACGATTGCAGGCGAATGGTGGTGTGTGTGCTGCGGTTTGGCGGTTGAGTTGGGCACACAGAGAGAGCGTGTCGCTGTTGGCTGTGTGCTCGCACGGCTGCACTGCGTAGATGGGTGGCTGCCAAAGGCAGCTGCTGCCGGCGTTGGGGAGCCCCCGCCTGCGCTGCCCCAGCCTGCGGTGGCCCCGGCCTGTGCTGGCACCCCTACATCCCATGCCACCCCATCCCACGGCAATGCAGGGCAAATGCGGGCAGGCAGGCGTGCATGCGTGTCTCACCGTGGGGTGGCGCATGAGGCGGGCACACATGTAGGCCTCCACAGCACCCGTCTCCGCCGCGCCGCGCGCAATCGTGCCTGCAGGGGGGCGGGCGAGGGATAAGGGGGCAGTTTTGTCTTCTTGAAGATTTCAAAAGGGTGGCGTGGGTGGGGGAAGTGGCGAGGTCTTGGGCCTTTCGGGCCCTCTGCTAGCCCTCTGTAATATAGGTGTACACCTATAGGGCCGTACAGGCGGCGAGGTAGAGGGTGACACGAGGGGATGCATCGCACATCTGTGTGTGCCCGGCTGAAGCACCGCCTCTGCCACTGCATGCGCCCACATGCGACCACGCTGCACACCAACAACCGCTTTGTCACCAACAAAGGCAGTGCTCTGGGCAGCTGTGTGGCTTGTGCAGCCCACCACCCGAGGCAATTTCAAGAAGAGTGGCCTGCCTCTGCAACTCCCCATCAACCGCCACCTCCTCATATGCCCGCCCATGTTGCCCTTGCTGCTGCCCTGCCCCCAGCCTTGCCACCCCACTGCAACTGGTGGGGTGGGCAACTTTCCACACTGATCCCCAAACCCTAAATCCCTGCATAGAAAGGAGGGCCCGCGGAGTGAAATTGTCCGCGAGATTTCCTCGAGTGAGGTGGTGTCAAACCCTGCATGGCGAGGATTTCCCGGCCCACCTGACTTCAGGAAGTTTGTGCGGATGCCAGCCGCATCCATGTTGGCCTTCTTCAAAATGACGCTGCACAGCGGGAGGGCGGGCGCAGCAGGGGCGTAGGGGTCAGAGGCAGGAGGGTGGAATGGAGCACTATGGCGGGGGTGGGGTGCGGTGTTGGGGTGGGGTGGGGGCGGCCGAGCCCCACCCTGCCCCCGCTCGCCAGCCGCTCCCCTGCAGGCCGCTGGCGCCCACAACCGCACGCGCTGCGCCCCCTCTCTTCTTCCTTGCCAAACCGGTCCGCGTGCCTCTGCTGCACTGGCTCCAGCACACCCTCTGCCGTGCCAGCTGTGCCAGCTGGTGCCAGCTGTGCCAGCTGGCACCAGCTCACCGCCGCTTCTTCTGCTCCGAAGTCAGCTCGCGGGTGAGGGCGTCAGGGCCGCTCTTGGAGTTTTGCAGGCCCTCAAACACTGCAGACCAGGAGGTGCAAGGCGCAAGAGCAGGTTGGTGAGTGTGTGGGGTGGGGGGCGCACTGCTGGGCTGGCGGGCAGGGGTCCCTCAACCTTGGGGGACGTGAGTCTGCTTGCGCCTGCCTGCCTTCCCCATGCTCCACGTCGGCCCGCTGCAGCGGCCCAGCCTGCTGTGCTTCCCTTGCTCCTTCTCCCTGCTTGCAACCACCCCGGCGGTCCCCTACTGTCCAGGGTCTGTTTCGCACTCTCTCTCCACAAACCAGCTGTGATCCCGCCAAAGCAAGGGTGGTGGGGCAGGTGGGTACAGCGGGGCGGGCGGTTGCACAGGGGGCAAGGCAGCAACCTGCCGCCGCTGCGCCCGGCCAGCCACACCAAAGCCTGCTCACCCTGCCCGTAGTTGCCCCCTCCCAGCCGGTCCCGCAGCGTGAAATCCGATTCGGTGAAGCGCCGCTGGGTCGCCTTGGCCAGCGGGTTGAGCAGGTAGAAGTCAACCATGCCTGCGGCAGCTCAAAGAGATGCATTCAACATTGTGGGTAGGCGAGGTCCCAAGATGGGAGAGACAGGCGTGGTTCGCAAGCTGGTAGAAAGTCAGCGCAAAAGAAGCGAGTGGGTGTTTGCAGCACGTTTTCCGACACACTAGTTACGGAGAGAGTGCGGCAGCGCCAGTGGGTTGGTCATGTAACGTGCGCCATCTTTGCAGCATGGCACATTATTCTACCTTCACCCCACCCTCCCCTGCCCAGCACTCACCCACAAAGGGCGAGGGGCGTGCAAAGAAGAAGTAGTAGAGGGCTGCCAGGCGGCCCACCCCCGCTGCCTCGGGCTGCATCGCCGCAATATTGAGCACGTCTGCGGGAGGCGGAGGGTTGAAGGGCCGGGTGGTCAGGTGGGCAGGTGAGCAGCGTGCGGCAGGCCGGAAGGAAGGTGGCCAAGCGCTCAGGTGGTGTGTGTGCGGCAGGGCTGTGGGTGTGCACACAAAAGGGCCACACATGGTACGGGAGCCAGGCAAGAGCGCGCTGTCCCCACATGACATGGACCCGCCGCGGCAGCTGGGTGCTGCCCCTCCCAGCCTGACACATTGTTTGTGCCCCGCACAACTGCCACAGCCGCGTTCCCCACGCACCTGTGCCCAGCGCTCCGACCGCAGCAGCCACCGCCCCCGCCACCGGTGCCGGCAGCGCCGCCTCGAGCGCCGCCACTTGGGCCCCCCAGCTGACAGCCGCCTCTGGCGTCCCCATGCTGCCCAGCGCTGCCGTCACGCTGGCAGCGGTGCTAGAGGCCAGGGAGAGCAGCTCCACTGGGTCCCCTGCCACGGCCTGCACTGGGGAGAGGCGGTGCCGCTGCTGCTGCTGCCGCCGCTGCCGCCTCGCGGGCAGCAGCGGCACAGCTGCCGCTAGCTGCTGCTGCAGGCGGCCGCTGCCACAGCCCCCTGCCATGCTGCCGCTCAGTTGGCGCTGGCAGGCCACTGTTGATGCCGCCATGCTGGGCTATGTGTGGTCTGGGTGCTGCAGCAACACGCGGGATGGGTGCCAAAGTGTGGCAGGCACGAGTGGACAGGGGCAGCAGCAGGCAGCGGCGGCAGGGCGGCAGCAGGCCCACTCACAACCGCCAGTTTTGTTCGCTGGCTACGCTTAGGCCTTATAAGCACGCAATTGTGACATTGAGACGTGCAAGCGCTGCAGCCCGCACGGCCGGCTCACCCCTTCCGCAGCGGGAGGCAAGCGGGTCCACGATCCCCAGCTCCTGGCTGGCCAATTGAAGACCTGCAATCGGTGCAATCCAGCTGCCGGCGAAGCAGCCGCGCCAAGAGGTGGGAGCTGCGGCGCGTGGGAGTCTCGCTCGCCGGTGCTTCCCCACAATTCTCGGCCACCTTGGGAATTACAGCAGCTCAATAACCTGTCAGCAGGGCTGATGGGCGCCACCTGAGCTCTCCGCCCAGATGATGAGGACACGTCGGCAGGGTTTCGGCGCGCTCTTAGGCAAGCAAGGGGGGTGGAACATGCTCAAACAAATCGATGATCACATGCCACGTGTGGCAGTACGAGCCGCAAAGCCAGCGAAGCCGCCGCCAGCACCCATAGTGAGCGTTGGCAACGGCACCGCTGCGGCTGTGCGGCAAAGCGACAGCCAGACCCCACCTCTGCCCCACCCACCCCCCACAGTCAGCTATAAAAGGGAAGGCAAGGCAATAAGAATAGCGAGGCGCGAATTCGGTGGCACAACTTCGGGCACACATGCATCAAGCCCCATGAGCACCTGCTGGGACGGYTGGGACTCGGACGAGCAGGCACCCAGGAGTGCGCCTGTTGGCCATGCAAGCCTGCGCCCGCACCGCACACGCGAGCTGGGGTGCTTCATGCCGGCTGGCCCTGCCCCTGTTGGAACCTATGCTGTGTGCTATAATTGACGCCAAGCTCTTGCACCGACGCCGAYGGATWCTGGGGCGGCGGGAAGCCGTGGCAGCCTTGCACCAGCAGCCAGACCCATCTCACAAAAGACCCTGCCCCTGCACTTCCCGCCACAGCTTGTGTGCACCGAATGCCCAGCAGCACCAGCATGCCGGTTCTGGCATACAGCAGCCTAGCTGTCTCCCGGGAGGAGGAGGCCAGCCTGGCTGACGGTGGGCACCCATCACTGCTCTGATCCACAAGGCGGGTTCACGGAGGTGGGACCCTTTGCAATCTCTTTCAAGACCAAGGCGAGGCCGACCTCCAACGGGACTGTGGCCTGCACCGCCATGCACATGCTACCCCGCGGGCCGTCCTAGGAGGCGAGGCCTTCCTACGCTTCGCTGCGCTTCGCCGCCTGTCCGCCTGCTGGCAACATCTCAGTCTCTGCAACGGGCCCACCGCCTTGCTAGCGATCACAAGTGCCTTTCAATTCGTTGCTTGGAGCCAGGGACGGGCAAGCGCCGATGTTTCCGCTTTGGTCGCGGGCACTGGGGCCGCCCACCAGGCGGCGTGCCGCCCGGGCAGCTGGTGCAGCAGGGAGCAATCGCGATGGCTTGGCGATCGATGGGCACCATGAGCAGGTGGGCTTGCGGGGTTTGGGCGCCCAAGCCCTTCTCGGGGTTCAGCCCCTGGCCCCTGCTTGCAACAGTGCATGGAGATAGCAGCTTTGTGACTGACTTCAACTGCTGCCGGGGCGCCCTGCCCCTGCAGGGAGGGGAGACGGCACTTCTGCCGCCGCCACTGCCGCTGCCCTCCTCCTGGCAAAGCAGCAGCGGCAGCAGGACGCGGCATGGCAGCACTGCACAGCTGCGTCTCATGGCCTCATCTCCGCCCTGGCAGCGCAGCTTTGCCAGCAGCGGCAGCAGCGGTGGGCAGTCCAAGGACAGCAGCAGCGATGGGAGCAGCAGCAGCGACAGCAGCAGCGACAGCGGCAGCGATGAATTGGCGCACTGCCAGGAGGAGACTGCTGCCGCTGGCGACACGTCGGTTGACCGCCGGTGGCGGGGTGGCAACCGCCCCAGTGAAGTACCCGACTATGATGCGGCGCAGCTGGCGCGCAGCTTGGGGCTGCCCAGCTCGGCTGTGCAGGAGGGAATGGGCAGGCTGTCAGGCATCCGGCAGCAGGGCGTGCTGGATTGGGGCAGCGGGGTGGCGGCACACCTGCGCAGCTTGGGGGTGGGGCAGGAGCAGCTGGAGCAGCTGGTGGTGCGCTGCCCACTGTTGTTCAGCTGGCGAGCACAGGAGAAAGCGGCGGTGCTGTTTGGGCAGCTGCTACAGCTTGGCATGACGGCTTCAGCGGCTGCAAAGTTCTTTGACCAGCAGCCAGGAGCAGCACAAATATTCAGCTTTCAGCCAGCCATCAGCAACCTGCAGGGGACGTGGGATCTGAGCAATGCGCAAATAGTGACGGGCCTGAAGCGAGATTACAGCTTGCTGGTGTTTAGTCCCGACCAGCTGGCCGGGTGCCAGCAGCTGCTGGACGAGGAGCTGGGCGTCAGCAAGGAGCTGGGCATTGGCAAGGAGCTGTTTGCCAAGATCCTCTACTCTGCACCCCGGGTGGTCGGCAGCAGAGCGGCAACGCTGCGGCAGCGGTGCCAGGCGCTTGTGGCGGTGAGTTCACAAGTAGTGGTGTTGCTTAAGGCTGGATGCATCAATTTATGCGTTGTGTTGGCTGCCGTGCTGCTCTTTGCGCTTAGCAGAAGTGTGCAGCAAGCTGTCAGTGCAGCACTAGCACTGCCACCGTCATTCGCGGCGCAGCTTTGGCTGAGGTGCCTCCAGTGCGGTGCTGCCGGTGGTGTGGGTGCCACGCTACGGGAATGCTCCAACCACCCCGTGCTCTGCCCTGGCCGCTTGCAGGTGTTTGGCACAGAGGCGGTGCTGGAAATGGTGGACGGCTCGCCTGGCCTGCTCAGTGCCGACAGCTCCACGTGGCAGGCACAGTTGGAGGTGATGGAGCTTGTGGGCGTGGCAGACCCGGTGGCGGTTGCGCGCAGGAGTTCACGCGTGCTGACCAGGAACTCATTGTCACTCGACCGGCAGCTGAACCGGCTAGCGTTGGAGCGCTGCATGGGCCTGACCGCTGCTGTCGTCTATGAGGACCATGCCAGCTACATTGCCAGCACCAGCTCGCAGCGGCTTGTGGGCCGCCTGCTGTACCTGGAGCGGTGCGGYCTGCTGCCGCTGCTGGTGCGAGACAAGCTTGCTGCTCGGCAGCAGTGGCGGCAGAAGCTCGGCCTGAAGCCCAGTCAGAAGAGCCCGCCTGGCGAGCCGCCATTCATCGGCCTCAGCGGTGTGTGCACCCTTACGGACGCTAAATTCCTGAAAGTGCTGCGGCTGCACGGCTGCGGCAGCGACATTGCCGCCTTCCAGGCCGGGCTCAAGGCCGAGCCCGCCTGGCAGGAGCTGCGGGCGGCGGCAGAGGCGGAGTCGGCGCGGCTGAAGGCAGCGCTGTCGCCCAAGCTGCAGGCAGCGTTGGCCGAGGCAGCACTGGCCAAGGCAAAGAAGAAAAGCAAACCATGACTTGCAGCAATGGTGCCTGTATTCACTGTTTCACACACCAAGCGTCCCCTCCTCCCGTGCTCGCACACTTTTTTTTTTTTTTTTTCGTTGCCCCTGCCCCCTCCGCTGACGAACCACATGACCCACGCCTCTCCTTCACCCCCCCTACTGCATCCCTATGCCGCTGCTGCTGCATCCCGTTGCCTCCCCGACTGTGTGGTGTGAATGGCAGCCCAAAGTGCGCCAGCTGCTAGCATGTATGAGCAGCCCCCTGCCCAAGGAGCAGGTCAGACTGCAGGCCTTCGAGTGTGGCAACGCAGGCAGGGGCGAGCCCTTGGACAGATGCGATCACGTACCTCGCTACGCCGCTTGGCTGACAAGCGGGCACAGCAGCAGCATGGCAGCAGCTGGCGTGGCACGACCCGTCGGCAGGCCCCACTAGTGCTCTGCAAACCTGGGTCCTCAGCCACTGG
>JTEE01000129.1:61560-71881 GCA_002896455.3 Chlorella sp. ArM0029B | reverse complement strand
CAGCCCAGTGCTGTCGGTGCCCTCGCGGTTGTTCAGCCACACGGTGATCTGCTCCAGCACGCCCTGCAGCACAGCAGGGACACAGCGGGCACAGCACGGGTCGGAGTGGGCATGGAGGTTGTGTGTGTGGGCAGGCGGGCCGGGGGGACATGCGCACGGCATAGCCACACCCACTCCACCACCCATGCCTAGTTTGCCCCAGCCCACTCCTCCTCCACCCGAGGCTGCCACACCATCTGACCACCCCTGCCTGTGAGGGACAGGTTGCCAGGATTCAGCCTTGCCACGCAGCTTTCAACCTTGGCCGTCATCATCCCCTCCTTACCACGCACTCTCCCTAGTTAGTATGTTTAACCCACCATGTGTGACAGCTCACCTTGTCTGCCAGCTTCAAGTAGTGGCCCCAGTTGGAGGCGGTCCCCTCGCAGCCCAGACCCGAGGCCAGTCCAACCTGGGTGTTGCCCTGCATCAGGGGGGCACCTGAGGGGGGGAGAAGGGAGAGGGAGGTGCGGTTGAGGGGGGGGCAGTGAGCACAAGGGGGACGGTGGGACGTCCCTGGGACGTCCACGGTTGGACGTCTCAGGGACGTCAAATTTTGTACGTCTACTTGCAGGTCCCCGAGACGTCCCGGGACGTCCACCAGTGGACGTCCCTTGGATGTCCCTGCTTGGACGTCCACCATTGGACGTCCCTTGGATGTCCCTGCTTGGACGTCCAGCAGAGGGCATCCAGGTATCCAGCAAAGCAATGTTTTCCTTATTAGGAAGTGCTAAGGAGCACTGATTTGTAGGTGGGCTGCGCGCCAGAGGCCCCCCCTCGAGGTGCAGACTCCTGCTGCAGCCATGCCGGCCTTCAACCATGGATATATGCACGCTAGCACAACACCCTTGCAGCGGTGCCAGCACAGAGCGTGCAGGAAACGGCATCAGCACAGTCGCCAGGAGCACAGAAGCAGCTGCAGCAGCAGCAGCAGCATAGTGAACAGCAGCAGCAGCGACATACGCAGTCAACGGCAGCAGCCACCGCAGCAGCCACCGCAGCAGCAACACAGTCACCAGCAGCAGCAGCAGTGGCCATGTCAGCTGCAGCAGGGGTCCCGGCACTCACCCTTGTCGTCGGGGCATGCCTGCAGGAAGCCGCTGCCGCCGGCGCACAGCTGGTCGGTCCACCCGGGCAGGCAGCCGTCCCACACACTGATTGGGGCAGTCCTGCGGGGGTGAGCAGGAGGAGCGGGCAGCGAAAAAGCGGCCGCTGGAATGAGCTGGAACGGCGTCCGGCCAGCGCCCCCCGCCCTGGAATTTAGAACGTGTGCTATAATTGACGCCAAGCTCTTGCGCACAAACGCCGACTGATTCTGGGGGGCGGGAAGCCGTGGCAGCCTTGCACCAGCAGCCAAGACCCATGTCACGAAAGTTCCTGCCCCGCATTGACCGCCAGAGCTTGTGTGCGTCGAATGCCCAGCAGCACCAGCATGCCGGTTCTGGCATACGGCAGCCTAGCTGTCTCCCGGGAGGAGGAAGCCAGCCTGGCTGGCGGTGGGCGCCCATCACTTCTCTGTTCACAAGGCGGGTTCACAAGGCGCTTCACAAGGCGGGTTCACTGAGGTGGGACCCTTTACCATGACCTCTCAAGACCAAGGCGAGGCCGACCTTCAAGGGGCACTGTGTGCTTGCACCGCCATGCACATGCTGCCCCGCGGGTTGCCCTTTCTACGCTTCGCCGCGCGCATGTGCTTCGCCGCCTGTCCGCCTGCTGGCAACATCTCAGTCGCTGCACCGCCCCCACCGCCTTGCTAGCGATCACAAGTGCCTTTCAAATCGTTGCTTGGAGCATTGGAGCCAGGGACGGGCAAGCGCCGATGTTTCCGCTTTGGTCGCGGGCACTGGGGCCGCCCACCAGGCGGCGTGCCGCCCGGGCAGCTGGGGCAGCAGGGTGCAATCGCGATGTCTTGACGATCGGTGATCACCATGAGCAGGTGGGCTTGCGGGGATGGGCGCCCAAGCCCTTCTGGCGGACAGCCGCTGCTTGCAACAGTGCATGGAGGTAGCAGCTTTGTTCAAGCTGGATTCAACTGCTGCCGCCGGCCGGCCCCTGCAGGGAGGGGAGACGGCACTTCTGCCGGCGCCACTGCCGCTGCCCTCCTCCTGGCAAAGCAGCAGCGGCAGCAGGGCGTGGCATGGCAGCACTGCACAGCTGCGTCTCATGGCCACATCTCCGCCCTGGCAGCGCAGCTTTGCCAGCAGCGGCAGCAGCAGTGGGCAGGCCAAGGACAGCAGCAGCGGTGGAAGCAGCAGCAGCGACAGCAGCAGCGACAGCGGCAGCGATGAATTGGCGCACTGCCAGGAGGAGACTGCTGCCGCTGGCGACACACCGTCTGACCGCCGGTGGCGGGGTGGCAACCGCCCCAGTGAAGTGCTTGACTACGATGCGGCACAGCTGGCGCGCAGCTTGGGGCTGCCCGGCTCGGCTGTGCAGCAGGGAATGGACAAGTTGTCAGGCATCCGGCAGCAGGGCGTGCTGGATTGGGGCAGCGGGGTGGCGGCACACCTGCGCAGCCTGGGGGTGGGGCAGCAGCAGCTGGCGCGGCTGGTGGTGCGCTGCCCAGCGCTGTTCAGCTGGCGAGCACAGGAGAGAGCGGCGGTGCTGTTTGGGCAGCTGCTGCAGCTTGGCATGACAGCTTCAGCGGCTGCAAAGCTCTTTGATCAGCGGCCAGTAGCAGCACAAATACCCAGCTTTCAGCCAGCCATCAGCGCCCTGCGGGAGACGTGGGGTCTGAGCGATGCGCACATAGCGACAGTCTTGAAGCGAGAATTCAGCTTGCTGTCGTTGAGCGCCGAGCAGCTGGCCGCGTGCCAGCGGCTGCTGGACGAGGAGCTGGGCGTCGGCAAGGAGCTGTGCGCCAAGATCATCTACTCTGCACCCCGGGTGGTTGGCAGCAGTGAGGCAACGCTGCGGCAGCGGTGCCGGGCGCTTGTGGCGGTGAGTTCACAAGTAGTGGTGTTGCTTAAAGCTTGATGTATCAATGCATGCGTGATGTTGGCTGCCGTGCTGCCGTGTGGGATGAGCAGAAGTGTGCAGCAAGCCGTCAGTGCAGCACTAGCATTGCTACCCGTCATCCACGGCGCAGCTTTGGCTGAGGTGCCTCCAGTGCAGTGCTGCCGGTGGTGTGGGTGCCACGCTACGGGAACGCTCCAACCACCCCGTGCTCTGCCCTTGCCTCCTTGCAGGTGTTTGGCAGAGAGGCGGTGCGGGCAATGGTGAAGAGCACGCCTGGCCTGCTCGTTGTCGACAGCTCCACGTGGCAGGCAAATTTGGAAGTGATGGAGCGTGTGGGCGTGTCAGACCCGGTGGCGGTGGCGCTCAATTGTCCACTTGTGCTGACCACGAATTCATTGTCACCCGACCGGCAGCTGAGCCGGCTAGCGGTGGAGCGCTGCATGGGCCTCACGCCTGCTGCCGCTTATGAGGACCATGCCGGCTACATTGCCGGCTACAGCTCGCAGCGGCTTGTGGGCCGCCTGCTGTACCTGGAGCGGTGCGGCCTGCTGCCGCTGCTGGTGCGAGACAAGCGGGCTGCTCGGCAGCAGTGGCGGCAGAAGCTCGGCCTGAAACGCGGCAAGAAGACCGCGCCTGGCGAGCCGCCATTCATTAGCCTCAGTGATGTGTGCACCCTTTCGGACGCTGATTTCCTGGAAGAGCTGCGGCTGCACGGCTGTGGCAGCGACTTTGCCGTCTTCGAGACCGGGCTCCAGGCTGAGCCCGCCTGGCAGGAGCTGCGGGCGGCGGCAGAGGCAAAGTCGGCGCGGCTGAAGGCAGCTCTGTCGCCCAAGCTGCAGGCAGCGCTAGCCAAGGCAGCACTGGCCAAGGCAAAGAAGCAAAGCAACGCATGACTTAACAACGGCGCTTGTATTCACTCTTTCACACGCCATGCGTCCCCTCCTCCCGTGCTCGCACACTTGTTTTTGTTTCCGCTGTCCCTACGCCTTCCGCTGACGAACCACATGTCTCATGCCCCTGCGTCAATCCCCCTACTGTCCCACCGTCCTGCCGGTTTCCTGCCACCCTCCAGCCTGTCCTGCCGGCCAAGGCAGAGAAGCATTGCAACTCGTGACTGCATCATGGTGCCTAAATCCACTCTTTCACACAACAAGCTTCCCCTCCTCCCGTGCTCTCACATCTATTTTGTTTCCCGCTGACTCTGCACCCTCCGCTGATCGATCACCTGAGTATCATGCCTCTGCTTCAAACACCTGCTGCATCCCTCTGCCGCTAATCCTGCATCCCGTTGCCGCCCCGACTGCGTGGTGTAAATGGCAGCTCAAAATGTGCCAGCTGCTGGCATGGATGAGCAGCCCCTGCCTCAGGAGCGGGTCAGACTGCATGCCTTCGAGGGTGGCAACGCAGGCAGGGGCGAGCCCTTAGAGAGCCGCGATCACGCCCCTCGACATGCCGCATGGCTGGCAAGGTGTGGCAGCTGGCACGGCATCACCCCCCCGGTATTGCATCTGGTAACCTGGAAAATCAGCCGCTGGCGGCGGTGCTGCAAGAGGACGCTCGTCTCCTAGGAGGCCTGGCCTGGCTGCATGCATGACAGCCCCGGGGCCCCACTCCCGGCCTGCTGCGACTCGGGCAGTGCAACAATAAAATGTACATTGATGTTGTTGCCCAAGATGGATATGCAGGTAGTGAGTGTTATTGCTGCTGGACACCGGGGCGCCAGGTGTTGAGGGATGGAGGAATGCTGGCCGCGAGGTAATAATTGGCAATGGTGCGCGGGGAAGATGTGGACACGAGGTGAGGCGCAGCGTCGGTTCATTGCTCTATCTCACACGCTGCGGGCGGGCGGGGCTCTTGAATGCAGGGCGGCCAGCAAGGTCAGGCGAGGTAGGCAGTGCAAAGGGTGAGGGGAACATGGGATGATGGCTGCAGGTATGCATCAAGGAGTGAGGACAGATCAGGTGGTGGGGTCACAAAAAGCAGGCGGGGTGCTCTCAAGTGGATAGGATGCGTCACAACGAGGTGTGCTGTACACGAGATGGGTGGACATGCTGAACATGGTGTCATGTCGGTGTCGGACACCGGTTGCTGTGAAGGCTGTCGAAAAGCGGGCATGCATGCATGGATGCGAACGTGGGTGATGTGAATTGGGTGGGTGCAGATGATGTGGGGGCGATGAAGTGTGTAGGGTGCATTTGGGAGAGCGTATATGGTTGGCCTATTTCAGGCAGAGGCTGGCGCCAGGTCAGCAGCCCCCTGCCAGCTCAGCGCTCAGCGGCCGTACAGGTAGGTGTTGGCCTCCTGCAGCCATGCCNCTCACTCGACCGCCTCCTCGTCCGCCTTCCACGCCGTCTGGTCCACCCACGATCCCTGGGCGGGCAGGTCGCTGGTGGGCAGCGCCACGTAGGATGCATTGCTGTCCTCTGTCAGCGCCAGCATGGCGACGTCCCACGAGGCCTGGCTCCTGGGGTTGGCAAACTCCTGGAACTGGGCCTTGTCTGCACACACACACACACACACACAGATGGACGTGAATCCTCGTTCAGGGGATGTGCACAGCTGTAACGACTAGGCTAGTCAGATGGCGGGGAAGAGGGAGGGTGCCGCACGGATGGGGCAACTCGAAACAGTGCGGAGTGTGGGGGCCAACGCACACAGAAGGCATGCAGATGGCAGGTTGGACCGGGTGCCAGAGGTGGTGGGCGGCGGACAAAAGGGGCAGGCAGCGATATGGCACCCAGGCCACTTCGAATGCGCTTCCGGTGCTAAACTTGCCCCGCAAACATACGGGTTGACCAGCACGCAAAACAGGGAGGTGGGCAGCAAAGGGCGGGCAGCAAAGGTGGTGGGGCAGGTTGATGTGGGCAGAGCAGATCAGGGCACAGTTCCTGCATAATCTGAAACCAGCAACTCTCAACTGGCCCACTCACCCAGGTTGACAAGCACGGCGGCAACGGTGTGGTTCATGCCTCCCACCCACACAGTCACGTCAAGGGCGTCAGTGGCGACGCCGTCGGCAAACACGCACTGCAGGGAGGGGAGGGGGGCGGTGGGAGGAGGGCACAGCGGCAGGCGAGGCGGGCGTGGTCAGAGTCGTTTGCTGTGGTTTTCCCCACAGTGAGAGCCACTGTTTGGTGCCTCTCTGCAACCCCTACCTCACCAACAGATCGGTCCAATGACAAGCGCATGGGAGGGAGCGAGGGAGGGAGGCCAGCAGGCACCCCCCCCACACCACCACCACCACCAGGCCTGCCCGCTCCTTGTGAGACCCCAGCCCGCCCAGGCCGCCCTCCCAACCTGCGCTGCTGTGAGGATGTAGCCGGGTGCGATGAGGGAGCCGGCGCAGGTGGTGGTGGGTGTGGTGACCACAGCCATCCAAGGGAAGTCGCCCTCATCCGGGTACAGCTGCGGTTGGAGGGGCGGGTGGGGGTGTGGGGCGTGAGGGTGACCACACAGGTCTGCAAACGGCGTGCTTCAGCCCTCATGTACTCGGGCGCACAGCGCCTCTGTTTCATCACAGGGCAGGTCAGGTGAGGTCAGGTCAGGGCAGGCCGGGATAGCAGGCGCCCCCCAAGCATCTGCATGAACTGCACTGTTGCCCAGCTGGGTCCCTCCCTCTCAGGCGCTCCTGTCCCGATCTGCACCCTACTTCCATGCTCGTGTCCCGCCACCCAGCCTTGCCCTCTCCAAACCCCTGCCTCACCTCTGGGTAGTTGTCCTGGCACCACTCGTCATCGGTGCCCTCCTCAACCTTGGTCATGCAGCAGTCCTCACGCCCGTCGGGGGAGACGGTGCTGCAGGTGGAGCCAACCAGGGGGGTGTACAGCTGCAGAGGGCGACAGTTGGGAGAGGGAAGGGGGCGGTTAGGGGGTGAGGACGGAAGGCTGTGGTGTGGGCAATGCGACCCCCCCTGCTGCCCCGAGGTTGCTGGCACACCGCCCTCATCGTCCGCCCTCAGCCCGCCGGTGCACCCTCCCCTGCCGCTTCTTGCCAGCGTCCCACCCACCCCTCCAGCACAATCAATCAATCAATTGCGATTCAAGTCCAGGAGGCTCCTCCTCAGCATCCCAGCACAGCTATCACACTGCCAAGCAGACAGGTTGTGCGCAGGCCCGGCCCCTCAGATATCCACCCACCCAGCCAACCAACACACACGCGCAGCTCCAATGCAGCCAGGGGTGTGGCCTGCAGCCCGGGGCACCCTCCCCCCTCACCTCTGGGTAGTTGTCCTGGCACCACACGTCCTCGGTGTCCTCCTCCACCTTGGTCTTGCAGCAGTCCTCGTTTGTGTCAGGAGCGACTGTGCCGCAGGAGGAGCCATCCAGGGGGGTGTACAGCTGCGGGGGCAGGAGGGAACAGGGATGACGCATTGGTTTCGTAATGTAAAATGGGCAGCTGGCAATTTCTGGGCGGGCCACCATGGGGCCACCAAGCCAGGATCCGAGACACCAAAGAGGGACGGGACAGCCTGTGCAAAGGCAAGAGCCGGGTGGTGCATGCAAACACAGTGCTGCCCCCTCCACCCCTGCCTCACCTCTGGGTAGTTGTCCTGGCACCACACGTCCTCGGTGTCCTCCTCCACCTTGGTCTTGCAGCAGTCCTCGTGGGACTCAGGGGAGACGGTGCTGCAGGAGGATCCCAGCAGCCTGAACAGCTGCAAGCGGGGAGGGGGGAGGCATCGGCGGGGAGCGGGGCAGGGATGGACTTGGGGTGGGCACGGGTGGGCACGGGTGTAGGGCAGGGAATGGTAGCACAGGCATGTACGCATGTCGGCAGGCATGCCTCTGGCTGCCGCTGCCATGCAGGCTGCCATGCAGGCTGCCATGCAGCTCAAACATTGCTCAGCCCCCTTGGGCCCCCTGCGCCAGGGGCCCCGGACGCCAGCTGGCTGCCACTCACGTCGGGATACTGCTGCAGGCACCAGCTATCAGACTGGTCGTTGGATACGGCCTTGTCGGTGCAGCAGTTTGCCATGTCATTTGGGCTGACGGTGCCGCACGAAGAGCCGAGCACCGCGGCTGCAAGTCATGCGAGAGGGGGCGGCGTCGGGAACGGGGGCAGGGTTGGCATGGTGCTGATGACATACAGCTGGGCTGTGTTGGCGGCTTGGAGTTTGCACGACTGGCAAAATTGGATTTCTGAAACACAACCTGTGTCCTGCATTAGGCAGGTCTGGCAGGCGGGCATCCTGCAATCGCGATTCGTGCAATAGTGCCGCAGGCGCCGCCGCTCTTCACCGGCATGCACCACTCCTTTTCACTGGCAGACCCGCACCTCGCGACACCGTCGCGGCCATCATGGCCACAAGAAAGAAGGCCGGGAGACGCATGGCGCGGTGGCGAAGCGGGGAGCGTTGCGGAGGGTGCCGCTCGGGGTGGGGAGTGAGACGCCTCTGGGGAGGGTGCCTGTTCCGGAAAGCGTAATCAGAGGTCTTATGGGAAGAAGGGAATTGATGTTGACTGAGCAGCGGAGGGCCTTTGAAGGCCCTGACGCGTCGCGGGTCAGACAGCCTCGCCAGCTGTCCGCCTGCTCTAGGCGCGAACAGCTGGCATGTACTGTCGGGCGGCTTGAACAAGCGCTCAAACTCTTGTGTGTGTGTGTGCACCCCTAGCAAGCACCGCAGGAAGGTGGGGTGGCTCGCCTGCCACATGCCGTGGGCCAAACGCTTAGTCGCTGCCTGGACGCACATTGTTGATGATATATCAATGATCAAGGCATGCTCACTGCGGCTGTGTTGCTCAGAGCCCTGCCAGCGGTTCAGTGGTCCCCCCCAGTAGCGATTCGCCTCGGCGGGACTGGGTACTGCATGCAGGCAGTGCTGTTGCCCGGGTCAGAGCCACTGCGCGAGAGAGACACCAGTGTGTCTGTGGTTTGACAACGGCCCTGGCATGCAGTGGTCAGTTGCCCTTTACAGTGCGGGATCCACGCCCGATGCAGGTCGTGGCAACGTGCACAGGCGGCACTCACGTGCAGTGAACTGTGGCCACACCACCGGCAGCCGGGCTACTTTCCCGCCCCTTGTGACTTCCTCAGTGAGCAGCAATGGGCAGGGTTTGGCATATCAGAAGTTAGAGGCTGCCTGCCCACGATGTCAGGCTTCTGCACCCTTGTGGGATGGGCGTGAGTGATGCTTGCCAGCTGCCATGCAGGACAACCGCTGCCTTGGGGCGCGGGCCCTCGATGTTGTCCTCATGATGAGCATTGAGGGTCAACTTACGTTGTTGCATCAGCATCCACGCCCAAATGTGGATTATGCTGCGCTGCAAACATACGTCGATTGTGAACAATGTGCACGCAGTGCTGCCGCCACTGCACCGCCGGCATGGCAGCACCAGCAAAACCATTCCAGGGCGCACCCCCAAGGATGGTTCACCTCTTCAATACGCCGTGACTCCGTAGCCTGCTCTCCTGTTCCTCGCCGCTGCGGTATGTTTGAACGAGCGGCAAGGCGCGTGCCAGCCCCAAGGAGGAGTGCGTGACCCCGAGCTTCTGAGCTCCAACTTATTCCGAGCATAGAGCGTCATGGAGGCTCTGCTAGTGCCCAAGGCGGCCTCGCAAGTCCGGCGCCCCGCCTGCTTCGTGCTCCTGCTGGCCACTCTAGCCCTTGTGTCCCTGGTGAGCAATTGGCGCGATTTCATTGGGGCGAGGCAGAATCCAGCCCGCTGGAGTCGTGGCGGGCACGGCTGCAGCTGCCTTTAGCGCCCCCGTACCGCTCACGCCGCCCGCCGTTCCGCAGGTCGGGCCAACCGGAAGCGGCAGCGCCCCACGGCACTCCTCAGCAGTGCCACAGCAGCAACATCAAAGGCCTGGGCGCACGCACACGCAGGCACACAGCTTGCCGTTACCAGAAGTGCTGCGCCTCGCTGCGCCTGCTGCAGCGGCGGCAGTTGAGGCGGAGCTGCCTCGTCACCCCGACACATCAGCCTTGTCAGCAGAGGAGGCTGCTGAAGTTTTGCCCGGCGGCGCCAATGACAGCTACGTGTCGCTCTGCATTATAGTGAAGAGTGAGTGAGAGGCAGGGGGTATGGCAGAGGGCGCGGGTGTGCCAGCAGGCGGGCGGGCGGGACGGGGGCGTGATGGCACCTGTACTTGTACTTGCATGTGTACTGTTGGTGCTGTGCTGTGCTAAAGGCAACAAGGTGCATGCATGAGGAAACAGCACATCCAGTCCGGCCGCTGTCCGTGAAGGCAGGCTGACTCCCCCGGCTCCCTGCTGCTGTGCTGTGCACGCTGTGCTGCAGATGAGCACTGCGACATCCGGGAGTGGGCGCTGCACCACGCGTCCCTGGGTGTGGGCAAGATTTACCTTTTCGACACTCAGGTG
>JTEE01000129.1:31680-60150 GCA_002896455.3 Chlorella sp. ArM0029B | reverse complement strand
GCGTGCTGGCTTCCTACTCCGCCTGTAACCCAGGTGCGCTGGCTGGGGCCGTGCCCCTGGGTTGGAACTTGTACTAACCCCCTTGGTTTGGCTGCGCATATGTGTTGCAGGGTAGATGTGCCTCTCCAGCTTTGACGTCGCTGGGGGGTCACAGCCGGTGCACTTTGTGGCCGATCTCTCTGCATACTTGTTTGGTCCCAGACACCCGTGTGTCTGTGTGTGTCTGCCCCCCTTTTTGTATGCCTTTCCGTAGAAGTAAGCAACAGACTGAAGAGCTTTGTGCAGCCAGAGCACGTGCACCGGTTGCAGGTGCGAGGGCGGGCTTAGGGGCGGGAGATGGCAAGTGGGCGAGCGAGGAGGCAGGCAAGCGCAGCGGGCGAAGGAGGGGCAGGCAGCAGGATGCGGCTGGGGACGGGGCGGGTAGGCCTGTGGGGCGCCTCTGGGAGCAGTGTGGCCAGGGCCTGTGGTGTGTTTGGCACGGCCTTTGCACGCGATGCATCTTCGCCATTGAGTTTGCCCCACCTGGCATGTGCAGCAGCTGCACCCTGAGCGGCACCTCATGCGACAAAGGCTTGGTGCTGGTCTTCAAGCTCGTGACGTCGCTTTGTGTGCGCACTCTTGCAACCATGCGGCTGCAGACGGTGCACACGTTTGCGTTCAAGCACAAGAAGTATGCAGTCAACACGGCGGGTGTGAGGGTGTTGAGGCCAATCATCCCCAAGGCCCAGGTGCGGGAGTGGGGCAGTTTGTGTGGATGTGCGTGTTTGAATGAGCTTCTAGGTGGGTTGAACAGGGGGACATGCTCACAGGGCAGAAGGCTCGCGGGGTCGAAACGCTGGTACTACAAGTTCCAAACAGCCAGGACTGGGCGGAAGTCTGATGGCTGGGCGTGCCCTGTTTGAGGAGCAGGGTGTGCAGGGCCTTCCAGTGCATGATTGCAAGCCGCGTGGGCGGGCGGGGCAGCACGTGTGTGGCAAGCACCTGGCAGGTGCCATGCAGGCGCCGGGCAGAGCCTGCCCATTGCCCCTGCTCTCCTGCCCCCTGTGCCCCTGGTCTCATCCCACACACGGCACCCCCCACACCCGGCGGATGCCCCCTCGCAGGTGTCTTCCAAGCAGGCCTTGCTGCACCACTACATTTCGCGCTCCTTGGCCGACTTCGAGGTGGGTGCTGGGCAGGGCAGCGTGGGGCAGTGGCCCAGCTGGTGCATCGTGCCCACATGAGGGGGGGTGTGGCAGGCCGCGACTAGTGCTCGTTTGCTGGGCCTGGGGACCACCACCCAACTTGGCAGATTGTTAAAGTCAGCCAGGCCGCCCCACGCCTGCGCCCCCCTGCTTCTGTTGTCGATCAATCAATTACATATCAAATCCAGGGGGAGCCAGCAAGGTCTCATGGGACAGGGTGGGGTTGAGTGTATCAAAATGTAGTTTGTAGCAAAGAAAAAGGAAACGTGCGGTGCGGGCACTGGCAGGCTGCGCCACCCAGGCCGTGGGTGGAGAGATGGAGGGCGGGAAGAGGTCTGTGAACTGTGTACGAAGGGTGGTGTAGAGGGGGCAGTGAAACGCAAAGTGTGGCACGTCTTCTGTGGGAGCAGAGCAGTGGGGGCAGTGCAGGGCGTGTGTGCGCCGGGCAGAGGCTGCCTCTCGGGCGAGGGGGAGGCACCGGTCGTGTGAGATGCATGTGGGGCAGAACCAGTCACCGGGTGGCGGCTCTGGGAGGGGAGGGTCAAGGCATTGGCAGTGCCATGCCTTGTCTCATGAGTCGCAGAGTAAGAGGGGGTTGTGGGCAGGCCAGGTGGGGACGGCGCAGTGCATGCATGGCTTTTTGTGGTAGCGGGCCTTTTCTGCAGTTGAGTGTTCTCCCCTCAACCCTGCAACCCTTGTTCTTTCCACCTGCCTTGTGCACAGGTCAAGATGCAGCGGCGGGGCGGGGAGGGGTCTGTGAAGACCCTGTCAGGCTTCCTTTCTTACCACAAGAAGGCCACCGACACGTGCCTATCCGCAGTACCGCTGGGCCAGGCATTGGCAGCACAATTTGACTTGAACAGGCACGTGCCGAAGCTCTGCCTCGACACAGAGCGGCGGCGGCGCGCCCAGTGACGACAATGCGCACACGACTTCCCACCATCCCCTTGATTCGTCTTCATGCAACCGCTTTTCTGGCCTGGTTGAACCAATGCCCACAACTTTGCCCACATTCTTCGCCGGTTGGCCAATCTTGCTGCGGCAGGCTGCCAGGAATGGCAATCAGTTCCAATCAGCTTCGCTGGGGGCCCCGGGCCTGGGCCCCTCCAGGGCCCTTCTGGGCGCGTCTCTTCCGTCCTTGATACTGGAGAAGGTGGCAGGATGGCCCTGGAGGGGGGCCAGCGGCGAGCGGGGCCACCGCTGGCGCCCACTGGCGGCACCGCCGCCCGCGGCCGGTCCTCTCCAACAAGTGGGGCTGCCTTTCTCTTTGAGCAGTTGAGTCCCGGGCATTCGCAATGCGCTTGGTGGGATCGTGGGACAGCGTGTTTCCCATCAGTTCCCCTCTCCACTTCCGGGAAATGACCGGAGTGGTGCTACCGCTGCGGCAGCGCCACAGGTGGCTGCTTGCAGCCAAGTTTACTTGAATATGGACCATCACTGGTCTTCTTGTAAGTTATATTGGCACTTTCAAAGGGCAGGAGGGGTCAGCAACAGGACTGATCCAGAGAGTGGTTTGGGGCACCGGCCGCTGACGCCCTCGCGGCAGGGGCGGGCACCAGCGGTGCTGTTTTTTCTTCTTCATGTGCCTGATCTCGCCATCCCCAGATTATCGACTATGGTGAGTCCATAGAAACAAAGAACAGCTTCAACAGACCTCTAATTGGGCTATTTATCCAAAATGGCAGGGGGCTGGGAGGCTGAGAGGAATAACCCAGTACTGGAGTGCAGTGCTGCCGCCGCTGCACCGCCGGTATGGCAGCACACGCAAAACCAGCAAAACCTTTCCAGGGCGCACCCCGAGGATGTTTCATTTCTTCTTCTATTTAAAGGCACGGCGTGACTCAGTAGCCTGCTCTCCTGTTCCTCGCCGCTGCGGTATGTTCAAGCGGCAAGGCGCGTGCCAGCCCCAAAGAGGACTGAACCCGAGTGCGTGACCCCGAGCTTCTGCTTCACAACTTATTCCGAGCACAGAGCGTCATGGGGGCTCTGCAAGTGCCCAAGGCGAGGCTGCAAGTCCGGCGCCCCGCCTTCTTCGTGCTCCTGCTGGCCACTCTAGCCCTTGCGGTGTCCCAGGTGAGCAATTGGCGCGATTTCATTCATCCAGTCATTGGGGCGAGGCAGAACCCAGCTCGCTGGGAGTCGTGGCGGGCACGGCTGCCGCCGCCTTAGCGCCCCCGCTCACGCCCCTCGCCTTGGCACATGCCGTTCCGCAGGTTGGGCCAACCGGAAGCGGCAGCGCCCCATGGCACTCCTCAGCAGTGCCGCAGCAGCAGCAGCAAAGGCCTGGGCGCAGGCACACGCAGGCACACAGCTTGCCGGTACCAGAAGTGCTGCGGCTCGCTGCGGCTGAGCCTGCCGCTGCAGCGGCGGCAGTTGAGGCGGAGCTGCCACGTCACCCCGACACGTCGGCCTTGTCAGCTGAGGAGGCTGCTGAAGTTTTGCCCGGCGGCTTCAATGACAGCTACGTGTCGCTCTGCATCATAGTGAAGAGTGAGTTGGAGGCAGGGGTACGGCAGAGGGCGCGTGTGTGCCAGCTGGCGGGCGGGCGGGACGGGGGCCAGCACGTGGCGTGATGACACTTGTACTTGCACGTGTACTGTGCTGCTGTGCTGAGGGCAACAAGGTGCGTGCATGGGAAAACATTGTATCCGACAGCCAGTCCGGCACCTGCCGTGAAGGCAGGCTGACCTCCCTGCCTCCCCTGCTGTGCTGTGCTGCTGCTGTGCTGCAGATGAGCACTGCGACATCCGGGAGTGGGCGCTGCACCACGCGTCCCTGGGTGTGGGCAAGATTTACCTTTTCGACACTCAGGTGAGGCGGGGCCACCCAGAAGAGGACTTCTTCCCTGCGTCAGGAAGGGTGCTGCTGGTGTGGCATCAGACGGCGTCAGGCAGGGCAGCAAGGGCGGGGGCAGGCAAGGCAGGCAGCGTGTTGCCGGCCGGCTGTCTGACAGTCTCCCCGTCTGATCCTCCTGCCTGCAACCTGTTCCACTCTCGCCTGCAGTCTGAGCCTCCCATGCGCCCCGTGCTGGACGACGTGATTGCCTCGGGCCTGGTGGCTTACCACTACCTCACAAACGACACCACAGAGGTGAATGCCTGGGCACTTTCTTTCTTTCTTTCGCATCATGACAGCACTTTTGGCATCTTCACCCCGCATCTGGAAGGGCCCTTTGGGATGATGCTGGGGCAGTGGCATGTGCCGTAAGGCAGCAAGCAGGCACCCCTTATCACACGCCCTGCATGCACCACTCCTCAGCATTTGGGGCACCAGGCCATCAATGTGTTGGGAGGCGGAATGCACTGCTGCGGTCTGTGCCTGAACCGAACTTGGCACCAGCTGACCTGGCTGTGGCACTGCTGCGCTGTCGTCGTTGGCCGGATTCCAACTTACCTCGGGGCGGCATAGGCATGCTCCTGTGCTGTGCTGTGCCCTGCTGGGCTGTGCTCCGTGGTGCGCCGACCCTACCGACCCTGCTGACCCTGCTGCGCTGTGCCCGTGGTGCGCCGACCCTGCTGACCCTGCTGACCCTGCTGTGCCCTGCTGCGCTGTGCCCCGCAGGTGAAGTTAGAGGAGCCGCCCCCGGGGCGCTCCGTCAACTGGCAGCGCCCCGTCTACGACCTGTGCATACGCCGCTACGGGCCGCGCCACAAGTGGATGGGTGAGCAGCRGCGCATACGTGTGTGGTTGTGGTTGTGCGTGCAGGCGGGGGAGGTGTGCAGTG
Source organism: Chlorella sp. ArM0029B (assembly GCA_002896455.3). Taxonomy (NCBI): domain Eukaryota; kingdom Viridiplantae; phylum Chlorophyta; class Trebouxiophyceae; order Chlorellales; family Chlorellaceae; genus Chlorella; species Chlorella sp. ArM0029B. Next base: position 55,242 of record JTEE01000129.1, on the reverse strand, counting down.
CTGGCCTGTGCAGCGCAGGCTCAAGGGGGCTGTGCTGGTGAGACTGCAAGAGCAGTGCTGCCTGCCACCTGTTTGTTGCCTGCCGTCTGGGCAGCCAACGATTGCGGCACCATTGCACAAGTCCTGGGCTTGTGATCATGGAGCTGACGCACATCGCTGCTGTAGAGTGCTTGCACTTCCCGCCTGCTCTGTCCAAGCATTCTAAACACTCAGCGAGAACAGCACCCACGTCCCCTATCCCCAACTCCCATTTGCCAGGCTTCATTGATGCCGACGAGTTTGTTGTATTRGAGGGTGCCACCCCCCAGGCCCCCGGCTCCCTGCCAGACCTTCTTGAGCAGTACCAGCAGTACGGCGGGCTGGCGCTGCACTGGAAGTTCTTTGCCTGTGCCGGCCACCTGCTGCGCCCAGCCGCCGGCGTGCTGGCATCCTACTCCGCCTGCAACCCAGGTGCGCTGGCTGGGTCCGAGTCCCTGAGTTAGCCGCCTTTGGCTTGGCTGTGTGATATGTTTTGCAGGGTAGGTATGCTCTCCAGCTTTGGCGTCGCTGGGAGCAAAGCTTACAGCCGGCGCAGATCGTTGCCGATCTCTGCATACTTGGTTGGTCCCTGACACCCGTGTCTGTGTGTGTGTGCCCCCCGCCTCTGGTTCTCCGCAGGAGTGAGCACCCTAGTGAAGAGCTTTGTGCAGCCAGAGCACGTGCACCGGTTGCAGGTGCGAGGGCGGGTTTCGGGGCGGGGCATGGCAAGTGGGCGGGCGGGGAGGCAGGCAGGCGCAGCGGGCAGAGGAGGGGCAGGCAGCAGGATGCGGCGGGGGATGGGGCGGGTAGGCCTGTGGGGCTCCTCTGGGAGCATTGTGGCCAGGGCCTGTGGTGTGCTTTTGCAGGCAATGCACCTCCGCCAATAGTTTGGCCCACCTGTCCTGCACCAGCTGCACCCTCGGGGGCACCTCAGGCGACAAACGCTCGGTGCTGGTTTTCGAGCTCGTGACGTCTCCTCATTTACCCTCTCTTGCAACCATGCCTCTGCAGACGGTGCACACGTTTGCGTTCAAGCACAAGAAGTATGCAGTCAACACGGCGGGTGTGCGGGTGTGGAGGCCGTTCATCCGCAGGGCCCAGGTGCGGGGGTGGGCAGGAGTGTGGGGGAGTTTTGTGTGTATGTGTGTATAGTAGTAGTAGGCAGTGCAAGCCATAGCTGCTGAGCAGCTGTTCAAAAAACCTTATTATCGTGTGTGAATGAGCTTTTGGGTGGGTTGAACAGGGGGACACGCTCCTAGGCTGGCGGGGCGAGAGGCTTGTAGTACCAGTGCCAAACAGCCAGGACTGGGCAGAAGTCTGATGGCTCGCGTGCCCTGTTTGAGGAGCAGGGTGTGCAGGGTCCTCCAGTGCGGTGCTTGCAAGCCGCATGGGCGGGCGGGGCAGCACGTATGTGGCAAGCGCCTGGCAGGTGCCATGCGGGGCAGGGCAGAGCGTGCCCCTTGCCCCTGCCCTCCCGCCCCCTGTGCCCCTGCTCTCATCCCACCTGACAACCCGCACACCCGGCGGATACCCCCTCGCAGGTGTCTTCCAAGCAGGCCTTGCTTCACCACTACATTTCACGCTCTTTGGCCGACTTCGAGGTGGGTGCTGGGCAGGGCAGCGTGGGGCAGTTGCCCGGCAGGTGCATATTGGCCACTTGGGGCGGTGGCAGGCGGGCGTTTGCTGGGCCTGGCCACCACCTGGGGACCACCACCCAACTTGGCAGGTTGTTGAAGGCCGCCCCACGCCTGCGCCCCCCTGCTTATGTTGTGTGTTCTCCCCTCAACCCTGCAACCCTTGTTCTTTCCACCTGCCTTGTGCACAGGTGAAGACGCAGCGGCGGGGCGGGGCGGGGTCTGTGAAAACCCTGTCAGACTTCATTTTCTACCACAAGAAGGCCACCGACACGTGCCTATCCGCAGTACCGCTGGGCCAGGCATTGGCAGCACAATTCGACTTGAACAGGCACGTGCCGAAGCTGTGCCTCGACACAGAGCGGCGGCGGCGCGCCCAGTGATGACAATGCACACACGACTTTACCACTATCCCCTTGATTCGTCTTCATTCAACCGCTTTTCTGGCCTGGTTGAACAAATGCCCACAACTTTGCCCACGTTCTTTGCCGGTTGGCCTATTTTGCTGCCGCATGCTGCCAGGAATGGCACGCCGCATCACCTGATTCCTCCCCAACCTGTCTCACCCATCACCCCCTGATACTATCCATCCCCACCCACTCAAGTTGCCCCACCCTCATTTCACCCCTCAAACACATAGATCTGTCGGAACTGTACAATATCCCCCACGCCCTCCCCCCCCTTGGGGAACCATCTCTTGCTTCTGCATTTTATTCAGTGCAGCCCACGCCATCCCTTTGGGCCTGTGTCTCTAGTTATGTTGTGAAAAGACAGTCTGTAAACCTCAGCTCTGATCAAAGGGTCTGTGCACACAGTTCATGGCAGGCTGGGTGCAGAGGCGGCAGGGAGTCGCGTCCTTACAACAGAAGGCCTGCGAGGCGGGGTGCATGTTTGCGTTGATGTGTGCAGCGCGGCCCTGCTGCTACTGCGCTGCCCCTGCTGCAGCGTGCCGCCGCGCATCGCATGCTGCCTGCACCGCCCAGTGTGCCAGCAGGCTCTGTGCTTGCACATCTGCAGCCGCCTCTGCCAGCAGCAGCTGGCGCTCTGCCTGCGAGGTGCCCGCTGCCGCTGCCAGTGCCAGCTTGGCACCCCGCTGCTGCTCCAGGGCTGCCACTGCCGCCGCGACCTGCTCATGCGCCGCGGCTGCACGGGCGGCAGGGTCAGAAGGCGCACGATGCCCAAAGGTGATGGGCAGCTCTTCTGCTGTCAGCGCCTGGCTGTCCTGCAAGAGAGCAGGGGGAGGAGGGAGACNGGGGGTGAATGTTTGAGAGGTGGAGGGGAGGGTACAGACAATTGTGGGTGCTCGTTTTCACATTCGAAACATTAACCAGTTTCCAGCAGCAACTTGCAAGAACGCATGCACTTGCCAAGCTGGCATGAGGGACACTACCCAGCTCGCCCACCAACGCACCGGCAGCGCTGCGGGCCCCAGCAGCACACGCTCCGCCGCAGCTGTTGCTGCTGCCTGCACCAGCAGCTCGGCAGACTCGATCAGCTGCTGCACACGCCGCGCCTCCACCTCAGCACTGTCCAGCTCAGCATCTGTGGCACCAGGTGCAGGCGCCAGCGCCAGGGCCCGTGCCACCTGCTGTGGCTCTGCGGCAGCCGCCGGAGCGGCCAGCTGCTGCCTGGGGTGCGGCGCTGTTGGGGCTGCCATTGCTGTGCCATGTTGGCGAGCTGCCAGGCTGCCATGCTGGCTGCTTGGCTTGGCAGGGGGCACGGCCCGTGCCTGCCTGACAGGTCTAGGCAGGCCTGCTGCTGCTGTTGCTGGTAACGGGTGGCTGCCGCCAGCGCGGGCGTCGCTGCGGCCGCCCGGCTGCTGTGCGCGGGGCAGCTTGCGGGGCGACCAGCCAGCGCCGCTGTGGCTGCCTGCCCCGGCAGCACCCGTGCCAGCGGCGCCGCCAACATCGGTCGCTGCTCCCTGTCGGCGTGGTGTGGACGGTGCCTGCTGTGGTGCCATTGGTGCCGTTGGTGCTGGTGGCACAGCTGCTGACAGCTGGGCAGGTGCAGCATGCGGTGGCACGTCCATGTACATAGGTGCACCAGCCATGCCTCCTTGCAGCGGCATCCTGGCGGTGCCGATGCTCTGCCGCTCCACGCTCCCGGGTGCCCACCCGCTACTGCTGCCGCTGCTGCAGGCGCTGCTGCCGGGCTGGCTTCCCTGGCTGCCTGCTCCCGCCCCAGGAGCCGGCGCGCCATGGGCTGAAGCTGAGGGCCGCCCAGTAGTACGGGAGGGGCGAGCAGCGGGGGCGGCGTTGGCCGGGTTCCTTGCGGGGCCGTTGGCCTGCCCACCCGCCCTGCACACGAGAGGTTGGCACGTTCAGGCGCCACCCCTAAGTCGACAGTAGGGGGCGCGAACAGCAGCTGCGTGGCGTGGCCCCCGCCACTTCGGCTCGCTTACTTTTGTGCCGCCCCCAGCTTTGCAGCGCGCAGCCGCGCTGCCTCCTCCTCGTTCTTGCGCTCGCGCTCCAGCTTCTTCTGCCGTGCATACTCAAGCAGGCTGGCTTGCGTCAGCGCTTTGTTGGGCACCACGGGGGCAGCTGCGTTGCCGCTGCGCTGCTCCTGAGCCGCCGCCGTTGCCGCCGCCCCAGGGCGAGCGGTGTCCACCGCAGCTGCGCGGCGGCGCTGCGGCGGGTCCATGAAGATGTGTGAGCTGGATGAGCAGACAGAGGCGAAGGCGCGGAGGCCTTTTTCGAGGCGCCTGGCGGCAGCTGTGGTTGGAAGGTTCAAGGGCAACGCAAGAAGCAAGCGACCGGGCAACGCAAGAATTGCCTGGGGTGCTCAGGTGCCGACGAGGCGCTGGAAGGCGGCTGGAAAGCGGGGACCAGAGAGGCCGCGGCCGCTTGACTTTTGGTTTTAGCACCCAGAGCCGCGGCGGAGGTTCCCGAGCTCTCAAACTTCCTGTATGACTGGCACAAGGCCTCCCACGCCCCGGCGCCCATTATGGCTGCCCTCAGGCACCCCAAGCCCAAAGGGACGGTCTTCCGCGACGCGGAGCTGGGTTTTGTGGGTGTAGGCGCAGCTCCAAGGTGAGCAGCGGGCCTGGGGCACCGGAGGCGTTGCAGTTGGGCCGTGCCGCCGCCGGCCCGCCCGGTAGCGGTAACAACGCCGCCCCCACCGTCACCCGCTCTGCCGGCCCGCTGCCGCAGGATTGGCGATATGTGGCAGCACCGCCAGCAAGGAGGCTACGTGTCCTACGGTCTTGAGCCGGACAAAGACATGTTTAGTTCGCGGCCTGGGCCAGGCGAGTTGGCGGTCCTTAGAATTCACCGTGGGTGGTGGCTGCCTGCCTCCCTACCGCCCCTGCAGCTCGACCACCTTTAATGGGCCCCTCTGAACCTGATGTTTGCACCTGCTTCCCCGCCTGTGTTCAGGCGCCAGGCCGAGTGTGGCAGCCCACCTTCAGAGGTATCAGCAGCAGCCGACGGCGCTGGGGGCTGCCTATGGCGAGGCGCCGGCGGTGCCACCGGGCACACGTGCCGACATCCTGCGTGGTGTGGATGGCTTTGTCATGTCTCTGCCCCTGGGCACCACGCCAGGTGGGCAAGGAGCGCACTGCAGCGTGCATGTGCTGGGAGTGGTGCGTGGGGGTGCCACCAACCGCACGCCTCGCTGTCAACTGCACTACTGCTGCATGCCACTGCTTCTGACGAATCCCAGCACAGCACCCGTCAAACCTCTTTGGTCACTTTGGCCTCTGTGCCGGTGCAGGTGACGCAGAGATAGAGGAGGCTGTGGCGTCCCGCCTGTACCGCGCCGAGCTGGGTGCTGCCGAGGCACGCTGCAAGCTGGGGGAGTGGTGAGCGGGCGGTCTGGGTGGCAGCTGGGTAGCCAGCCAGCCAGCCAGCAGGGGTTGGGTGGCGGGCATGGCAGTTGGTGTTTGCAAGCAATAATCTGCAGCAGCCTGCCTGCTTGCAGCTTGGCAGGCTTGCCAGTTGTCGCCACGCAAGAAGCTCATGCCACGGCTCACCTCCTCATTTGTACACCCGCCGCTGTGCCGCATCCTCATGCCGCAGGTCCAAGGTCGCCCTGGAACTGAAAGAGGTGGTGGAGCAGCAGCAGGCGCACATGGAGCGTCAGGGCAGGGGGCATGCTGGGAAGTGGAGCGGAGCGGCGCCGGCAGGTGCCCACGCACCCACTGCATTCCAGCACCCGGGGCACAGCACCTCAGCCGCCAAGCCGCACCTCACGCAGCTGCAGCGGCTGGTGCAAGACATGCGGTCCGAGCTGCGCCAGCCACCCGCTGAAGCGTCGGCAGCACCCACGTCAGCGCCGCTTCCCGCACGGTATGCAGCCAGCTGGGAGGATGGCGGCAGCGGCAGGAGCAGCCCCCGACCAATGCATCAGCAGCAGGCGGTGGCGCAGCAGCAGCAGGCGGTGGCGCAGCAGCAGCAGGCGGTGGCGCAGCAGCAGCAGGCTGCAGCACTGCAGCAGCAGGAGCTGCGGCGGCAGCTGACGGCAGCCCAGCAGGAAGTGGCGGCGCTGCGTGCCGAGCGTGCCAGCCTGGTGGCAGCGCAGGAGGCTTCGGTGCGGGCAGACAGCACCGAGGTGGCAGCGTCTCAGATGCAGGTGGAGCATGCCCGGCGTGAGGCGGATGCGGCGCGTGCTGAAAAGGAGCGGCTGCGGCGTGCCCTGATAGACGCAGAGATTGAGCTGCAGCGTAAAGCAAACGATGCGGCTGCCCTTGAGGTGCAGGTGTCAGCGGCCACGCGGGAACGGCAGCAGGCAACCGCCGCGGCAGCGGGGGAGCTGGCTGCCGCACAGGCGGATGCCTCTGCTCTGCGGCAGCAGCTGAGTGCAGTGCGGGCAGCAGCTGAGGAGCAGGGCGCGGAGCGTGAGGCGCAGCTGCAGGCGGCACAGCGCACTGCTGAGCAGCTGCGGGCAGCGGTGGCGGCCGCCGAGGCGGGCACCACCTCGCAGCGCCAGCAACAGGAGGCTGCAGACACGCTCATCGCGCAGCTACAGTCGCAAGTGGTGTCCTTGCAGGCAGCCGCCTCCCGTGCTGGCAGCACCGCGGCCGCCGATGTGACGCTGCTGCAGGAGCAGGTGGCCACGGCGGCGCAGCGCGAGGCCGCTGCAGCAGCGCAAGCACAGGTGGCGCAGCAGCAGCTGGCGGGTCTGAAGCGGGCGCACGGCGAGGCGCTGAATGCTGCCCACGCCAGCCAGCAGCAGTTGGAGGGAACCCAGGTGGGGGTGATGTTGGGTGCTTGGTGCTGGTGGGGGTGGGGGTGTCGTGTGGTGCTGGGGCATGTGCTGCCGTGGCCCGATGCTGATGGCCTCCATTGCTTAGCGCAATGCTTACAAGGCCTGCTCTTGCATCCGCAGCTGTGAGGACAGGCTTCTAGTTCAGGTGCTTGCTTCTGTCTTGCCCTGACTCTGCCTGGCTACTGCCACCGGCTCGGCGGTCGCTGGCACCTCACAAACTCTCCACCCACTGCCATGCAGGATGAACTGGCTGCCACCAGGGCGGCGCTGGAGCAGGCGCAGCAGGGTAGCGCTCATGCTCCGTCCTCTGAGGCCTTGGCAGAGCGGGACAACGAGATCAGGTGCGGCTGGGTTGAGGATGTGTAGAATAAAGCCAAGGCTGTGGTATGATGATGCAGGGGAAAGGCTGCAAGAGGCAGGTTGGGAGCTTGCAAGGCAGGGCGGGCTGGGCAGGCTGGCCAGGCTGGTGCCGGTCTGTCAGCCAAGCACTGCCGCTCCTGCCACCCCTGCAACCTGCTATCCTGCCCATGCCACTGACCCTGTTCTCTGATTGGCAACCCTGCAACTCACATCTCTCTTCTTTATGCCTCACCCCCTGCAGTGCTCTCAAGGCGGTGCTGGACCGTGTGGCAGCGGCAGCCCAGCAAAAGGATGCCCAGGTCTCTGCAACGCAGCGTGAGGCGGCAGCAGCCGTGGCTGAGCGTGATGCCGCCCTGGCCGACATTGCCGCTGCCGAGCAGCTGCTGGAGGGCTGGCGTGAGGCAGCAGACAGGGCAGCGGCCCAGGAAGCGGGCTACGCGGCGGCGCAGCATGCAGCGGACGCTGCTGAGGCACGCCTGGCGCAGGTGCAGCTGAGCGCCGCCGCCGAGGCGCAGCGCTGGGAGGAGCAGCTGCTGTCCCTGCGTGCGCAGCTGCAGGAGCAGCAGTGCGGCGGTGCGGGCGCCGCGGCTTCCCAGGCGCTGCTGCAGGCAGAGGTGTCGGAGCTGCGCCAGCTGCTGTCGGCCAAGGACCAGCAGATTGGCGCGCTCAGCACCAGCGCTGGTGGCCGCCCCGGCTCTGCAGGCAGCGGTGCAGATGCGACGGCAGCAGAGCTGCGGCTGCAGGCGCAGGTGGGTTCAGGCGCCTGGGGTGGCCAGCAGTGTGGGGATGCCTTTGCCGGCGTTTGCTTCGTGCACGGCCGGCTGTGTCCTTCTGGTGATGGGCTTGTTCAGGCTTGGTCCTCGGGGGCACAAGCCAAGTCACTCATTCCGGCGCTTCTCCCATGCGTATGCCCCCGTGTCCCTGCAGGTCGAGGAGCTACTTTCTCAAGTCTCTGCCCTGAACACCGCCCTGTCTGCCAGCGACGTGGCTGCTGCGGACGCTTCTGCCAGGGCAGTGCAGGCAGAGCACCGGGCGCAGCATGTGCAGCACCAGCTGGCAGCAGCTCAGGAGTGGCACCAGCAGCAGGTGGAGCAGCAGCAGCAGCAGCTGGCAGCTGCTGAGGAGCAGCTACTGAATGCTGAGAGGCAGATGGCGGCTGCCGAGGAACAGCACACGCAGCTGGCACCAGCTCACTGCCAGCTGTCGGCGGCTGCAAGGCAGTTGGCAGCATCCGAAGAGGAGCACCAGCAGCAGGCACAGGAGTGGCAGCACCAGCTGGCAGCAGTTGAGGAGCAGCTTATGGCATCGGAGCAGCAGCTGGCCGCGGCCGTAGAGCAGCTCACAGCAGCAGACGAGCAGCACCAGCAAGAGCTAGCTGCAACGGTTCAGGGTCACCACCAGCAGCTGGCGGCAGTGCAGCAGTCCTGTGCCTCAGCCGAGCGCCAGGCAGCCGAGAGTGCCGCGGACGCCGCAGAGTGGCGGCAGCAGGCAGCGCTTCTGCGGCAGCAGCTGGAAGCGGCAGCGCAAGCGCATGCACAGCAGTTGGCAGGGTCGCACCGACAGCTGAAGATGGCGCCCCACATGCCAGCCCTGCAGCTGGAGCTTTCTGACGAGGGCTACAGCTCAGACCTGATCTCTGCAGAGGTGGCGCTGCCAGAGGAGGAGCTGTGGGAGGCATCCGATCTCGCTGGCTCAGCCGTCAGCAGCAAAGCAGCGCAGGCAGAGCAGCCGGTGCAGCACGCGTGCGCAGCCACTTCCACACACCTGGCCACAGCAGATGCCAGCGCAGGCCCTGGCCCTGCCACCATGACCGACGCTGCCTCCGGTCCAGGTCCCGGCAGCAGGGGCGGCGCCCCCGTGCCTCCACATGCGGTGCAGCACGCGTGTGCCGCCACTGCCACCGATGTCACCACGGTTGAGGTCGGCACTGGCACTGGCCGCACAGGCACAACCAACACCGGCACCGACGCCAAAAGCATTGCCAGGGCCAACGCCGGCACCAGCCCTGGCCCTGCAGCCAGCGACAGCCCCCGCCTGTTGCGGCTGCGCAGCGAGATGGAGGCGGAGCAGCGGCGGCAGCAGGAGGCGCAGCTGGCTGTGCTGCAAGCCCTGGAGGAGCAGCAGGAAGCAGCGTTGGCAGGCCTGCGCCAGCAGTGCGAGCAGCTGGAGGCGGAGCTGTCGGATGTGCAGCAGGAGCGGGAGGCGGCAGCGGCACAGCATGCACAGCAGCTGGCCGACCTGCGGCAGCAGCACAAACGGCAGCTGCAGGAGGGCCGGCTGGGGGCGGCTGCAGCAAGTGCACAGCTGGAGCAGCAGCTTGCGCAGCAGCTGGCAGAGCTGCAGGGGCAGCATGCTGCGGAGCTGGAACAGCAGGCAGAGTTGCACAACGACGAGATGCACCTGCTGCTGCAGCAGCAGGCCGAAGCCGAAGCGTCTGCAGCGGGGGCCGCGTCCCTGAGCGCCGCCTGGGAGCGCAGCGATGGTGCCGGCGTGGAGGGCACCCCCTCCCCCATTGCGCGCCGCTTTTCCCAGCGACTGCTCCAGCTGGACGAGCAGCATGAGGGGCAGCTGCTGGCTCTGCAGCAGCAGCATGGGCAGGAGCTGGCCCAGGAGCGGCAGCGGGCTGCTGATGCAATTGCGCAGGAGCGTGCACGTCACCAGCAGTGCCTGGAGGCGCTGGTGGCAGAGCACGAGCAGCAGGTGGGAAGGCTGGCCAAGAGGGCGTGTGCCGGGGTGGCTTTGTCGGCAGTCGTGCAGGTTGTTGCCCTGTGCACATTAGCTTGGTGTAATGCCGTGCCCTGCCTGCTGACGCCTGCCTGCCTGCTACGGTCTCCCTCTTCCCCGCGCTTCTCTCTCACCCTTACTTCCCATTCCCCCCAATGCCCCACTGCTGCTCCCGCAGCTGCAGCAGGAGCGGCGGCTGCACGAGGCAACATCCGAGGCGCGGGAGCTGCAACACCTGGTGGAGCTGGAGGCAGCGGTGGACAGCAGCAGCGGCGGGCTGGGCCTGGAGGGCGGGGCTTCCAGCGGTGCCAACTCCCTGGCGGCGCGGCTGGCGGCGTTGGAGGAGCGGCGGGTGCAGCAGGAGGGGGAGCTGGAGGAGCTCAGGTGGGTGCCCTGGGGAGTGGGGGGAGGGCAGGGATTGGAGGGCAACGGGGGAAAGGTGCAGATTTAGGGAGAGGGAGGACGGGAAGAGAGTATTAGTTACAAGTTGGGTGAAGAGGGGGAGCAGAGGAAGGAAGTGCAGATTTGGGGAGAGGGGGGGCAGGACTTCCCTCTCTTTGGGGAGAGGATGTGTTACAAGTTTGGTGAAGAGGGGCACCTGCAGTAGCTTGCGTAAACAGCCGAGGATGAGCAGGGGCTTGGAAAGGAGTGCGGCGCTGGGCGGGGCAGAAGGGTGCAGGTTTGCTGCTGCTGGGTTGAGGCCCTCTTTATGCAGGAGGCCAAGTGCTAGCCTCTGCAGGCCTGCTCCCGAAGGCTTTGCTATCTTCTGACAGAAATTTCCACCTGCCCCTCCCCCGCCCGCCTGGCCTGCAGGGAGGCGGTGGCGGAGCAGCGTTCCCAGCATGAGCTGCAGCTGGCGGCAGTGCTGGTCAAGCAGTCGGTGCTGCTGGGGGAGCAGCAGGGAGGGCAGCAGCAGCAGGCACAGCAGGATGCACGGCAGGGAGGGCAGCGGGCACAGCAGGATGCACAGCAGCCGGCTGTGCAGAAGGAGCAGTCGGTGGCATCCCAGTCGGTGGCATCCCCGTCAGAGGCGACGCGTGCTGAGCAGGCAGCAGCACGGCAGCTCAGCGGCCAGGCACAGCGTGCGCAGCTGGAGGAGCAGCACATTGCTGAGGTGGCGCGGGTGCTCACCTCTGCCATCTTTGCCTCTGTGCTCTCCCACTTCCCTTCCACACCAACAGCGGCAGCTGCGGCACTGCCAGGTGGCACCCCCAGATCTCCAGGCCCCGACCTGCACCTGCCGTCCGGCAGCATGCGGGTGCAGGACATCAGCGGCGGTGGCAGCCGGCCCTCCCTCAGCTCGGCCACCTACCGCCAGAGGTCAGGCAGCGCTGCTGTGCGGCCGTGCAGGATCACTGCTGCAGCGCTGACGGCCAGCGCCACCAGCAGTGTCAACAACAGCCCCTCGTCTGCACGCCGCGCCTCTGTGCACGTGCGGCGCCAGCTTCTGCCCGACGGTGAAGCGGCGGCGGGTGAGCCTGTGTCCCGCACAGCCCGCCCGTCCAGTGCGCTGTGCAGCGATCTCAGCATGGCTGCAGAGGCTGCCGTGGCAGAAGGCAGCCTGGCCAACGGTGGGGAGCCGCTGCGCAGCAGCGGAAACAGCGCTGGGCCGGCTGCTGATGTGGCTCGCCTCGAGGGGGAGCTTGAAATGGTGGTGGCAGAGTGCGACAGGTGGGGCTGGCTCCTGTGCTCTTTGGATGCTGCAACAGGTCCACTCACAACACCGCCCGTGCAAACAGCACCGCCGATCCCCTGTGTGCACTAGTAGTGTCCCACTGCACCAGTGTCCCTGCTGCCCCGACCCGCCCCCACCTCCCGTCCTGCTGGCTGCCCCCATGCTGCAGGCGTGGCGAGGCGCTGCGTGAGTGCCACGAAATGGTGGAGGAGCTGCAGGTGAGGGGAGTTGGAGCGGGGGCCTTGTTTCACTCACGAGAGGGTGCTGGGTTGGGTGGTATGCACTGGGATAAGTGCAGATGGGTGGATGGGCGGTGGGCCTGAGAGGTTGCCCACGAGGGGGGGTGGTGTGCTGGGCTCAGGTGCAAGGGTGTTTGCCTGGACGTCCATCTGGTGGCCGGCAGCACCTTCCACACGACATTCCCGACCTCCTGGCCTTCTTCACAAATCGTAGTGCGTGCGGGAATGTGCTGCCTGCCTTGGTGAATCAGTGTCCTGCTTCATTAAACACCCAATCTTCATGCACCTCTCCCCCACAGGCGTTTGCCGAGGAGCAGAAGCGCCAGCTGGCGGGGGCCCGCGCTGAGCTGGATGAGAGCCAGCGTTGCGGGCGGGAGGGGCAGGCACGGCTGCGGGGGCTGGAGGAGCAGCTGCTGGCGGCGCAGGACGAGTGCAGCAAAGCCAACAGCCAGGTGGGTTCAGTAGGCTGGTTGGTTGCCAGCAGGATTGTGTTGCGCTGGCCTGTGGTGAGCTCATAGCTGCCCTCGATGTGTCTCGTCCTCAATCCCAGGGCCTCCGGCATGCATAGTTACATCCACTTGTCCATCTCTCACACGCACATCACCAGGAAGCAGCGCAAGAAGCACGCAGGGCACCCTCAAGGACCTGCCCCCACCCCTGCATTCGTAGTCACGCTGCATTGTTCTCCCCTCCACACGCAGGTCACCAAGCTGGAGCGCAAGTGTGCCGGGTACCGTGAGGAGCTGCGCAGCCTGCAGTCGATGCATGACGGGCTGCAGAGCGAGCACACCGCGGGTGGGTGTGACCGGCCGGGTGGGCTGGTGGGCTGGGAGGGGGTGCAGGACAGCGCAGGGGGGTGAAGCTTGCAGGATCGACACCCACAGCCTGCATCGACAGCCAGCGTATTCAGCCTGACACCTCAGCAAGCATTTCATGACATCCAACGCACTCCTGCTCACCCATTCCTGGCCCAATTCGAGTGCCGTTCTGCAGCATGCGGCCAGCTGACGGCTGCGCAGCAGCAGCACGAAGCTGCGCTGGACCGGCTGCAGGGGCTGGCGGAGCGCCTGGCGCTGACGCAGCAGGAGAAGGTGCGGCCAGAAGTACCACGCTTGTTTGTCCACTTCTTTCAGGCAGGAGGAAGGTGGCTGGCTGGGCAGCACCTGACAGAGTGCCTGGGCCAGGAGCGGCAGGACAAAATGCCATGAAGGGCATGCGCACATTATTGCTGCCGCTGCCACGGCGGGGGTGTCACTGGGTCTTGTGTGATAGGCCAGTTCAAGGGTGGTTCTGGATGGTTTGGTAGTTGGGCAGGACTTAGGATACAGTGGAAAACCGAGCCGGCCGTGCATCGTAAGCCTACACTGCATACGTCTGGCGTCATTTGCCACCAGGATGCGCGACCGCTTGCCTTGCTGCACTGGCCCCTTTGCGCTGCAGGTGCAGGCCATTGAACAGCTGGCAGCACTCAAGGCGCGGATGGAGCTGCTGAGGTGGGCATGGCGTGAACCACCGCTGCCTGGCTGGCGGGGAGGCCAGGGTGTTGTGTCTAGAAATGTGCTTGCGTGCTGCTCGATGCCTGCCTCTACGATCACCTGGGTGCCAACTAAGCTGCTTATGAAACTGCCCTGGGGGGGCGACCTGCAAGCTTTCCTGCCTGCCCTCACCGCGCCTCGCAGGCCCATCCCCTCCAAGCCAGCAGCCTCCAGCTGCCCGTGCATCCGCTGCCTCTGCCACTGCTAGCGCATGAGCTCTACAACGCCTTCAGCAGCCACACCACATCCTCCTGCTTCCCTCCCTCCTTCCTGCCCAATCATCCCTCTGCTCATGCACACACCACCTCCCCTCGCTGCCGCAGGGATGAGCATTCCCACGAGGCCGAGCAGCTGCTGCACGAGCTGCTGCTGCAACGCCTGCGACAGTCCAGCAACGGCGACAGCAACAGCGGCGGACGGGCGCCCGTGGGCAACAGCGGCAATGCCATGATGTCCGCCTCAGCAGAGGAGGCCACCCTAGCACCCCACGTGCAGCAACAGCACCAGCGGCAGCGCCCAGGCGGCAGCGGCGGCACCGTCGAGGGCGCTGCTGGCATGGCAGATGAGCGGCAGCGCCCCTCCACCGCGCCCTCACCCGGCGTGCTCGCAGCGCCGCCGGCGCGGCCGCTGGAGCACCGCCAGACTGCGCCGCCCGCGATGCTGGAAGCTGGCCCCAGCGGGCTGCCAGACATCCTCACCCGCCTGCCGCCCCACCTGCGGCGGGAGGCAACCAGTGCCAGCGCGGGCGCCAGCGCCGACTGCACCCCACTGTCGGAGCAGTCAGCTGGCAGCGCCTGGTCTGACTCGGGTGCGTGGGGTGCCTGTGGGTGGTGGTGGTGGGGATGGTGATGGGGATGGGGAGCGGTTTTGTTGCCGCCTCTGCCCTGCATGTCGTGTTTCGAACACTGTGGTGGGCAGAGCGCCGGGTCTTACTCGGGTGCGTGCCTGGTTGTACATGCCAGCCCCCTGCTGCCACGGTACCTTCTAGCTCAACTCTCTTGCCTTTCCTTCCCTGGCCCCTGCCCCTTGCCCCTTCCCCTGGTGCAGTGACTGAATTGGCCCCCACAACCCAGAAGAAGAAGCGGGGGGCGCTGCACAAGCTTGGCAAGATGCTGCGGGGCGAGCGGCGGAGCAGCGGCGCCGAGGCAGCAGCAGCAGCAGCAGCAGCAGCAGGGGCAGCAGGTGGCGTGCGCAGGGGGAGCAGCGCAGCCGAGGCAGCGGCAGCAGGTGCAGCAGCGGCCGGGCGTGCAGGTCTGCCCCCACGGCAGCGTCCCAACCCGGCGGCACTCACCGCCCCGCTGGGGCACAGCATGCGGGAGCAGGAGGCTGCGGCGCTGCAGGCACAGGTGCTGCATGAGCACCAGCAGCAGCAGCAGCAGCAGCATGGCGGTGGGGCTGTGTGGGAGCAGCAGCCCATGCAGAACCCTCTGTGTGAGGATGCAGGGCCGGAGCCTGTGGGGGTGCCGCCTGCAATTTGGCACCACATGCAGCAGCAGCAAGAGCAGCAGCAGCAGCAGCAGCAGCAAGGTGCGGCACCCGCCCGGCACACCCAGCAGGCGCAGCAGCGGGAGCGGCGCACCAGCCGACCGCAGCTGTTCTCGGCGGCCGAGGATGCAGCAGTTGCCACTCTGTCTGACTACACGTCCACTTGGGTGAAGCAGCAGCAGCAGAAACAGCAAGAGGAGCAGCGGCAGCAGCGGCGGGGCAGCGGGCTGTCTGACGCCCCATCCCAAGCGCAGTACAGCTATCCTGATGTGGCAGCAGCCGGGTATGCGGCTGGCTTGGCAGACATGCAGGCAGGGGGCCCGCTGAGCGTGGATGTGCGCACTCCCGGCCCGGCAGTCCACTCGAGCCCCCTGTTTGACTGCCCCTCTGCAACAGAGGAGGCGGGTGCCTCCCTGCGGCATGCACCCAGCTGGCAGCAGCGCCGCTTGCACGTGGCGCACAGCAACACTTTGTTCGCGGGCGGGCGAGCTGGCTGGAGCAGCGGGGAGTATGCTGCTGACATGGGGGCAGTGGGGCCGCGTGGCGTGGATGTGCGCATCCCAGGCCCGGCAGTCCACTCAAGCCCCCTGTTTGGCGGCCCTTCTACGGAGGAGTCTGAGGCGGTGGCGGGTGCCTCCTTGCGGCACGCGGGCAGCGGGCAGCAGCGCAGCCTACACGTGGCGCACGGCAACACTTTGTTCGAAGGCGGCCGGAGCGGCTGGAGCAGCGGGGAGTCAGCTGCCGACTTGGCCGGCATGCAGGCAGGGGGGCCGCGTGGTGTGGATGTGCGCATCCCGGGCCCGGCAGTCCACTCGAGCCCCCTGTTTGGCGGCCCCTCTACAGACGAGGCTGAGGCGGGGGCGGGGGCCTCCTTGCGGCATGCGGGCAGCGGGCAGCAGCGCAGCCTACATGTGGCGCACGGCAACACTTTGTTTGAAGGCGGGGGGCATGGCTGGAGCAGCGGGGAGTATGATGCTGGTGTGGCAGACATGCAGGCAGGAGGGCCGCGTGGTGTGGATGTGCGCATCCCAGGCCCGGCAGTCCACTCAAGCCCCCTGTTTGACGGCCCCTCTGCAACAGAGGAGGCGGGGGCGGGTGCCTCCCTGCGACGTGCAGGCAGCGGGCAGCAGCGCAGCTTACATGTAGCGCACAGCAACACCTTTGTTTGAGGGTGGGCAGGGTGGCTGGAGCGGCGGCGAGTGTTAGGGCAGGCGGCCCCCAGCCACCTGACTCTCTGTGACAGACTCATGTTTATTTATTTGACAAAAGAACACTGTAGTATGACTGACCCAAATGCACTTGTAAATCCTGCCCTCATTCTCTACTGAGGGATCCTCATAGAGCCACACACAGTGAATCGCGTTTTGCCGCCGCTGCCTCGCTGGCGGGGAAGCTGCTTTAGAAAACAGCGGCCGCATTTGAAAAGTGCGCCTCGCCACGCCCTGTCTTCTTCCCCCTATCCCATTCCGCCTTGTCGCTGCATCGATCACTCATGTCCAACCGCGGGCAGGGCGGCGAACACAGTAGCGAGCTTTGCTTAAGCCTGGCCAGCGGCAATGTCCGGGGCCTACAGAAGGTTGGGACGCACACATTGGCGCGGTTAGCCTGCAGCCACCCGCCGCCGCTCCTGTATCACGCCGCGGCGCTGGGCGGGCAGGCGGCGGCAGTGACGCTGCTGGCAGCCCGCGGCGTGCCCATGTCGCTGGCTGACAGGCCACTTCAGTTGGGCCGTGATCTCAACAGCCTCCTGCCTTCCTACAGCAAGCATGTGAAGACGCTGACAGAGGGTGCCACCGCCCTCACCCTGGCCGCCCAGCTTGGGAACTCAGAAGTGAGGAGCTGGACTTTTGCATTGGAAGGAAACGCTGGGGGAGGGGCAGGCTTCGTACTGCCATGCTGCGCTATTTTGGGCCGAGGCACGCAGGAGGGGCTCTAAGCAACAGCTTGACCGCGAAATATAGTGTGACCTGAATATCGCAGGGCAGCTTAGGTGCTCTGCGCCGTGCCCCCTCCCCTCCCCTCCCCGCAACACCTGCCTGCCTGCTCCACGTCCCCCTCCCTGTCCTCTGCAGGTGGTGCGCGCGCTGTTGGCTGCAGGCGCGGACCCTAGCGCTGGCAGCCCTCTGCCGCTGGAGGCAGCCGCATGCTTCCGCCCGCATACCAAGCGCATGGCCGCCGTCCGGGCAGACGTTGTGGGGCAGCTGCTGGCAGCGGTGGCAGACCCAGCAGCGGCGCCCTTGCTGCACATGCCGCTGGCCATGATTCAAAGTGAAAGCCCCGAGGCCGCACGCCTGCTGCTGTCGTTCATTTACGCGCACTCACGGGCAGGGCTGGTTGCCGCCCCCGCTGCGGCTGAGGAGGCTGAGGAGAGGCGGGCAGGGCTCAAGGCGCTGCTGGCAGCTGCGGCAGGGCTGGACGACATCATCGCCTTCTCACACTTTGCAGCGGCACTGATGCACCTGCTGCAGCTATGGCCCGCAGGGGGCCACGAGGTCCACGAAATCCACGAGGCACATCCCGAGCTGCGCATGAGGCTGGCAGACATCCTGCTGTCAAAGGCCCTGCGGGCAGGCAGCAACGGCATGCTGCGAATGGTGCAGCGGGTGGCGGCGAGCGAGGGTGGTGTGGCAGCGCCAGCAGTGACAGCTGCCAGCACATGGCCAGCGCTGGTGGCTGCAGATGCGGCGGTGCAGCAGGCGATGGCATACGTCCGGCCTGCCGAGGTGGAAGCTGTCAGGCACCTGCTCAGCCCCGGGCATGGTGCTGATGTCGAGGAGGAGTGCATGGCGCGGATGCTCAAGCTGGCCGTTCTCGTGCGGCGCCCCGCCCAGCTGCAGCTGCTGCTGGAGGGTGGGCAGCAGCCCACGCTTGCAGCAGTGACTGCAGCTGCCGTGGAGACGCACAGCGTGGAGGCCGTGCGCCTGCTGCTGGCGGCGGGGCGGCCAGAAGTGCCGGCAGATGTGTTGACCACGAGCCCGCAGCCAGAGTATTCTGGACAAGCTGCCCCGTTGTTGGGGAGCGGGTACTGGTTTTACACCTGCCCACTGCTAGCCATCCTGCAGACACGCACCCGCCAGGTGAGAAAGGCAAAGTGAAGCGCTGGCAGCAGGAACTAGCGCACGGCCCAACATCGTCAGCATACGCCGCATGGTTTAAGCGCTCGTGCCCGCACACTTCCAAGCCTCCTACACCAAACAAACCAACTCATCCCTGCCTGCAGCCAGTTTCTTGGCGGACTAGGCTGACGGTCCTGCAGCTGCTGCCTCTGGTGGAAGCTCTGGTGGGGGCTGGCTACCGGCCTGCCGTGTATCGCAACGTGCGCCTGCTGCACGATTGGCAGACAGGGCTGGTACGCCTCCACGAGCGCTTTGACCCCGCTCAGGAGGACGACAGCCTGGGTGTGGAGGGGTGCAATAGGTGGGCACGAGCCTGCCTGCCCGCTAACTGCCTGCCTGCCTGCGCGCCCGCCTGCCTGCCTGCTGCGTGCCTGCTGCCGGTTTGCGTGGCTAACTGCCCGAGTGCCTGCCTGCCTGCCTGCCTGCCTGCCTGCCTGCCTGCCTGCCTGCCTGCCTGCCTGCCTGCCTGCCTGCCTGCCTGCCTGCCTNCCTGCCTGCCTGCCTGCCTGCCTGCCTGCCTGCCTGCCTGCCTGCCTGCCTGCCTGCCTGCCTGCCTGCCTGCCTGCCTGCCTGCCTGCCCATGCGGCTCTCCATGCATCCAATGCTCAGAGCATGACTGCATGCGTAATGAGTCTGCCGCACTGTGTCCACTGTTGCAGGATGCTGTGGCTGGCAGCACAGCAGCCGGACTGGTGCCCCGCCCAGCACCCCCGCTTCCCTATCTCTTTCAAGGCGGCAGCACGCACCCTGCTGCTGGCGGCGCACCGGCTCACCGGCAGCAGAGGGGCCTGTGGCAGCAATGGCAGCCAGGCAGGCAGGCGGCGGTTCAGCCTGCCACAATTGGCACAGCCGGCGGCAGTGCCTGTGCCTGCCGGCTGCTCCCTGGGATCTCTGCCTGTTGACGTGCTGCTGCGCATCCTCGGGCAGGCAGCTTACCCGTTGTCCGCCTGGGTGGCGTAAGCAACAGTGGCGTCAGCAGCTGTTCAAGGTTGCTATACCACTATGTATTTTTGTGCAACCATGTCATGCAATTTTTAGTCAATAGTAGGCATAGGCGCGAGCCGGTGGCAGCAACCCGCAAGGCGACAACCGCGTGGCGAACCGCGCCCAGCTGTCGCCCGCTGGCAGTACCTCTGCATTCAAGCGCTGGGTGATGACGGGCGCTTGCCGTTCAAGGGTGCACGTGCAGTCTGTATCTACCAGTTTTAGGGCGCCATGTCCAGGCGCCGGCAGCAAGGCGACCAGAGCGCCGCCCTCCACGAGTTGTGCGTGTGCCTGGCGTCGCGCAACACCTTCAGTCCCGAGGAGATCGAGCAGCGGATCGCGGCTTTCAGCACAGCGGAGCTGTCCAGCGCTCACCCGCTGCCGCTCTACCATGCAGCGGCACTTGGCGGGCGGGTACAGGCGGTGCGGGTGCTGCTGGCGCGCGGCTTGCCCATCTCACTGGCAGACCAGGCAGTGACGGTGGACCGTCTGGTTGGCGGCCTGTTCAGCAGCAGCATAGAGTGCACTTATGCACTGGCTAAGGGCAGCACAGCACTGTCCCTCGCAGCACAACAGGGGCACTCTACGGTGCGCAGCCCCGCATGTCGTGCTTCCTGCTACCCTGTGTTGCTGCGCACGATGTCGCGCTTCCGGCCATCTAATGCATGGACGCTGTGTGTGTCTCACCAACTTGCCCTCAAATCAACTCAGTGTTGAAAACTCACTGCGCCTTGCCTCGCCCATCTGCCTGCATGCCTGTGCAGGTGGTGGGGGTGCTGCTGGCAGCCGGTGCAGACCCCAGTGCAGGCAGCCTGCCGCCCCTGGCGGGGGCAGCACGCTGTGCCCCCTCTGTCCCTGGGGGACGGGCAAAAAAGATGGCCGGCCTTGTCAGGCAGCTGCTGACAGCTGGTGCGGATGCAACGGCGCCAGCAGTGCTGCGCGCCCCCCTGGCCATGGCAGATGCAGGCTGTGCCGACGCAGCCTGCATGCTGCTGTGTGAGATCTACGCGCACTCACGGGCAGGCCTGCTCTCTGCACCCACCTCGCGTCCTGCCGTGGATGCTCGCACCCGGGGCCTGAAGGCGCTGCTGTCAGCTGCGGCAGCATTGGATGACGTCACCGCTTTCTGCCACTTTGCGGCGGCGCTGCTGCAGCTGACGCACGCCTGGCCGGCAGAAGGCACGCCCTATGTGCTGCGCCCGGTGGCAAAAAAACTGCTCGAAACAGCATTGGAGGCTGGCAGCAGCGGCGTGCTGCGGCTGGCGCAGCGGGCAGCAGCTGAGGCAGCAGGCAGCGCAGGCGCACAAGCGCCCGTGGCAAGCAGCCAGTTGGCAGGCATGGCAGCTGCGGATGCGGCCGTGCAGCGAGCCATGCGCTATGTCCAGCCTGCCGAGGCGGCGGCTGTTCAGCAGCTGTTTAGCACTGGTGTGGACCAGTGGCTGGCAGAGTTCTTGAGGCAGGCAGCATACGCAGCACGTACCGCCCACGTGCAAGTGCTGCTGAGCGTTGGGCAGCAGACCACACTGGCAGCGGTGTGTGCAGCAGCAGGGGGCGGGAATCAGGGAGCGCTATGCCTACTGCTGGCCGCCGGGCAGCCAGAGGTGCCGGAAGGTTGCGTCGCCATGACCCCGTATTCAGGCAGGGCCACCCTCTACATGTGTGGCATGTCTCACGCGGCGTTCACCTGCCCGCTGCTGGCCCTCCTGCAGCAGCGCTTGCACCGGGTGAGTGGAGCAGCCCCGAGGGTCACATGGAGGCCGTCATGTTGCAGGGCTGCCAGTGCTGCATCGCCTCCGGGGCGCCTGGCAGGAGAGGTGGTGTGAATGTGAATGTCTCACTTGCCACATGCCATTTCGCAGGATGGCGCGTACGGCTGCCGACCAGCCCTGTTTGATCCCCACCGCGTGAGTGTGCCACACTGCCACTGCCATGTACACGCTGCTGCACCCACATCCATATGCTTGCCTGCCTGCCTGCCTGCCTGCTTGGACTGCATGCCGCACAGCCAGCAGCGTTCACCGGGGGAGGTAGGGCTTGCGTCTCCACAACCTGCTCGACCGCACCCTGCCCTGCTCCCCTCCCCTAAACTCCGAAACCTAACTAAACCGAAACCCTCACCCTGTCGCTCTCCTGCCTGTAGCCCTCCCGCGCTGACCTGGCGCTGCTGCCCCTGGCGGAGGCTCTGGTGGCGGCAGGCTACCGCCCTGCTGTCTATCATGACGTCGAGGTGTGGACCGGCTTCTAGGATGTGCGCCGCTTTGAGCGCTTTGACCCAGTACTGGAGGACAGGTGTCTGGATGTGGGCGGACGCAACAGGTGGAAGTGACTGGGCCTGCCTGCCTGCCTTCCCGCCTGCCCGCTGCACTCCCCCTCGCCTTGCACAAGTGCACCTGCCTGCTGTCTGCCCCCTGGGCGGCGGGTGCCTGCCTGACTTCCCGCCAGCCCCTTCACGCCCGCCGGCTGCGCCTGCTTTGGCTGACTGAAGAGCACGGGAACTGTGTGTTTGGCTGCCCGGCTGCCCACCTGCCTTTCGTGCCTCGTGTGACCCTGTGCACAGCTGAGCACCATCAGCACGTCTCGGCTCCCTTGCTACGTCTGCAGGCGGCTGTGGATGGCAATGCAGCGGCCAGACTGGACCCCCGCCCAGCACCCCAGCTTCCCGCCCTCTTTCAGGGCAGCAGCACGCACGCTGCTGCTGGTGGCGCACCGGCTCAGCAGCAGCGGGGCATGTGGCGGCAGCGGCAGCCAGAACAGCAAGCAGCGGCGCAGCATGCCACAGCCGGCGCATGGTTGCCCTGCCTTCCCCCTGGGGTCGCTGCCTCAGGAGCTGCTGCCACGCATTGTTGGGCAGGCAGCATACCCGCTATCCGCCTGGGCCGCGCTGGATGTGGCGTGAGTGTGGCTAGAATAACCCTGCTGAGCTGCAGTGTATGTTTCTCATATTACCCTGAATGTTTCAAGGTCATTCCTATTTGTACCATTATTGCCTTGTTCCAAGAGCCTCTTGCTCAAACCCTTTGAATGCAATTTGCCACCGCCACCCATGGCACACTGTAGCCCGTTCGACTTGCTCCTGGTTGCCCCATCGGGATGTACCGTCAACATCCAGACCTTCTCGCTTCCGGCTGTTTGCTGCTCACCACTCCCAATGCTTGCCCTGCCTGACCCCTGGCCTTGCCTCCAGGCATTCCCAGTGTTCCAAAGCACAATGGTTGTTGAGAGAGGGCAACAGGCAGAGCACGCTAGGGAGTGAGTGGCAGGGGTGGCCGGCAAGCGAACAGCAGCAGTGCAGGTGTGTGGCAGTGGTTGGGGGGTGGTTCTTCTCGGCACAAGGACAAGCATATCGACACGCACATAGATACAGGGCGTCGGGACAGGACGGGACAAGGTGAGCAAATCGAAGTAAATTGGGCAGTCTCTCCACAAGCAAAGCAGGCAATCAAGCAGGAGAGTCGGGACAAGGTGGGAAGGGGATGGGGGCGGCAGTTGGCTGGCAGGCAGGCAAAACAATCAATCGGTCGGTTTCACACTCAAACTGGCCCAGAGGGGCGGCCACGCCGGCGCCAGACCGTGCGGGCCGTGTGGGCATGCTGCAGCAGCATTGGCCGCTTCCCAGCACAGCAAGGGTGCACCGCCCTACTTGGCGGACTTGGCCTTCCAGGCAGCAATCCACTTGCGCGCCTCGGCGACGTTGGGTGGCACGCCGTTGGAAGCGGCTGCGGGCAGGGGAGGGTAGCGCAGCTGGGGTGTTAGGGCCGGCAGGCAGGCAGACAGGTGCAGCAGGGCGGGTTGTCGACAGGGCTGCAGCTACCCCTGTGAGCGCAGGCTGGGGTGGCAATGCAAGAGCGCAGGCTGGGATGGCAAAGCAAGAGCGCAGGCTAGGGTGGCAAAGCAAGAGCGCAGGCTGGCTCTGCGCGGCTGTGGCGCTTGGAGGAGGCACCCCTGCCTGCCTCGCATACCCACTCCACCTTTGCTGCCTGTCAGCAAAGAAGTGGCACAGCGGCCCCTTTCACATGCCCTACTGCTGCGCTCACCAGAGGCAGGGGGAGCAGCCGCAGCAGGGGTGGCATCAGCAGCGCTGCCAGAGCCCTCAGCCACCGCTCCCTCCAGGTTCCCCTGAGCGCCCGAGCTCGCCACGGCAGCAATCGCCACGGCGGCAATGGCCGCGCCCGCAAGCAGGCTCTTGTTGTCTGCAGGGTGAGTGAGCCGGCAGGGCCAGGCGGTGAGCAGTAGTGTTGAGGGCAGTAGTGCTGAGGGCAGGAGATGCGAGGGCATGTGGGCAGGCAGGGGGCCAAGATGCGGGGCTGACCCGAGGCAGCGTTCAAAAGGCACCAAGACGCGCAAGGTAGAGCAAACAGAGTACGAACCGCAGGGTGGACGGCCGCGGGCGGGTCAAACGAGCAGGTGAAATCGACACACGCAGGCGTGCACTTGGCGATCGGGCGGCTTATGCAGTGACAGGGGATGCTCACCAGCGGGGCCGGCAGGCGCGGCATCCGCTGCCGGGGCCGCCGCAGCAGCAGGGGCCGCCGCCACAGCAGCAGGGGCCGCAGGCTTGGGCGCCTCAACGGCGGCTGCAGGTGGGAA
>JTEE01000129.1:5963-31539 GCA_002896455.3 Chlorella sp. ArM0029B | reverse complement strand
CACAGCAGCAGGGGCCGCAGGCTTGGGCGCCTCAACGGCGGCTGCAGGTGGGAAGGGTCACACCGGGGGGCGGTTTGTAAACGAGCCACAGCGTTTGCCAATCTCTGTCTGCCAGGTGAGCACACAGCACCGTGGCAGCCAAAGACGACTGCTGCTGCTGCCACCGCCGCACGGTTGGGTCGCCCTGCAAGCGGTGCCAGGGGCGCCCGATCACTCGGGGTGCCTGCCCCGTCCTGGTGCGCTGCAACCTGTATGCGCTGCTGCACTGCCAGATCCTGCCTCTGTCTCGATTCTCACCAGGCGCAGCAGGGGCGGGGACAGGCACTGATGCCGGGGTGTCCCTCGTCACCTTTGGCACGCCACTGCACAGGCAGGACATGTTGAGGGCAGCGTTGGCAGGCGGGGTAGGAGGGCACCGTGTGGGAGGGCAGGCAGGCAGGCATAGAGGTGGGGAGATGGCGGGGACAGCGCTGCTTAGCGATGCGTGCAAGACAAAGGCAGGCGCACGGGCAAGAGGGGAACTCGTGTTGGTCCTCCGTCCCGGCTTGCCCACCAGTGGGCGCGCCACCTGCCGGCTCCCCAGCAAAAGATGGAGCATAGCAACGCTGCTGCCCCACATAAAGACACACGCACACACCGCGCCCCGCCCACCTCAGCTTGAACTCTGGGAGGTTTGCCTCCTCCACAACAAAGCCCTGCAGCACGTGGCATTCACACGGGGAAGGTGTTGGTTGGACCAGCAGCGGCAGCAGCAGCAGCCGCAGCAGCAGCGGGCGGAAGGGCAGGGGATGGCGCGCGCAACAGCAGGCAGCACAGCAGAAAAGGGCGTCTGATGCCGACACAAGCAGGCTGTCGGGCGGGTGCATTGGGAGGGAGCGTTGCAGCGGAACATGCCTGCCCGCATGCCCCAAGCAGCAAGCAGCCAGCACATGCCCAGCCCCAGCTGCCCGCTTTACTCCCTAGAGCAGGTGTGCGGCACCCTCCTACCTCAGGGCGGGAGTTGAGCTCCGGCAGCTCCGTGCCCCGAGCCTTCAGGGTAGTCTGCGGGCAGGAGGCACAGGGTTTACGTGAAGTTTGAGACACCTTGGTACGATTGGTTACAACATTAGCACCTCCATTTGATCACACCCACTGCCAGCAGAGGGGAGGACGAGAGGCAGGCAGTCGATAGCCACAGCTTCCCGCCCACATCCACCCTGCATTGCCCGACCTCCCCCCCAGCCAGCCACCCCATCGCATCATAGATCAGACAGGCACCGCCACCACGGCCCGTGCACAGTCAGGCATGTCACAGCAGCACGGGCAGCGGGAGCAGCATGTCACAGCACCCACCAGCAGCTCCTGCTCGTAAGCGGAGCGCAGCTCATAAGGAGAGGGTGCCGCCTTGGACGCCTCAGCGGGCAGCCCAGATCCCTGCAGGCACAGAGCGGCAGGCAGGGTGGGCAAGCAGGGTTGGCATGCAGAATCGTCTGGCTGACGTGTGCGCACAGCTTTGAAGATGCCAGGGATGAGCAGCAGGGGGACCCAAGCAGGGATGGGGCAGGGCATGTTTGGCGCCGCTGCAGCAGGCCTTCATGGGGCGCCAGCCGAGTTCAAACACGCACATACGGCAGCGGGGGTGCAGGATGCAACACTGAGGTTGGCGTTGCTTCAGTGAGACCCTTATCAGTGTCTCAAGTCTTACACTGCGCACTGCATGCCCCTAAAACGCAGCAGCGCTCGGCTGCCGATACCTGCCTGGCGGCGGCTGGTCAGCAGTTCCCGCCGCCAGTCCTCGCCTGTGCTTCTGCATTGCTACCCCCCGCCCTTGTGCACGCTCTTTCCCACTCACCAGCACCAGGCTAGCGGCAGCGGCCGCCAGGGCAGCGCCCTTGGCGGCCTCTTGAATGAAGCGGGGCACCGCCTGGCAGCGCACCGCCTGCGCACCCCGGGCAGCGCGGGGCGCCGCGGAGCGGGGGGCCACGCCCGCCTTGGCAGTCTGAGCGCACGTCTGCATAGCGAGGAGGCTTGCGATCGCGAGGAGCTGTCAAGGAGGTTGGGGTGGCTGGGCAAGCGGCTTCCGTGCTTCAAAGTGCTCACAGAGGGCTGCGCGAAGGGGTGCACGCGCGATGGTTGCAACGTGGCCGCGATGCAAAGAAAGCGTGAAGATACAGGTTTGAGATGAGGCTATAGCGGGAGCGTTTGTGCGCCGTCCCAAGCACTGGGGAGCTCAGGCGGTATTTATGCGTGTCGAATTTCGCCGCAGGAGGGCTTGCACGCACTCCAGGAGCCCCCCAAGGCCACCGCCCTCGCCCGCCAGCGGCTCGGCCCCGCTGCGCCAGTCTGTGTGCCCAGCACCAGTCGAGAGAAGCATTGTGCGTGCACATCCAGTGTCACCCAAACCTGTTGCACTCTGTGGTAATGCCAGCACCCTGGTTCCGGCCCATCTCTTAAAATCACTGCGAGCACTGACATTATGAGCCCAGATTCTGCGCATCACGGGAGGGCTGGTGAGCGCACCATGCAGGCAGAGGCAAGTGAAGCTGAAAGACCAGAGCAAGAGATTTGTTTTCTGTGCAGTATTAATGAGAATGATAATTGATGCAGGTACTTTTCCAGCCATCAATGACAAATCACAAGGAGGGATGGCCGACCGCCCATGACAGCCAGGAAGTCACCAGGACGCCTATATTCTTGGCATGAATGTCGGCTGCTCCTGTTGCCGGCACCTCGAGGCAAATCAGTAAGCTTAGGTATGCGCTTGCTTATGATGCAATATCGGTTGACAACACCTACAATCCACACACTCCAGGTTCCAATTTGACGACCTTGCCATGCGAGAGCGAGCGCGGCAGCCACAAATGGGGTGGGGTGCTGGTACAGCACATATACTTAACATGTTTGAAACATGAAGGCTGAGGAAAGGCAAAGTGTGAGCGCAGCCAGGTATATTCAGGAGTGTAAGAGGCTGGCCACAGCCGTGGCGGCGTGACAGCTTTCTCCAACAGCCCCCAGCCACTGACGAGGCGCCCCGGCACCGATGTGCCACAAGCGTCGTGCTTTCAAACTCCTCATGCCATCTCTGCTCCCATGTCCCGGATGGCTGTGGAGGTGACCACCTCGAGCAGCTTGCCGTTTGCATCGTACAGCCTGGCCATGCTGAGCACCATGTCGGGCTGGGGGCTCCAGTGGGTGCTCACGCGCAGGCCACTGCAGGGGCGGCGCAGGCAGGGAGGGAGGGGGCCGGGCAGGAGGCAGAGCAGGAGGTGGGTATGTGGGCGAGATGTGGGAGCTCCTCGAGGAAGTGAGGGGGCAAGAGGAAGGTCGCGCTGCACTGTTTGATAAGCACGGCATGCAGGCAGACCAGGGGGAATGGGACAGGTGCTGTGCCTGCGACTTGTGGCCGCCTCCCTAGCCCTGCCAGGGTCAGCCACCTGCCTGTGCCCAACACACGCCCTGCCGCATCCCGCGGCCTGCCCCCACCCCCCATGCAACCCCCACCCACCCACTCACCGCCGCTTCCCGTTGTCCAGGCGCAGCGTCTCCAGCTGCACCCCGCAGCTGTGGGGCAGCAGCAGCAGCGCCCCCTCGTCTCCCCCCTCCTTGGCCACCTGGGGGGCGGCCCCAAAGAAGCGCGTAGTCTCTTCGGCGCTGTACAGCGTGGAGCGGGTGGGCAGGCCCGTCTGCAGGCTGACATCGTCGACTGCGGGTGGGGCAGGGGGGTGGGGCAGCAGGGCGGGAGTTTGGGGCGTTGCACGGGGAGCGAGGCGGCAGGGGCGGGACACAGATGGGTTGTGCCTGCCTGTAACTGCGCAGCCTTTACGCACCCTCTGCCCCCTGCCTGCCTGACGCCTTCCTGCCTTCTCACCTGCTGCCATTCTTGTGGGACCCCTCGGTCCTACGTTAATGACAGTCTGACCTGCAGACCTACGTCGCCACCTTGTCCCATACCCTTGGCTGCCCTAGCCCACCTAGACCGCCACCGCACCTGTGACCGCCGACATCTCAAACACCTTGAACTGCCCCGTCAGCACACCCGCATACAGCCGCACACTGCAGTCAGCAGGAGTGAGTGACAGGGTGAGAGGCGGACAGGGTGCAGGCGGGGCAAGCGAGCAAGCAAGGGAAGTGAAGCATGGAGTGGTTAAGAATGACAAGGCCCCATGTTGTCATCACCGTGCGCTTGCAGGAAGCCACGCCAGCCATGCATAGGACAGCCGCACACAGCGGTGGTGCGACAGGCAGCAAGCAGCCGCTGCAGCTGCAGCTGGTGAATGGAGGCTAAGCCCCCCCATGGAAGCACCAGCCTGCCCTGCTGCCTGCGCACACCACGCACCACCCACCCGCCAGACCCCTATGTCTCTCACTACGTCTGACCGCCCCTCCCCTCCCCTGCGCTCACCGCCGGCTGGCCTCCTGCACAGCCGCTGCGCCTGCGCCCGGGGTGGCGGGGGTGTAGGAACCGGGCAGCCCCTCCCAGGCCTCGCGTGCCACCGCCACACGAAGCGGGCGAACCTCCAGCTCGGTGCCGTCGGCGCCGCCTGCGTGGACCGACAGGGTGCGTGTGGGACAGCAGGGTTGACTTGGGGTGCTGACGCTGTAGGCGATCTGCGGGACGGTCCAAAGCGGTCCTACAGTGCAGGCGGTCCAGCATTCCCACCAAAGCAGTGTGCACCCACTGCCATCCACCCAGCCGCCTGTCCACCCTGTCTCACCCGCGATGACCCGCCCACCCGCCCGCCACCCGCCCTCACCCGCGGTGTCCAGCGTGATGCGAATGCGCAGGCGCTGCTCCCCGCCCCACTGCATCACATGCTCAATCATCACCGCAGTCCTGCGGGGACACAAGGGTGGATGGGATGTGAGGGTGGCATAACAGGGCGCCCCAAGTGGGAACCATTCTGGCCTGCAAGCCCTCCAACCCTGCCTGCCTGCTAGACGCATGCTGCAGCCTGCCAATGTTGGAGCCTGCCAATGTTATGTTGCCACTTCGTTGCATGCCTAGCGCACACTGGCTTCAGCAGGTGCGGCAGGTCGTATGGTGTTGGCTGCATCACGAGAGCCCGCCCTGAGCCCCAACCACTGGGCACTCTCCACCTTCACCCCACCACGCCCATGCCCCACTCTCCCTCGCACACCTTCCAAGAGACAGGGTGTCTTGCACTCCCCTCGCCTTGATGCTCAAACTCTGCAGACTCTTGCGCTGCACCCTCGCTCAAGTGCAAAGTGAGCCTCAACTCTGACCTCCTACCCTGTGCCCAACTCTCGAGCCAGATGCTTTCACCCCACTGCACCCCCCAACACGCACAACAGGCTGGGCTGAAGCTTTGGTTGCGATGCTACCCTACACCCCAACAGAAGCCTCACCAGTCGAACTCTGCCTGCTCTTGCGCCGCCAGCGCCACCACATCCGGCACCTCCTCCTCCTCCTCCTCCCCCTCAAAGGCCTCCACAGGTGCCTCCTCATCTTCCTCCTCGTTGCCCTGTGCGCAGGCCAAGGGGAGCAGGGTGGGGTGCAAAGGGCAGGCTGTTGGCAATCGACTGAGGGCGCAGCTGAGGGAGGGCTCAGCCGAGGGAGGGCATGTGGCAAGAGCAGCTTGTCAGGACAGCTTTGCGCCCTTGCAGCTGGCTCTGCACCCATTGCCCGCCGCGATGTCTGCTAGGCGCGGAGGCTTCACATGCTCTCACATACCCCAACCCACCCTCGCCCTTTCGCCATTACCCTCACCCTTGCCCCCTTACAATGAGGCCCTCGTCACTCACGCCCTGGAAAGTATGTGAACCCCACTTATAACCCCTCCCGCCCACACCCGCCCCTCACCGCCAGGAGCTCGCTCGCATTGGCAGCAGCAGTTGCCGCCAGTGCTGCCGCCTCCTCCAGGACAGCCGCCGCAGCCGCCGCAGCCTCGTCATCAAACTCAATCTTCGGCTGCTCAGGCATCACGGCAGGCGAGCCTGCAGCCGGAGGACGGTGGAACAGTGTAAAGGCGAGGTCAGCGGCAGCAGTGTGGGCAAGCTGCAGCCGAGGGATGCACCAAGGTCAGTAACCCTCTACAAGCCATGCCTAGTACTGCCGCTGCAGCCGGACCATCCCTGCTGTGCCCTGCACTTGCCGCACTTGCCGCACGTTGACCGCCACTCTCACTCAGCCCTCCTGTTTCCACCCGGCTCACCCCCGACTTCTCACTCAATCCACGGCACCCCATCCCCCACGTTCCCCACCCACCAATGGTGCCTGCCCCCAGGCTGTAGCTGCCGCCATCAAACACCACCAGACCCTCCTGCTCGTAGCTGAACCGCTCCTCATCCCAGCACTCCGACACCCCAGCGCTGTTGGGGGTGGCGGGGCAGGCGGGGAACTGCACGCAGGCGGGGGTGCAAGGCGGGGAGGAGAGGTGTGAGGCAGGGCCCCGGCGGGTGGCGCAATAAGGGGTAGCAATCGAGGGACCCTGCTGGGAGTGAGAATGCCACGGTCCCACCTGCTCTTGCTGTGGTTCACGAAACAGGCACACAAGACGGGCATTTAAAGCAAGAGCAACTGGTACCCCTCAAGTACTGGGGGTACTACGACCCAGCAGACGTGTCCTGCCCAGGCCCCTGTCGGTCCGAGCGCTGAGCTGCCATGTTGCTGCGCTGTTGCCGCCTGCCCCCAACATTTCCTCCGCCTGGCTTACCGTCAGCTGCCCTCCCTGCGACATCTCCCGCTGCAGACCCTCCAAGCTTGAGGCGCGCGCAACGTGCCTGCAGGCAGGAGGGGCAGAGTGTGGGGACGGGGGACGGAGCGTGGGAGATGGCGGGGCGGAGTGGGGAGCGGCAGGGGCGGCAGAGGGCATGCAGGTGACATGTGCTTCTACGCACACGCTACAGCATGCAACCCTCCCACCACGGCATGCCGCGGCAGCCCAACAACATACGGCATGAAACCCACCTGACCACGCTGTCACTGCCTTCTTCGTCGTCTAGCAACCGCTGCTCCACGCAGCACTGGTGCAGCAGCAGCAGCGCCTTGCGGTTGTCATCAAGGGCCAACGGCTCCGGCTGGCCTGCGGGCACACAAGGGGACACACACACAGCGGGGCACACGCACAGCGGGGTGGGCCACGGCAGTGCGTGCGGTCCCCCAGGTCCACAGCTGGGGCTGGTCCAAGAGGGCAGACACAGGAGGCGGGGGTGAAATACAACCGTGTTTCCGGGCATGGCTGAGTTTGATGTCAGCTGGCACAGGCCTACCGCGTGCCGCCCAGCCCCACCACATTGCAGCCAGGTGCACTTGTAAGATGGGCAGGCAGGCAGGCAGGCAGACAGGTGGCGGCGGTTGCGCATCAACAGACCACGGGAGCAGCCAGAGTGGTGTGCACATCCCTCCTCAACCCCAGCAGCTTTCTGCAACCTGGAAGCTAGACTCGTACAGCAGCCAGACCCGACAGCCAGCCCAGTGCAGCAGGCAGCCCTGCCAGCCCGCCCAGTGCAGCAGCCAGGCCTGTGGACAACCCTGCAACCGCCTCTTCCCCGCTCAAGCCCGCCCCTGGCCCCCTTGCCTGTGGAGGGGCTGTAGGCTGCTGTGATGCCGCACCACAGGCCGTTGCTGACTCCACAAAAGGTGCCCCACAGCGGCTCCGGCATGCGCTCAGATGCGCTGATCTCGGAGAGTTTGCGTGACTGCAGCGGGGACACGAGGCATGTCGCCTCGGCCGTTTGCTGCTTCTGCTGCTGCTTGGGTTTGCCCGGCAGCTGCCTGCCGCTGCTGCCGCCGCCGCCACCGCTGCGCCGGTTGCCGCCCCCACCGCTCCTGCTGCTGCTGCTGCTTTTGCTGCCATCGGTGCCACGCTTGCTGCCACTGCTGCTGCTGCTGCTGCTGTTGCCGCTGCGTCGCTCGCCGCCGGCAGCCGTACAGGTCAGAGCCCTCCGGCTCCGCCCCAGCTGTGCCGAGTGCTGCGTGGGTAGAGCTGCATGTGAACAGGTCATAAGTAATGCTAGCAGTGAATGGCGCGGGTGACAGCAAGCAGCGTGCCAGACAGGGGAGCGTGCCAGGCAGCGGCAGTGGGCGGCGGCAGCGGCGACGGCAGCGGCAGCGGCAGCGGCAGCGGCAGCGGCAGCGGCGGTGTTCTGGCCAGCTGCGGGAAGGTCCGCGTGTGGGAAATGCATGCATTATATCGCGCTGTCAGCAGCAAACCATGCAACCAGCCGCTTGTATGTGAGCTCTCCTCACCTCGCGCCCTACATGCGGCACCCGATGGCAGTGCTAGCACCATCTGCATTAGCGCGACAGATGTGCTGGTACCTCCGTGACAAGTTCTGTGGAGCAGGCGACGTCAAAATTGAGGGAAGGGGTTTATTTTCACCTCGCACGGAGCTGCCACCTGCTTGCACGGTGGGTTGTTGGTCTCGAGACCTCCCGATTACAGCATATGTCGTGGAGAACGAGCCTTGGCATCGGAAATTGCCCTGTGCCGAGACTGCACACGTGGGACCGCGCCTTCTCGTCTCTCCTGGTCAGCACCATCGCTGTGATTGCGGATCTAACACTTCTTGAATCAATCTCGAGCGCTGCCAGTAGTCCTCACCGCCCCTGCTCTGAGCCCCACTCGGTCTCCTTCAACTGCTCACCCACTCCCGCTCCGCATCAGGTGTGTGCGCTCCAGCATGCGACGATGCATGTCGGAGCGGCGGCGTAACGTGCCGGGGATGCAGCGGGCCACACCGGCGGCGGCGGTGGGGCGCTCGCGGCGTGCGCACTGCGGCAGCCGTGCACTTGCCCCACGCCCGTCCCTGTTGACTCTCAACGCTCCGGACCCCTGTGGAATTCTTGCTTGTTTCCTCCCCTTCGTGCCTCTTGAATTGCCCAACCAGCATCACAGGGCAGCAAGCACCTCGAGCCACCGCCCCTTGCTGCAGCCGGCATGTACGACTTTTGCTTCACCCCGATCTATGCCTTCCTGCTGGCCCTGGGCGGCATGGTGGGCTTCCTCAACAAGGGCTCCACCGCCTCCCTGGGTGGGTGACCGGGTGGGCGGGTGATTGATGCATGGACGTGTGGGTGGGGCTGATGAATCAACCCTGCTGTCATGGGGCCGGGTGGGTGGGAAGAAGGCACGACAGCAGCGGGCGGCTGGGGAAGCAGCTGGCTGGGCTGTTGAAGGAGTGGGGAGGCGAGGCTGATGCGAGTGAACCAGGGCAAGACTGCGCTGCAGTGCCGGTATGTCTGTAGGCTTGCCCAGACAGTACAGGACGCTGGCTCAGCATGCTCCCACAGGGCTCGGCGAGCAATGCATCAGCCTGGCTGCTTGCCCGCCTCCTCCCTCCCTCGCTCGCACCTTCCCCACACCCACTTGCTGCCTGCAGGTGGCGGCGTAGGTTCTGCGGTGGTGCTGTCCGCTTGCACCTATGCTTCCCTGCAGGCCTTCCACCGTGGCCAGCTGTGCCGACCAGCTACCGTTGTTTCTTTGGGTGGGTGGGCGGGCTGGGCTGGGCTGGGCTGGGCTGGCTGCGGGTGTCAGGGTGGAGCGGCGGGTGCGCCGGCACTGCGGGTGCACAGCACAACTCCATTGCGTGTGGTTGCCCCTTGAACACAGTCCTGTGTCACACATGGTGCGCCACCACGCTCCTGCCAACCTGCCAGCGCTTGCCAGCCAGATGAGTTCCACTCACACTCCAGGCAGGTCCCCCGCATCTGCTTGCTCACCCCCCCTGTTGTTTGCGTTCTTCTCACCTTGCAGTCATCAGCACGGCTCTGGCTTATGTGATGGGGCAGCGGTACGCGCGTACCGGCAAGGTCATGCCTGCAGGCCTAGTGGCTGCGCTGAGGTGGGTCGCTTGCCTGGGGCAGCAGCAGCAGCAGCAGCAGCAGCAGCAGCAACAGCAGCAACAGCAGCAGCAGCAGCAGCAGCAGCAGCAGCAGCAGCAGCAGCATTGGTTTGCTTTCTTGGGGCAGCAGCAGCGCTTTGGTGTTGTCGGTGGCAGCAGCAGCGCCGGTGTGCTCTTGTGGGTAGCAGCAGCGCCAGAGCCCTGCCTTGTGGGCGGCAGCAGTAGCAGGAGCAGTAGGAGCAGCAGGGCAGCTGTCACCGTGTAGGCACCTGGATGGGCAGCAGGGCGGGTGGGCATTGCGGAACGTGGCGGGTTACCGCAGTCAACTGGTGCTGCAACTGCCGCCTGTAGCAAGGTCACCACCCTGGCCACTGCCCTGTCCATTGACATTGGCCCTGTCCCCTCCCTCTCTGTGTCCTGCATCTGTAGCGCTGCCATGACTGTCTTCTACCTCTGGAACTTGCTCATCTTCAAACCCAACCTGCCAACCCCCAAGCAGCACTGAGCCTCCAATGTGCAAGCGACGCTGCACCCGTGCGGCAGCTAAGGAGGGGCGCTGCGGTCCGCGCAGCAGGCTTGGACAAGAAGTTCAATAACAATTGCTTGCTTATGTACAATGCACCTCCTGTAAACCTCGCTGCACATAATCTATCCAATCTTGTGCAAACTCAGAATGCAAGAGGGTGGACGGCATGCCCATTGGCTGGCCGCCGCGTTTGACTTCCCCTTCACCCTGCCCACCCTAACTGATGGGTTGATTGGCTGCAGTGCAGGAGGAAGTCAAGGGTTTTACTGCACACTGGCATAACGGTCAGTGCCTGCGTGCCTTCAAGAGGGTTTTATAGCACAACTGTGCAGAAGCGGCGGAATCCGGCAGGGAGTGCCTCTTGAGATGTGCTGGGGTTCGTCTTGCCAGCCTTCACCGATTAACTGGTGGAACGCTCGGCCTGGCACATGCAATTGGTTGGCAACTTGCATGACAAACCCCTTGTGTCACTAGCAATACTGTGAGCTGTGTCGAGTCTTTGGTTGCAAGTGTTGTTTGGCACAGGCAAGGTGTATGTGGTTGGCATGCAGCACGCCCGGTTGCTGCCGCGGGGCAGGCAGGCAGTGGGGCACGCACGCAAGCGGCAGATGCGGGAGCGGTGGTATAGAGCGGGCGTGTAAAAGATGCATCAGCAGTACAAGCGGGGAACATGCCAATGAGCAGCGCATCGTGCCGAGCACACAAAGGGCCCCTTCCGGTGCAGTGGACGCGGCTGCTGCGGCCGGTGCTGCCAGCTTCGCCTTCAGAAGGGCATCGGGATAAGGCGCTTGAGCGGCGCAGGCATCAGGCGAGTGGCCTCTGTCTCCCTGTGGCACCCACCAATCTCGATGCCGTACGAGTAGGGACGCACTGAGAGGTCGATTGACACCACCTGCGCCGCCAGGGGTGATGGTGGGCGGTGGGCGGGAGGGCGGGCAGGTGGAGGTTTAAGGAGGCGGCAGTGGGCGCAGGTGGGCATAGGGGTGGGATGTGGGCGGCACGACGCCTTCAAGGGCGAGTGCTGTAGTTGCGCAGACACGCTGTCGGGTAACTTGCAGAGCCGCGCTGTGCTCATCGCACTGAAAGGCACTCGGGAGGCAAGCGCAGGGCATGGCCCCTACGCTGTGCACCGCCACCCCCACCCAACATGCGCTCATTGCACCCCACAAACCACCCCGCTCACCGTTGCTTCCTGCATAGATCCGTCACGCTGCTCATACAGGACTATGTCTCCCTTGTCAAACTTCCGCAGAGGGTCGCGCATTTGAGGGGTGGGCGCTCCCCCGCCGCTCCCTGCTGCTGCGCTGTCGCCTGCAGGGCTCTTGCCTGGTCGGCCCGCGCTAGACTTCAGCGTGCTTCCACTGCCACTACTGCTGCTGAGAGCGGCTTCCCCGCTGTCTGAAGCTTGCGCAGGCCCGCCCTTCTTGCCCGGGCCACCGCAGCAGGCGAACATCGCGGACAGGCCCGCAGCTGTATTATGGTGGGACAACGCGTCGCCCACATGTTAGGAGATCGGCGCTGGCCAGCCGCCTGTATAGGATTGCCGCGTGTACAGGTCAGCACTAGCGGCGCCAGGTCAGCGCTGGCGGCACCGGCGGCACCGCCCCTCCTTGCCTGTGCACCATGCGGTAATCTCATTTCTCCCGACCGTGCAAGCTTTGTAGATCTTTGACAAGTTCAACTATAGTTCTTTGGAAAGAGGGCAGGGTGCGACGAGTGGCAGTGCCGGTACCACGCAGAAGTGCCTGTTGTACCACCAGTCCAGCTCGCAAAGGACCTTCCGTCTCCGGACTCGCTGCCTCCCTCCCTGCAGTGCCAAATACAGAAATTTGTTCACTCCGCACCATATGAGTATTAGCTAGCCTATCAGAAGGCTTCAACCTCGCACTTGTTGTAACTGCGGGCTTTGCCCCGTCATGGCTAGGGCGCCGCCAGTGCAGGCGGCCCTTGACAACTTACACTGTCAGCTGGCGAGCTGAGGCCAATTTGTGTGAAGCAAGCACGAATGCACAGAATGAGGCGGAGCTGCTGGGGTACACAAGACAGTGGGAAGAACAGGAGGCAGGGTTCAAACTGATGGCGGCTTCAACTGCAGGGGAGGCAGTCCGGGGGGCTAACATGCCGCGGCGCTCCTGCCGCAAATGACCTGCCTGCCTGTCTGACAGGCCCTGCCTGCGGCCGCTGCCCGCTGCCGGAACCTCCAAGGCCTCAGACAGACTCCAGGCGCCTCAGCGGGGCAGCCACCAGCCGGGCTGCCTCCGTCTCCCTGTAGTGCCCATCAATCTCGATGCCATAGGAGAAGGGCAGGATGGAGTAGTCAATGGTCACCACCTGTGAGCAGCAGGAGGGTGGCACAGGGAGCAGTGCGTCAGTGGCCACGATCAGGCGGCAGAGGGAGAGCGGCATGCTGGTGTGCACACGGCCATTGCCGGCCTGTGACACTTCAGCTCCCAGAAGATAAGCAATGCTTGGTCGGCCCACCAAGAAATTATTGGTCGGCTCACCTGCAGAGGTGCATCTAGCGCACCGCCCCTCTTGCCTCTCCAGCCAGCTGAGCGGGCACTAGCAGCAGCGTCCCGCACCCTGCCCCGTCGCTCGTCTACGACTGCCCCACCCATCGACTACGTCTCCACCCCACCTTGGCCTCTCGCAGGGTGCCGTCCCGCTGGCAATACATCACGAGGTCTCCCTTGTTAAAGGGCTCCTGCTTCAGGTCCGGCTGTTGCTGGGCTGGCGGCGGCGGCGACGCGTGCGGCGGCGCCGCACCTCTGGCACTGGGAGGGGCACCCCCTGTCGCTGCTGTGTGGGCCTTGTTGCCTCCCCCACGGCTGCCCCTGTGATTCCGCTTCCGCTTGGTGCTGTCGTCCATCGCGGGCGACGCTTGCGCCGTGTCAGAGGAGTGGTGGCCGTCCACCTGCATGTCGGCTCCGCACATCACCCGGAACAGCAGGAGAGCCAAACGAAACACGAATGGTCAGAGCGCTCCGTGCATCGCTTCCATATGGCTTGAACAGATGGTCCCTACAGTACAACCTCAGCAGCTGACTGTGTCAGTCACCTTTGCTAGCCTGTGAGAAGTGTACATGGAGAGACAGCTACAGCAGATTATGGTTGAATCAGATAACACTTGAGGATGGATGTGCATGTTAAGAGGGGCACCTGGAACCAAAGCAGCCAAGTCGGGGATTGCAACAGGACGCTCTCGTGATGCAGCCGGTTGGAACCCAGGCTGCCAGCGAGG
This sequence comes from Chlorella sp. ArM0029B, assembly GCA_002896455.3. NCBI lineage: Eukaryota > Viridiplantae > Chlorophyta > Trebouxiophyceae > Chlorellales > Chlorellaceae > Chlorella > Chlorella sp. ArM0029B. The sequence goes on along the minus strand of JTEE01000129.1, from coordinate 17,989 downwards.
GGAAGAGCGGCGCTGGTACGGGGAATGTCTGGCGGACAATTCTCTGCTGCTAGCGTCTCAACACTGCTTCTACCGCTCCAGAGCTGCCACTGCCGCCTCCTTTGCCTCAGTGGCGGCGTTCCTGTGCCCAAGACCCTCCACCTCCGATGGCTGCTGCGCCTGCTGTGCTGGCACTGGCGACAGGCGGTACGCCTCCGTCTCTCGGTAGCTGCCCCCCAGCTCAATGCTGTACGACGCCGGTTGCACCGACACATCGACAGCAATGATCTGCGGCATTAAGAGGGGCGGGGAGGCGTGCCAGGTTGGCAAGCGCAGGGGGTGGGCATGCACGGCGTGGGGTGCCAGGGAGTGCTCCAGTGGCATGAGCGGCACCACAGCAATAGCGGGGGCAGGCAGGCAAACTGTGCAAGGCCAGGCAGTACTGGAACCACGGCGCGGGCTGCAGGAGGCGTGCAGCTTGCCAGCTGCCTCAGCGCCTACACCCACACTGCTGCGCCAGGCAGTGCGCTGCGCACGCATCCCCCCGGTGCAGGCAGCCTCAAACTTGGCCTCCCTTTGCCTGCCCTGCCCCTCCCAGTCCCCGCCAGGGTGCCTCACCTTTGCCTCTGCTAAAGTGCCGTCCCGCTGCCGATACAGCACCTTGTCTCCTTTTGCAAACAGATGCTGCTGCTGCCGCTGCTCCTGCTGCGGTGGTGGGGGCATGTCACCGCTAGGGCCTGGCCCTGCTGCCCTACCACCCGACCGCCGCAGCGCCGCCTGTGCTGCTGCCTGCCGCGCATCAGCTGGCAACTGTGCCTCACCAACTGCTCCCCCGGCCAGCTGCCGCAGTGTCTGCCCGCTGATCGCTGCTGTCTGCTGCATGGCGGTCTGGCGCTCAGGGGGCAGGTCATAATGCACGGTGCCCTCAAATGCCGGGCCTGCAGGGGGAGGAGGTGCAGGAGCTGAGACTCAGCGGCATGTGAGGGTGTGTGATGCTCCAGTGGGCACGAGGGATGATCACGGATGTGCTGCAATGTTAAGCACTTGACTGACTCCCTCAACCATCCTACGTGAAGGCGGGGTGCACGTGGAGTGAGGAAGCGTGCAGCCCAGAGCCTCCAACACCAACTCTAGCTTCGCCTTGTTCTTGGCGCACGATTTGGAGTTTAACCCCTCCTATTTGCACAGCTTGCCGGGAGAGGAGGGGCGGGAGAGGAGGGGCGGGTAGCGGGTGGCCGGCAGAGATGGCGTGACACGGTCAGCTGCCGCAAGAGGGCAACAAAGACAAGAGCCTGCCGCCGGGCGCGGCGGGGGCCCGTTTGCCCAGCAGGATGTGGTCTGTGCCTGACGCACAGTTCCCTGCCCTCCCGCATGCTGCGCCTGCCGCCCACCAAATCCCGCCCTCCTGCCTGCTACGCCCTGCCGCCCCCCAATCCCCGCCCTCTTGCCTGCTGCGCCCTGCCGCCCCCCACTCCCTGCCCTCCCGCCTGCTGCGTTCTGTCGCCCTTCCGCCCGCCCTCCCGCTGAAAAGCAAGCTGCTTCTGGGCACGGCACAGTTTGACACGTGCCCAGCCTACAAACCACCCTCCCTCCCTCCTCAACGCACCGGCCAGGGTGTGGGCCGCTGGCCCCCGCCAGTCAAATGCGTCGCACTCTCGCCGCAGCTGCAGAATAGCAGATGCAGGGGCAGGGAAAGGTTCAGGGAATGCATACCCAGGTGTAATCACACGCCATCAAAGGCAAGGGCATTGGCAACTGTAATCATAGCTGTATTCGGGATGCAAGATCTGGTGAGCCCTGCCAGTGCACCCGGCAAACACCTGCCATCCTGCGCACCGCTGCCCGGCCGCCCGAATCCCAGCCTGCTTGGCTGTCCAATCCCCTTGCGAGCCTGGTCTTCCCAAGGCCACCTCCCATCGCACCTTCCTACTGCGCTCCAAACAATTGCAGCCACAATGCAGCGTGTCACCGCCCCCCTTCCCCCCCCTCCCCTACAAGTATGTTGCATGCTTCCCCTCGACTGGCCCTTGGTGCCAACTTGTTTGTGCGCTTGTGTTTAGCGTGTTTGTGCGTTTGCTTTCAACTTGCTGCCTCCTGGCCTCAAAATCCAACATCCTCGGTGCTCACCTGAAGCTCCTCCAAAATTGTCATCATGCTCCCCACACCCACCCCCCACCTGTTGATGTTTGCACGACTTACTGCCACCCTCCCCACCCTCCATTGTTGCCCAAGGCCCTCCCGCCTGGCTGCTGAGCTCCTTGAAGTTGCTGCTCACCCTCCTCCCACACCTGCTGCCTGCTTATCTGCAAGCACGTGCTGCTGCCCTCCCGTCTACCTCTAGCAACAACAGATTACCTGGCTGTTGAGCTCCTTGAAGTTGTCGTCGTGTTCTCCCCACACTTGGTGTGCCAGCTCGTGCAGAAGCGTCTCACGAATGCGGTCGTAGCGGCGGAAGCCTGGCAAGGACAGCAGAGGTTGGGGGGCAAACACGTAAGAAAGACAGGGCAAGCCGGGGCTGATGGTTGAGCAAACACGTTTTGCAGGTGCAGTCTCAGCTGCAGAAGAGCTGTGCAGGCAGAGGGACAGTAAGGTGGAGAACTGTTCGAAGGAAGCTGAGATCATGCCCCCCATTTCTGCCTGCCTGCAAACTACCTGCCCACCTGCCCAGTGCAGCCCTCCCTCCTGCCCAGCCCGTGCCTCACCCCGCAGATCGTCTGTGCGCAGGCGCATGCAGATCTCCTGCCCTTTGTTGATGTTGACTCCCAGAATGCACACCGGGCTCACCCCCACCTTGCCCTCTGGAGGCATCTCGCTGCAGCAGGCAGAGGTGCAGGGCCAGGCGGAGCGCAGGAGAGCTTGAGGGGCGAGGTGGGCGGGGTGCGAGTCGGGGTGGGGGGCGAGTGCAGCGCAGGCAGGCAGGCAGCTGGCAGCAACAATGTTTGCCATGCACCAGCTTCAACAGTGTGAGATAGAGTCGAAGCCGCTGCATGCCCCTAGTTCCAGTGGGAGGCGGACAGTCCGCTGCCTGCCAGCTCACCCACCCACCTGAGCAGCCCGACCGACCACTTGTGCTTGTTCATCACCCCCGCAATACCAGGGTCGGCTGCCAGCCTGCGCCCAAGGAAAGGCATGCATATGAAAGGACAGCTTGAGCCAGTCGGTACGGGCGGGCAGGTCTGCGTGGAGCGGCGACGCATGCAAGCGGGACGAGGAGCTGCGCCGGCCGTGCGGGGCAACCTGTTGCAACACAGCGACCTGCTGCACGAGATGCCAATGCCCGTGCCACAACTGCAACGCACAGCATGCCATGCGCCCCACAGCCCGCAACATCCCCGCCTCTGCAGCTGAAGCCAACCACTGGGCACCCCGCCAGTCTGCCTGGCCCTGCCCACCGGTGCAGCAGCTTGAGGGCCTCGCTGGGAGGCGGGCGCAGCCCCGGTCGCTGCCATGCCTCAAAGCGTTGGAAGGTGTGCGGACCCTGCGGCAGCACGGTGCCTCCGCCGTTGCCGTCGCCCAGCCCTGCCCTGCGCAGCTCCCGGCGCAGCTCGTGGTCAAAGCCGGGCGTGCGGCCGTCGCCCTGCTGCTCGGCTGCCTGTACTGCTGCCACAGCATCTGCGCGGCTGGCCATCATCTTCAGCCGCATGCCCGGGTGGATGCCTGGGAGGGGAAAGAGCACCGCGGCGCACATGGGCTTTCAGAAGGTTTGGATGTGCAGGGCTGCGGCAGTGCACTCGGGAGCAGCGAGCACCCAACCTGTTGAACGATGCTACAGCCACGCCGGACCATGCTGCACCGCCTCACCTGCCTCCTCTGCCAGCTGCTCGCCGCCCTTGCCCAGCTGCACCATGCCACGCGCAGGTGCTGGCAGCAAGAGCTTGATCGTGTGGGGCGCCACGTCAAAAGCAGCAGCTAGCGCCGCCCGCAACTGCCCGAGCGTGGCGCCGCGGGGCAGCGGGAGCGCCGCCGTCTGCTTGCCAAAGCTGACATGCAGCGGCGGCTGCGTGATGGCTGGCATGGGAGCTTGCGTCGAGGGCGCAGGCGTGACTGAGAAGGGCACGGAGCTTTCGAGGGTGAGATCAAGGCCGAGATCACTTCGCCCTCGAACTTCAAGTGTGCGTTTGCATGGACCGGGCTTGATGAAAGGAACAGGACAACACCAGGCAAAGAACCTTCGTCGTGATGGAGCTAGCAAAACCCAAGTTTTCTTCCGCCGAGTCCAGCTCGGTTCCTTCAAGCCCGACGCCCCACCAGTCCTGTCCTTTGCTCTAAACAGCTTTCCAGCCGCTTAACACTCCCGCCGCTGCCCACGAAGCTTCCAGTGCCAAGCTTGCACATTCGCTCAACGCACCGCATCACCGCCTCGACGCCTGAAGTGAGTGGTCCGAACACCCTCCTGCCCGCTTCACGTCCCGCCGCCGTTCAGCCGACCCTGCTTCTGCACCAGGACGTGCTCCTGGACTTCGCGCACGCGCCCAGGGCTTCTTTGAGCTCAGCGATAGCGGCAGCAAATGCAGCGTCCCTGCTCGCGGGTGGCTGGCGCCAGCCACTAAAAGCCGGGTGGCGGCAGCGGCGGCGGCAGCAGCGCAGGTTGCGCCAGTCAGCCTGCAGGCGTTGCTGCAGGCCTGTGCCCTTCTTGCGGCAGAGCAGGCCCTGCTGGGGGCAGCCTGTGATGTGCAACAACAACACGAGCACCGCACTGGTAGCAGCTCACAGTCAGACTCACCGCGTCGGTGCAGCTGCAAGGCGGGGTTGGGCGGCGCGTGCAAGCGCTGCACGTCCAAACTGCCGTGCCGGCGGTTGTGGCTGCCCACGCTGTTGGGGTTCACCTATAAGCCAGCCTACAGCAGGGGAGCATACACTGCATCAACGAGGATGCAGAACCCATTCCGCTGCCGCAGGCACTCTCACCTCGCCCTACTGTTGTGCCTGTCCCCCTCCCTCCTCCGCATGTCTGTGCCCACCTTGCTGCCCCTTGCCTCACGTGCGCCCCATGCCCGCCCTGCGTGTGCTGCTTGCAGTGAACATGAACAGTCAGGACTGGGACCAGGTGGTCATCCGCAAGAAGGCGCCCAACAGCCAGGCAGCCAAGGCGCCCGCTGCAGTCAACGCAGCCATTCGCGCAGGTGGGCGGGCTGAGGGGGCAGCGGGATATTTAGCATCGTAAGGTGGGCTGAGTTTGGTGGGTACTGCCGTCTATCCACGTGCTGGCATTGTGCTTGCCTGTCCTCGTGCCTGCTTCCTGTGCTTGCCTGCCTTCATGCCTGCCTCCAAGGCTGCCTGCCTCCCTGTTCTCCTTCCCGCCCTCCTCAACCCTGCCTGTCACCCACATCACCACCCTGCAGGTGCTGAGGTGGAGACTCTGAAAAAGCAGGGGATGGGCAACGCCAGCGCAGCCCGCGGCCCCATCAAGAGCGCAGGTTTGCTGGGCAGGTGGCTTGGGTGGGCAGTGGAGCGCCTGCCTGGTTGGGGAAGCAGTCTGCGCATGTGGCTTGGGTGGGCAGGTGGAGTGCCTGCGTGGTTGGGGTAGCAGCGGGGAGGCGGGGCAGCTATGTGCGCAAGCTGCAGCTGCGTGCCTGGCTGACGGCATGACAGCCGGGCGCTTGAGCTGTGGCCCTGCTTGGCAGGTTTGCAGGCGATTGAGTGAGCACATCTGGGTTCCTGAGTTGGGCCGCTTCAGGGTCATGTTATGCAACCCGCAGCCCAGCCCGCTTTTCGACACGAATCTGGGTCTGACCTATCGCCCTGCTTCGTGCACCTTGGCTGCGTCCATGTCTGCAGTCGTGCTGGAGAACGACACAGAGACTTTTGAGCACGAGCGCGTGAGCAGCGAGCTGAAGAAGCAGATCCAGTCGGCGCGGCTGGCCAAGAAGCTGACGCAGGCGCAGGTGCGGGGCAGGGCAGCAGGGGCAGGTCGTGGGGCTGCGCAGGCGCAGCGCGGGGCAGAGTGGAGCGTGACTATGTCGAGCCGGGGAGCCGAGTTACGCAGGCGGGGGTGGGAGGGGGTGTGCAGCGTTGGGTGGAAGGGAAGGAAGGCAGTGCAATGCAGGATGCGGGGGAGGGGAAGCCAGGGGTTAAGGGGGCTGCACAGCACGGGGCAGAGTGAAGCGTGAGTATGTGGGCTGAGGAGCTGTGTTACGCAGGGCGCGGCTGGGAGGGGTTGTGCAGCGTTGGGCGGCCCGGGAGCAAGGCAGCGAGGTAGGATGCGGGGGAGGCCAGGGATTGACAAGGGTTGGCCAGCGCATGCAGAGCCTGTTGGCGTGCTGAGGGGGTCAGGCAAAAGCAGCGACGGGCTGGGAATATCCATGGCATTGAAAAATACAGAAGGAGCTGCCGTGGGGCGCCGTCTGCTCGTGCCGGCTTTACTGCCCTGCCCCGCCTTGTTGCGCTTGCACCTGCTTGCCTGCCGCAACTTAACTGATTCGTGCGAAGTGTGTCATCGCAAGTGCTGATCTGAATGCATGGCTACTAACCTCTATGTTATGACGTTGTTACGTCCGCCCTGCAGCTGGCCCAGATGATCAACGAGAAGCCGCAGCTGATCAACGAGTATGAGAGCGGCAAGGCGATACCCAACCCGCAGGTGGGTGTGCTGAGAGACGGGGATGGCTGCGGGGTGAAGGAGGCAGGTTGCGTCCCCGCGGCAAGCACATGGGCTGGCGCGCCGCGGGTAGCAGTGGTGCATTGGCTGGCTGGCTGGGTAGTGCACACCCTGGTACGAGCCTGCACTTAGCAGGTGTCCATGACATGCTTCTGGCCGCTAGCGCTGGGGTGAGGCAGGCCTGCCCTCCCTCCACTCATATTGGTGGAGGTGGCAGCGCAACGATGCGCTGCTACTGCCGCGTATCTTCCTTCTCCCCGGTCAGTAAGGCCTGCGTGTCAACTTGCCTCCTTACTCTGCTACCTTTGCTCTCTCAGATTCTGTCCAAGATGTCTCGCGTGCTGGGCGTCACGCTGAAGAAGAACCCTGGCAAGAAGTGAGGCCGGGGCACCCACACTCTCATGGTGGTGGCTGGCGGAGCAAGCTGCTTAGCTCTGCGTGCTCGCTGGACCCTGCCGCAGAACCCCTACGCGGCACCTAGCGTTGGCACTCTGCTGAAGCAGGCACGCCACTGATGCTTACTGGCTTCCGGCTTGCCACCAGGAGGTGCCAGCTACTGGCTTGTAATTACTTGCCGTGCTGTCTAGTTTACTCCCCCGCCCCGCCATTCTATCGCTTGTATGCTTCGCTTTCTTCTCCTTTCTGTGCTGCTCGTCTTGCACGCTTGTATACGTACACCCCGCGCCCCTCTTGCTGCTGCTGCCCATATATGTCACGACAGCAGCTGCCCGCTCACAGTGGCACTTCCATTCCTGTAAGGCCCCGAGTGACTGAGTGCGGATCAGCATGGGAACTGCCACAGGCATGGACCGCCCAACAGAGTGGCCCCGGCTGTGTGTTGCACCGGGAACCGTCACCTGTGCTGAGACGTACACTGTGTAAGGAAGGGAAGGAAGGAATGCTCGCAGCGGTAGCTCTCTAGAGACGATTGGGGAGCAGGGCGAGGGGCAGGCTGGCAACGGGCCAGGCCCAGCCGGCAGTAGCCGCCAACGTCACGCACGGTGGCCTCCCTCCTCCCTTCCTCATCCCTCCGCAGGCCAAGCGGCAACGCTCCGGCGCCGACCTCACACTGGCAGGGTTGTAGGGCTGTTGCAGACCACTAAACGTAGTGTATGGGTCTGCAGTTATTGCAGACCACAGGCTGCTGCAGACCACTGGTCACAGGGAGTGGTCTGCAATAATGTTTCAGCCAGACCACTTTTATGTAGCATTTGGAAGCCATTTGTGGTCTGTGATGTTCCAGACCACTCACCCCTGCTGTACCCCCCCCCCCCAAGCGCCTGCCTGCACCAGTGGTCTGCATAACGGTCTGCAATGTGGTACGTTTTGGGCTGCGCTGCTCCCCTGCCCCGCCCCGCTGCTGCCCGGGTGCCACCGGCCCAGCGCCTGGCCAGGGTGCCCGCCAGCTGGCACCTGCCTGCTCGCTAGCTTACTGCAGCTCATTGCTGACAGGTTTCTTACAATAGCTCCTGTTGTTACAATGTGCCTGCCAGCATGCAGGCGGGCCCCAGTGCTGTGACCGGCACCTAGAGCTCGGGGCGGGGCAGCAGCGGGGCGGGGCAGCGGGGCCCCGGGCAGCAGCGGGACGGGGCAGCAGCGGCGCGTGGCGGGCGGGGCAGCATCTCCAACAAGCAAAGGTTAATGCTGCTTGCATAGACAAGTGCATGCCATGCTAACAGTAAGGAGCGAATCTGTAACAAAGGTGCCGGCACCCCATGGCAGTGCCCGTTGTGGGGCCCAGCCCTTAGGCTTTGCTGCCCGCCTCCTTGAGCAGCTCTGCCAGCTTGGGCACCTGCATGTTCTTCTCCACGAATCCCTTCTTCTTCTCACCCACCCAGGTCCAGAAAGCGCCGCCCTTGCCCCTGGCTGCGGCTGCCATGTTGGCGCCCCGCGCTGCGTTGGTGTGCACCGTCTGCATGCGCTCGTACATAGCCTGGCACACCTCTGCAGCCAGGTGTGAGTGGTGGACGTATCGTGGGTGAGCAGTGTGCCACCTGGATAAGACGAGGGAGGCGGTGGAGAGGGTAAGGGAGGCGGAGGGGAGGGCGGTGGAGGAGATGGAGAGGGAGGGCTGGGCAAGGGGGAGGGCTGGGCGAGAGGGAGGGAGGCGGCGGGGAGGAGAGAACACTTCCCTTGCACATGGCAGGCATACATGATCATTAACGGTCCAGCAGCGGCCAGGGCCACCTTAGCAGCAACGGCAGCAGCAACAACACCTGCGTCGGGCGGGCGGGCCACTGGCAGGATTCGAACAGGTTGCAGACCGCTAAAACGTAGGGACCGACCGTGGCAGGAATGCAGACCGGTAAGCAATGCAGACCGCCAAACGTAGGGAAGGCGGTCTGCAAAGTGTTAGGCCAGACAAACTGGATTCTGAGATGATGGTAGCCCCCCCCCCTCGGAATCGGCTCCCCCTGGGGTTCGCTCGTAATTTTTGAAATGTGACTAAAAGGCACGAAAACGGGGGTGCAGCGCCAAGAGGGATCCCGCAGGGCTGCAGCTGCGACAGTGCCGCTAGCGGCACTGCGCAAGAGGTGTGCATGGTTAGTTCCCCACCGGAAACTGCCCCTGCGCCTCCATGTCATGCCACATGGCATCCATGCCCTTGTTGGGGGGCAACGTGGTTTAGGTACCCTTCATGGTGATGATGGGGCCATGCTCTTCTATTGGCAAGAGTGAGGCGGGTGATTGTTTATAACAGCCCCTCACAGGGCGGGGAGAGCGGGGGCCACGCCAGCACTGCACGCGTCAGCGCGGGTCAGCTTTCAGCCCAACAGGGGCAGTCAACCTGCCGTGCTTATGATCCGTATAGTGCGCAAGGCGTGCAGCCCTCTACACCATATACAGCAAGCTGTATATGCACAGAATAGGGCCTTGGGGCTGTCCCGCAGCCAGCGACGAAAAGGGACTGACGAACGAAATTCTCCTTCCCCCGCCCTCGGTTTGCCGCCAATTGGGCTACCCTCATCTCATAATCCAGTTTGTCTGGCCTTACACCGAACACGTTTTTTGGCTGGTGAGCGGTCTGCATTATAATGCAGACCGCAGCGGTCTGCAAAGGCTCTGCAAGAGCCACGGTTTGCATAGCGCTCTGCATTACGATCTGCGGAACGGTCGTGCTGCCCCTGCCAGGTCCCTGCCTGCTGTGCCTGCCGTACCAGGTTCTCTGAGCAGGCTCAATTGCAACTGGTGAACCGCACTTCCTTACATGGGGCACCTTGGACTAGTCTGATGTGTACACAGTAAGGAGCACCGAGGGGAAATAGTGGGAGCAGGCCCTTCTGATGGGTGGCACAGCGCCGCACAGTGAACAAGGTGGCGGGTCGACAACAGCATTCACACCAAGCTAAGGGGTCGACGAGAAGGCATTCACACCAAGCGAATTGGCTGAACCGAAGAGTCAGCCGTATGGACAGAGCGAGGAACAGGGGCATGGGGAAAGAGTGACATGGACGAGAGAGCATGACGTGCACGAAGCTTCAGCCGGCAACTACTAGTAGGTCCACCTGCTGCAACCACATGCCTTCCGACGGCTCCCCCTTGCTGCCGGCGTCACGCTCCAGCCGCGGCCGCAGTACCCGTCTCCCTTCCACGAGCATCCACTAGGGCAGCCTTCCTCTTCCTTCCTTCCATCCTGCAAGCGGGCCACAGGGGCAGCAGGTTTGCACATAATGCTGGCAACTGCCATCTTGCTTTTGCTTTTGGGGGTTTCACATCTGATTTCCGCAAACAAGTGCGACACAGATGCCTGGACAGTGGGGGTCCGCCAGGATTGCAAGGAGGGAGGAGGAGGAGGGGGAACACAACAGGCTGGACCGATGCAGCGGGCTGATATGGAGCAAGGGGAGGGCAGAGGCGCAAGCAAAGGTCCCCCAGGGGCTATTGGGCTATTGAGCTATTGACCTGACAGGGGGTATATTGCGCAGGCGGGGAGGCGGGCGCTACCGCCGGGGAAGGGGAAAACCGGGCGACCCCGAGCTATATTTGCTCTCTGGCAGGGTTTCGTAATGAAGGGGACAAAGTGGAGAGATCTTTTGGGGGACCTGAAGCAAAATGGAGGGGGGGGGTGGGGAAGGAAGAATGGCATGAACAACACTAGTGCGTGTGATGGGAGCGCTTGGCGGCAGTTGCGGCCATCACCGTTGGGGGCTGCCGGGGGGTAAGCAGCTGCCCGAACCCTGCTGCTGGCTGGCTACCAGTACAGAGTGCCATGCTGTGTCCCACGGGCTGCAAACGTGAGTCAGATCCCACCCACGCTGCTGGCCAAACCCTAATCCTATCGGTGACACGGTGGTTGGGCGGCTGGCTAAGTCAGGGAGGGGCGGGCATGCATGGTACTGCAGTGGCGTTGCAATCATGTTGCTGCTGCATCACTGCAATGGAGCATGAACTGCTGTTAGGGGCCTCTGTGCGCAGCTGCCTAGCTGCTGTGGCTCAACTAGTGTGACTCACACGCCCTGAACACATTGCTGGCGGGGTCATACAGTGGCTGGGCTGCTGGCCAAGTATGGGGAGAGCCGTGCATGCATGTCACTGCAGTTAAGGTAATGTAAAGCTTGGGGCTCATTGCCCGTGGCGTTGCGTTGTTGGGGTGTTGCAGCTGCATCATTGCATGTCGTGGCGTTGCAGTCTTGTTGCAAGCGCACTCATATTTCCATACTATGGCGCTTGCAGCTCTGTTGTGGATGTTTCCTCAACACCCTGCTGCGGTTGGCTTGCTCGCAGTTTTGCTTCGAATTGCAGTGCATTGAGCGATGGACACAGGTTGCGGGCTGCAGGCCGGCAAGTGTGCTTGGCGGCAAGGTTGCAGGGCTATAGGGTCGCATGGCTGCAAGGCTGCCATGCTTCATGGCTGCACACCCTGCAAGAGTGCGGAACGCTCCCCGGATCTCTGCTACTCGTCTTACTGCTGTTACTTCAATACATAACCCCCGAGTGCGTCTCGCCCGCACCTCGTAGCCGCTGCAGCCCCGCCTCTCCTCCTCATTCGACCACACTCGCCTTGCTCTCCTGCCCTGCCCCAACGGACACGCCAACCCCCCGCCCCTCGCACTCCTGCCAATAGCCTACGCACTCTCTCATTTCCGTTCTAGCTATCCCCGCGCGCTCTCCCCACAACGATAGAAACGCAAACCCTGCGCTCCCACTCACCGCAAAAAGCAAAGCAAAGCAGGTGGAGCGTCGGATGCAAAGGCCCTGCCACGCACCACTACGCTCCTGAACTCTACGTTGACGCACGCTTAGGCGCTCACTTGTGCGCCCTGCTAGAACCCCTGCTAAAACACTATCATACATCTTAGTCCGGCCCCAAGCGATCAAAGGCGCTCGTGCGGCTGCCGCCGCCCGAACCCGCCCCTGCCCACCGCCATTTGCGCCGCCTTGCTGGCTCCCTTGTCCCGCTGCCACCAAGGATCTTTCGTGCTCATCTTCTCAGTGCCACATCTGCCCC
>JTEE01000128.1:197751-208372 GCA_002896455.3 Chlorella sp. ArM0029B | reverse complement strand
GGGCAGGCAGTTCACTCTCGAACTAGGCAAGAGGGAGTCAGCAGAGATCCGTGCGTGCCCGGCGGCAGGGTCATCACCGGGCCGGGCCTGCCCTGGCACAGACTGCCGCTGCTCCGCTCTGTGCCACCAACACAGCACACACAGCACACGCAGCACACAGAACGCAGAAGCACAGGAAACAGGACACAGCAGTAGGTTAGAAAGACAGTGCTGTGCCCAACATGTGGCTTCAAGATGCCACTGTGACACAACAACACTGTGTTTCCGCCGAGTGGCGCACACAGCACAACGCAGGCAGCAGCACACAGCAGGCACATGATACGCAGCACTGTGCACACTGCAGACACATCACACTTAGCGTACAGCATACAGCGGCACAGCACACACAGCACACAGCACGCCACAGCGGCGCACGCACCCGAGTCCCCGCGGCATGTGCGGGCGCCTGTGTCGGGGTCGCCAGCACACATTGTGTCGTTGTACATCGTGAGGCGGCCGCACCCCGACCCTGTAAGCAGCTCAACCTCTGCATACCTGCATGGTTAGGAGGGCGGGTGTTGTGAGGGCAGGGCGGTAGGTAGGAGGGCGGGCGGTGGGTCACCTGCCGTCATGAAAGAGAGCAACAAGCAGCAAGTGGTGCGGAGCTAAACGCTTGCTTGCGCAAGCTGTGTGTCAGAGGCAAACGTTTTGCAGTATCGGGCGTTGCTTCACACGCAGGCGAGGGAAACAGAGCAGGCAGGCGCGCGGGAGGGCATAGCAGCAGGCGGGAGGGTGGACCGGGGATGCACGCTGGGTGGGCGGGCACAGGCGGGCCCGAGCCACTCACAGCAGCGAATCGCTTATGTTGCCGCCGTCGCTCGTCAAACCCCAGCCTGCCACCTGCAGCAGCACACCATGCCGTCTCTCATGCAGTCAGGAAGCGCTGAGGCCCCGGCAGCACCGCTGCAGAGGGTGCCCCGCCGCCAATTGAGGGCCGGCACAGTGTGCACAGCGTGTGGGACAGCTCTTAACCGCCACAGCGTGCACAGCATGGAGCAGGACAGGCACTGGTGGCACCAGCTGGCACGTTCCCAGCTGCCCAGCTCCCAATCCGGACTGCGCTCTTGCTGGGGCAGCTCGGCGCCAATAGCTTGGGCCCCGCCTTCAGGGAGTGGTGCCCCCACCCACCTCTAGGGGCTGCCCCGCCTCCAGCTGCAGCCCCGCCGCCGGCAGCTGCACCGTGGGCACCCCCTCAGCGGGCTCTGCCAGCCGGACTGCCGCTATGTCGTGCAGCGCGCCTTCCACCCTGCCGTCGTCTTCGTCCCCCTCCAGAGTGCTCCAAAGGTAGTCTGCAGGGAGAGTGGGGGCCAAGCGGGGAGGGTGGCTGCAACACGGTCAGCGCCCACGCTCGAAACAAGGAAGCAAACGCGGCGGGGGCCGTGCCCTGCCTGCCTGCCTGCCTGCCGCCCTGCCTGCCCGCATGTGTTGCTTGCTTTCTTCAAGCTGGTTTGGTTGCTGACTGCCAGCAGGGGTGCTGCCCGCCTGGCACCCACGACTGGAACGGAACGAGCAGGCCACCCCAGGTGACATTCGGCCATCACATCTCAAAGTCAACCGCAGACTTCTACTGTGGGCACCAAACACACACCAGGCCCACCTGGGTAGTGTTTCCTGCTGCTCACACCCCTGCCAACCCGCTGTCAAGTCAGTGTCGTCCCCCTGCCTTGCCCAGCGCCCCACCTGGGTGGGGCAGTACCAGCATGGGAGGGTACCGCTGTCCCTGGAGAACCACGTAGAAGCAGAGGGGGTGGATGGGCCGAGAGGCATTCAAGACGCAGTGAGCGGCTGCAGGCAGGGAGGGGAGGGCAGCGGCGGGGGAATGGAAAAGGAGGGGAGTGGTGGGCATAGGCTGTAGGCAGGGCAGCGGCAGGGGTGATGCAGGGGAAAAGGGGGCGGTAGGCGGTAGGCGTGAGCTGCAGGCAGGGAGGGGAGGGCAGCAGCGGGCAGTAATGGGGAGGCAGCCAGGCATCCTCCCCTGCGTTCCTTCCGTCCTTTCTGCAACTCGTTTTACTTCGCATCGCTTGCGACTCACACAAATGTGCATGCCGGGTGGCGGCTGCCAGCAAAGAGCAGCGACAGGGTGCAGGCGAGCCGTCGGCAGGTGTCCACGCAGACAAGCAAAGCAGCGCAGAAGTAGGATCTGCGGCACGCTGTTGTGGATGAATGCAGCTCTCACCCGTCAGCACTGTCGTGGGGTTCAGCAGGACGCCACCACAAAACGCTTCCTCGTCATCCCTGCCCACCAAAGCAGCCACAGAATCAAACTCCAGCTCGGGTGCCGGCTGGCCGCCCAGGATGCGGGTGCTCAGAGGGCCGGCCCCCTGCTGCTGCCGAGCCGCCGCCGCTGCGCCCAAGCCTGCAGCGGTGGCTGCGCCTGCTGCGCCCAAGGCGCTGTCGGGCAGGGCGAGCGTCCCCAGAAGGCTGCGGCCTGCAGTTACTTGTAAAGAAACCTGGGTGAGTGACACAGTCGCCAGCCGTGGATCTGTAGTGGTTGGTGGAGCCCACTGTGCCGTTGCCGCTGGCGGCGCCGCTTGCAGGCCTGCCCACGACCAAGCCTCCGGTGCAAGCCGCGTCGAGCGGCGCATGCGATCACCTGAGGCGAGCCCTACCGCCAGCAGCAGTAGGAGCAGCGCCAGCCTGCCTGGCACCCACGCCATGGGAGGGTGCCCAGGTGCACAGCTGTCAGTGCCTCTGGCCGCTTCCACACAGCACTCCAGCCCAAGAAGCGGCGTTAGCAGGCGCGTGGAGGTCCCGGAAGCGGGCAGGAACCTGATGCAAGGCTGGACAGGTCAGCGGGACGCGGCAAAGCAAAACATGGCTTAAAAGCCGCTTCCATTCCTTTCGCCACATTATCCAAATTGCCAGTATTCATAAATCGCTCACACGGCCTCCAGCCCCAGAAACCAGAGCAGAACACGTTTGCCTCCATGTGCTCGCTGCGAGTCTTCAGCACCGGCCTCCTGCTGGTGCTGGCTTTGCACGCAGGGATCACTGCAGGTGAGATCGATTGCCGCGCGAGCGTGCGGTGGCAGTGCGAGGCTTGCAGGCAAACTGATGCTGCCAGCCGTAGTGGGCTCAGCACGCCCACCTGGCGGCGTGGTGGTTGCCCAGTCCACCTGCCCCACCCTTGCCTCCCCACACAGGTCCCACCACCTGTTCTAATCGCGTGACCTTGCCCCGCCCTTCTCCGCTCTGACACCGCGCAGGCCGGCAGCTGCGTGCTCCTGTGCCGGCGCCCGCCCCGGCGCCGTCCCCCGTCGATGCACTCGACGTGTCAGCCGATGTGTTCAACGGGGCCCCCGCCCCTGAGGGCGCCTTTGAATTCATGGTCCGCATGAAGACCTTTGGGCAAGACCCTGCAACAGGGCAGGATTTTGTCTACTACTGCGGCGGCGCGCTGCTGGATGCCACCACCGTCCTCACAGGCACGCGGGTGGGGGAGGCTGAGCACAGCGGGTGCCATGCAGCGTGCATACAGTGTGCAGTCTACGCTTGTGGGTGCTGCTGCGATGCATGCAGGGCATTACAACCACCGCACACCCAGTCCTCCTCACCGCAAGCCCTCTCGCCGTGCCACCGCCGCCGCATGCTCGCTCGCTCACCCACTCACCCTGCCGCCTGCCCCACCCTCCCCCGCCCCGCAGCCGCCCACTGCCTGCGCAATGAAGACGGCAGCGAGACACCTGTGGGCATGCTGGCGCTGGAGATCGGGGACGTACCTTACGAGGCCGCCTCCATCCATGTGCACCCCCAATACGACCCTCTCGCTCTCACCAGAAGGAACAAGGACGTGTCAGACGGAAGCGTGGACGATGCACCCTCCCCATTCTACGACATTGCTATCATCAAGCTGGCCACCCCGGTGCCCAATGCGGTCACTGTGGCGCTGCCCGACCCAGCTGGAACATACAGCGTGGGGCAGGTCGTCGAGGTGAGCGGGGCTGGGCTGAGGGGGCGGGCGTGAGTTGGTGGTGGGCCAGCCAGCGGGGGGACAGTAGCCGCAAGCAGATGTGGATCAGGCAGAGGAGGTGAGTAAAGTGATGCTTGGTGTAAGACTAGAGGAGAGCAGTGGGGCCCTCAACCTTCATGTCAGGAGGCATTGCCAGCGAGAGGATTGCCTGCTGCTGCTGCTGTGGTGGCGCTGACTGCAGGGCATTAGTGCAGCAGCTGACGGTGATTGCCTCCTCGCCCCCTGTTGGCCCTTTGCTGCAGGTTGCTGGCTGGGGCCTCACCAGCGGCGACACGTCGCTCCCTGTCAGCGAAACCCTCCTGTGAGTGCCGCTGCCATTCCAGTCTCATCTAGACTTGTCTCTCCACAGCTTACCGCCGCCAGGCAGGCACTGTGGCTTTGTCGTTGCCAGTGTTGCTCCAATTGCACCTGCTGTATCGAATGCTGCTGCCGCTGCGGTGCCTTGCCACTTGGTGCTGTGGCGTGGCGACAGCATGTGGTGCTCACATGCACTTGCGGGCACGCCTGGCACCGGGCTGCCGAAGCCCGCCCACGGCCCGTGCTCGCCTCTCCCTCGCTGCCTGGTGATCGTTGCACCACATCAGCCGCCAACAGCGCAGTACCCACGCCCGGTCCGCCTCATAACATTCACCCTCACATCCCACCCCATGCATTCCTCCGCTCGCTTGTTGCTTGCAGGTTTGCCCAGCTGCAACTGGCGGCCACTTTCGATCCCGCGAACCCAGGGGCCCCCGCCACCTGCTCTCCGGCCCTCTTCACCGACGTCCTGTGCGCACAGAACCTTGAAACCGGGGCCAACGCGTGCGGGGGAGACTCTGGTGAGCCAAGCTGGCACGAGATGCATGTGCTATACCGTGCTGCACTGCTTCATGCTGTGTTGCGCTGCGCTGTGCTGCGCTGTGCCCACCACCCCTTTGTCCGCTCAAGGCATGACATTTCAGCCTCTGCCCTGCTGGCAGCTGGCAGCGCTCCCCTTGCAAACTCACAGCCGCAGGCACCAGTCAGACTAACACACACACACCACTGCTGCCCATGCTGCCCCGCCCCTTAACGCTCCGACCCTCCCATCAACTGCTCTGCTGCAGGCGGCCCCCTCATCACTCGGGACTTCGCCACGGGTGCTGCCACAGTTGTGGGCGTGGTTTCGTACGGCCCAGACTGCAGCGAGGACAACGATGGGTACTACACCGACGTGCGCGAGTATGTGACCTTCATCCAGGAAGTGATGGCAATGGCAGCGGCCTCCCATGTCCCTTTTGGTGCCAATGTGTGAGCGGGAGCGCACCCCGACGTGCACGGGAGCCCCACTCTCGCCCCACTATCCTCAATTTCGTGATCCTTGCTTGAATTCCTGGCTAGCCAGTCTGGCGCCTGCAGTTGATAGCACCGCAGCGCATGATAACCTCCCCTTCTGATGATATCCCACCGATCCCTATATTTATAACAATGTTTGGTCATTGCCCAAGCATGCCCTGCTGCTCATGCCATGCCTCCACGCATGCACCACTCCATCCACACCCTCGCCATGCTGACCCCTTACCATCATCGATCGTACCGTCATTCGTTCTATCAATATTGACCATCACCAACCCTCACCCCTCTTCACACCAATTTGAATAACCACTTGCTCCCCATAATTATGGTCCCACTTACTTCGAAGCGCTTGCTCCCATGATTATGATCCCAGCCACGTCAAACCTGTACACACCTATCTACTGCCCGCCAGAGTGCGGGCAACACATGTAACCAAACCCGCCAGTAAACTGCCACTTTGTGCATCTTGCTCAAACAAAGTGCCATGCCCAGATTTATGCTGTCACTGCCAGCATGACACGACGCCTTGCATGCGCTGCCGCCATTATACACTGCTCCGCCGGTGTCACACATGATATATCCCAGCCACGTGAGTCCGTACACATGTCTTGCACGCACAGTGCGGCCACAGTGTGACCAGTACTGCTATACCACCAAGAGACTGCTATGCCGGTGATCTTTGCGCAGATTTTGTGCGTGGCCAGGCCTCGTGCTGCAGCTGCCAGCGGCGAATCGACGCTGGAAGCTGCCACTGCCGCCGCTGCCGCTGCTGTGCCCATTTTCGGGCAGGCACCAGGTGCATGAGCAGTCGCAGCAGCCCATTGGCGAGTATATCTATCCTCCTTGGGCATAATTCCTAGCCTGCAGAGCACCCGGCAGCTGGGCCTGCACGCGCAGCAGAGGGAGGCTGCCGCGAGCACCTTCCAATGCGGCTAGCATCTCCCAGGCACGCCTTGTGCCTGTTGATCCCGTCGGCCTCCCATACCCAGCTGGCAATGCCAGCCAGTCCTGAAGACATGCAGCAGCGGTCGCAGGAACATGTCTCATTCCCACCAGTAGGAGTGGCAGGCGGCGGAGCAGCAGATGCACCTGCACCAGGGCTTGCTTGATGCGAAAGGCCTGTGAGGCGGGCGGGCAGGCAAGCTGAGTAGCCGAGTGTGATGGCAACAGCCAGGCAACTGGAACCGGCTGCTAACGGCTGCTGCACTTGTGGTTTGGCTGGTGGGTTAGGGCCTGCTCATAAGAGCATGCATGATGGTCACTGTCCTGGGTAGGGGATTTGAGGAAGGGCAGGCAAGCGGTGGCTGGGCAGCGGAGAGTGGAAGCGGCATTGCAGTAGCACAGAGGTGGCGCTGCCAGCTGGGAAGTTGAGCAGGCACCCCACATAACCAGGGCACTGCCTGGCAGGGTGAAGTTCTACACAGAGGCCAGTGCACGGCACATCCGGTCACTATAATACAACCTTCTGTTGACAGCTGTGCAGAGAAGGGGACAAACCAGGAGGAGGACAGAACATGTGCAAGGCAGGAAAGCAAGCAAGTGGCAACAGGGGACATGCAAACGTCGAGAGCTGGGGTATCCAGGGTCTGAGGTGAGCAGAGAATCGAGCACAGTATGGCGCCGAGTTGTTGCAGCAGCGGCGAGGAGGTGGCACTGCCATATGGGGAGGCGAGCAGTTGAGGGGAGGCACGGACCCCCTATCTCACCCTAGGATACGTGTGGAGGTTGTACAGGGGCGGCGGCCCCAGCCATCCCCATCCCGCCCTGCCGCCATCCATCCTGCACATCCCTGCCGCTGCGTATCCCTGCCCCAGCACCTATCCTTCTGCAAGCGCCCGCGGCGCTGTGCTCGCCATTAGGTCCGAGACGCAGAAATGCTGACAAGTGGCCTCAAGAGCAGCGCGCTCAAGCCGCTGGCCGAAAGGAGTTGAGCAGCGGGCCCTGGCCCTCCGGCCTGCGTGTAGAGCTGATGCCAAGCTTGTAGAACTCTGAGACTTCTGAAAGCGTAAAGGCAGTCGCTTTCCGCCATTTCATTGTTAGCTGAGGTACAAGATGTACATGTGGCCAACTGCTGCTCAGCCTGCTGTCGCTTTCCTGGCTGCCACAGCTCTGATTTAGGAACGGGAAGGCCACCGGCTGGGCCCGGGGCCTCCTGCCGGCGTCGCAAAGCTTGCAGCCACCGGCCGTCCTCGCTAAAGCGCGCGGCGACACCAGCCCACTTGTTTTTTCGAGAGCCGGGACAGGGCAAACAGTCTTGCGCCGCAAGGCGCCGCGCCGGGCGATCTCCCGCCGGGCTACTGGAGCGTCTGCTGTAGCATCCTCYGTTTGCAAAGCCTTCATCCTTATTAGCACAGCCATCCCCCATCCCCGCCATCCCTGCCCCACATCCCTGCCATCCCTGGCTGTGGCCCCCATCCCCCATCCCTGCGTGACAACCTCGACACCCATCCCTTTGTGCTGGTGCCGCCCCTCAGCGAGCAGGCACCCACCAACCTTGGGCAACTTGGTCCACACAAAGAGTTCAAGCCACGGCTCGCGCAGGCACTTGCGGTGGGCTGCTGTTATACAGGATGAGAGGGCGTTGGCACCTCAGGACAGCAAGCAAGTGACAGTACAGGCAGGCATGCAGGGGTACACAAGGGCAGAGGACATGCAGGCAGGCAGGCAGGGCAGGGCAGGGCGGGCAGGGCAAGGGGCCCAAGGGTATCCGAGAATTGAGCAGAGTGAGCATGAAATGCACTAACACTGAAATAAAGGTAAAGGTAAAGTTTAGGGCTCGTTGCCGTGACGTCCCCCTATGCACCGCTTTTCTTTATCCTACGGGGTCACGCCAGGCGCTGGAACAGCCGAAACCCTAGGTGAGCGGTATTGTACTTAGAGCTGCAGTGGAGGCTATGCAGAGGCTGTGTGGCAGCCTCGGCAGCCTGAAGAGGGAGGTGCTGATGCGCGTTGCTGGCTGGCGCCGCGGCAAGGGATGCGCCCTCACGCCGGCCGGCACTCCCGCTTGTGCACCCTCCAATGCTGGTGCTGGCACTCGGTGCTGCAGCTGGGGCGGCGGCAGGGAGGGGCGGGTGGGTGAGTGAAAGACAGAGCTCAGCCCAGCAGCGGCACAGCACTGGCCTGGCCTTCATCCCTCCCAGCCATCGCCCGCTCACCTGCAGTACCGCGCCTTCTTGCAGCGGGAGCAGCGGCGCAGGCCCACGCTGTGCTTGCCGCAGCCGTCGCAGTCCAGATTCGTGGCCAAAGATTCGAAATTTGTCTGAGCCTCAGCAGTTGAGTATAATGGGAGCTGCTGCCCCTGCAGAGCTGCCTGCAGCCTTTGAAGGCCGCCTTGTATCATGTCTAGCTGCCCCGCCTCGACCCACTGCTGCGGCAGGAGGTGCTGGCAGCGGCGGTGGGCCTGCTGTGCCTGCTGGCATGCTGCCACCACTGCCTCTGTCGTGCCGCGGCTGATGCTTGTGGGTGCAAACCTGTTTGCTCCCAGTGCGCAAGTCAAGGCTCCCTCAGCGCTCTTGGCCATGCTACTGACGTCCTGCTGCTCCTGTGCAAGCCGGAAAGCTTGCAGCGCCAGATCAGTCGCCTCCGCCCATTGTCTGTGGCATGCTGCGCTTGATGCTGCCGCCAAGTAGCTTTTGGGGTTGCGTGGCTCCAGCTGCAGCAGTTCTGCTGCGAAGCTGCGACCCGCTGCCAGCAGGGCTTCCAGGCGGGCCGGCGAGGGACGGTCCACTCCAAACCCATCGGGCAGGGACACACCCTGCTGTGCAGCTTGCTCTTGCATGTCCACGCCCTCGCAAAACTCGTTGGCTGCAACTGCTGCCACCCAGCAGCACAGGTAGTGCAGCTGCTCGATGCTGAGCGGCGGCTGCGCCAGCCCAGATGCCGCTGCCAGCTGCTCCAGCTGCTTGCCAAGTGTCTGCCGCTGTGCGTCATCGGCCAGCAGATCCGCTACCTTGCTGGACAGCTCCACAGCATCGGACCGCTGAGTGCCCTGGCTTGCAGTTACAAGCACCAGCACAGCCTCAAGGCACGAGCCGCTCGCACCCTGCCCTGCCTGCCTGCCGAGCCACCGGTTGCAGTAGGCAGCCAGATGCACGTGGTGTGCCCCGTCGCACTGGGGAGAGCGCGGGCTTATGTAGCGAGCTCTTGCCGCCTTGAGGAAGGCCAGCTGCATCTGCTGCTGGGCTGATGGGCTGTCTAAAGACAGCGCTGGCTCCCCGCCCGCTGTCAGCGGCAGCAAGTCGCACACCTCGCGCAGCAGCTGCACCGACTCCACAAAAGCCGCCACGTCGGGCGGGCGCTCGGTGGCGGGAATGGCGGTGGCGCGCGCCAGGCGGCGCTGCAGGAACTCGGCGCCCGGACGAAGTTGGTCCGCCGCTGCCGCCATGCTGCAAAAGGAACAGCGGCATGGGATGCTGCATAACTCACTCGCCGACAAGCACGGGGTTCGCACGGCGCAGCGCCAACCCTAGACCTGTGTGCGAGGGCAAGCTGACCCTCCGCTCGGCCTGGGGAGTCAGCAGGCGTCCAAGCACGCACCTCACGTTTGCGAGGACCCGTCCGCGGCCGGTGTTCTGGACACAGCCACCGAAAGCAGGACGATACAGGGCGCGCGTTGTGCGGTCGCAGATCGCCGACTAGACCGAGGCAATCAGCGGGCAAGCCCTCTTGGCGCGGCAGTGGCAGCATGCGCAGCGCCGCCGCCGCCCTTGGCAACCGTCTACCTTTGACGCCCTGGACGGACCTGCTTCCCAGCGCCTCTCTTTCAACTCTCTGCCCCTGCTTTCGGGGCACCAGCTGACGCTTGATCACCTCACTTGCACAACTTGCATCGGCAGATGCTGTTAAGGTCGCCCTTAGTCTTCCCTTCTTTTGCGCCCCCAGCCAACCTGGGTTAACCTGGGTGCCCTCTGCCCCACACTCTGCTATGCCCGCTTCTCTTCCTCACGTCCCACACAGGCAAATGGAATGGCAGGATTTGGCAGCAGCAGCAATACAGAGGTGGCGTGGCCAGCTGGGAAGCTGAGCAGGCACCTCACCAAACCCAGGGCAGGTTGCAGGTCCACACAGAGGTCGATACCTGGCACATCTGGTCACTAGAGTGGTGTCACGTGGCGTCACGTGGCGTCACGTGCGTCACGTGAATTGGTGGGAATCAAAAGGTAACGAAAGAGCAGGGCCAACACAAGGCAAGCAATTGGCAGCACAGGCGTGCGGGGTGGCCCAGTGTGCAGGCAGGGCGGGGCAGGATGGGCCAAGGCATCCAGGGTTGTAACACGCCTGCCGACCTTCCCGGCGGCT
>JTEE01000128.1:173173-192023 GCA_002896455.3 Chlorella sp. ArM0029B | reverse complement strand
CTTCTCTCTCCCCCCTGTTCTTACCCTGCTACATATCAGCCCGCTGCATCGGTCCAGCCTGCTGTGCTTCCCCTGCTCCTTCTCCCTGCTTGCAATCCTGGCGTACACTTTCCAGGGGTCTTTGTCGCACTTCGTGTTGCGGAAACAAGACTGTAACTCTCCAAAAGCAAGCAAGCACCTAGCGTTTCCGAGGCCGATGGCCGGACGATGTTCTATAGAGTGCCGCCCTCGGGAAGTCCGGGCCAAAGTAGGTGGATAAGGACGGACAAGTACCGTTGTGCGGTGACAGACCGAGGCCCATCTGCTGTGATGGGCTTCTTGGGCGGCGACGGCGGCAGCATGCCCAGCGCAGCCGCCCCGACGACTGCCCGGCAGGCTTCTTCTTCGCGTCTTGCTCCTTGCTCTCCAGTGCCACACTCGACCGCTCCGACCCGCTTCAATGGCAGCAAGCGACTCGACTGTCCCCTCACTTGCTCTGGATGATGCCCCCCTGGGTCTACCTTTCTTGCGTGCTCACAGCCAACTTGGGTGCCTGCTGCCGCATTCTCTGTTGTCCCCACAGTGGCTGTGCCCACAGTCATATTTGCTGCGCCCGCATTCTCTGCGGTGCCCGCACCTGCTGCCACTGCACTCTATGCTGTGCCTACACTTCTGTTGATCAGTTCTCATGATGGAAATGGAGTGGCAGGATTCAGCTGCAGCAGCAGCGCTGCTGCTGCAGCATAGTGGCACAGAGAAGCCAACAGGGGAGCTCAGCAGGCACGTGAATCCCACCCAGGGAAGGGTGCTATTGCACACAGGGGCCAGATGGCACTCCCATTCCTTACGTGGGAAGTTTCATAGGACGTTGTGCAATGGACGGGAGAGGACAGAACAGGTTCGAATCACGACCGCATGCGGGGAGTCGAAGGATACCCAGAGCCAGGTGGCTTGCAGGCAGGGCAGGGGCTGGGGTACCCAGGCAGATTATGTGAGCATCAAATCAAGTTGCAGCAGCGGCAAGGAGGTGGTGCGGCCAGCTGGGAAGCCGAGCACGCACCCCCTACCCTTGGCAGCTTGGCATATACACAGGTCAAGGCACGGCTCGAGGCGGTATGGCAACAAAGGCTGTGCTGCTGCTCTATTCAAGCCAATACACCTGTCACAAGGTCGGTGTGCACGCGCCGTGTGCCCTGGCCGTAGTCGAGCATCATTAGTGGCACAACGCACGACGCCCCCGGCTTGGTCAAATGGGGAGGGACTGACCGTGGAAAAGCAGGCAGCCTAGCCGCACATCGGCATCTGCGTCTGGTTGCATTGCGAGCACGGATGCCCCTGATCCCCGGGACGCTGCCCCTGTCCCTGTATCAAGCATGCCTGCCTCACAAAAACTTGCCTGCGCTCCACGGGTGGTGCCAGCACTCTTGCGTGCTCACCTTTTATCAGGACATGCTTGCTGCCGCACTGTGCACACAGCATAGTTCACTGTCTGACGACCTCTTGTTTTTAGATGTGTCATTACGTCTTTCCCACTGCAAAGTCATGAGAAGCTATCTATGACCACATGCTTCAAAAGGTCGTGATGATGGAGCGTGTGGCGACAGGTTTGTAGCCGAAAGTCTGGCAAGCTGGATGCAGCTGAGTTGGCACCAGCAGCACATTATCATGGTAGATCGCCATCTAGAAGTCACACCAGCATATTGTGCTCGTTAAAAACGGCACCACTGGGTACTGTACTGCAGGCCTGGCACAACAGGCGGACCGCTGCCTTGGCACCAGCGCTGGCGCCAAGCGCTAGCGCGCACAGCAGCGCGCAGTTGTTCTCACCGGCATTTCCCCTGGTGCGTGTGTGTGGCTGGCTTAACTAGACATCTGCCAACTTCCCTGATCTTCCACCCGAGGCGGTGAACCTGCGCAGAATTTGCTCGCGAGAGCGTGGTGCCACGGTGCGTTCTTGCGGCCTTATCTTGGGGCTCACATGCGCTGGACACATGCGCTGGACACATGCGCTGGACATCGAATTATTGGTGGGCACCACGCTCTGACTGGACGCCTGTGTCAACATCTGGTGGCAGCCCAGCTGGCCCGTTTGAGGCTGGCTGTTGACAGGTGTCCCTGTTGAGTCTGCATGCATGTTGTGCCAACCACGGAACCACCCCCCTGCCGCCTGTCCCTCC
This sequence comes from Chlorella sp. ArM0029B, assembly GCA_002896455.3. Classification (NCBI taxonomy): domain Eukaryota; kingdom Viridiplantae; phylum Chlorophyta; class Trebouxiophyceae; order Chlorellales; family Chlorellaceae; genus Chlorella; species Chlorella sp. ArM0029B. The sequence continues at coordinate 189,867 of JTEE01000128.1, read as the reverse complement.
CGCTGCAGGCAAGCATTGTGTTCAAGTTCATGGCGACGGTGCTGCTGTGTGGCTCTGTGCATCTGGTGAGGCAGCGTCTGGCGGCTGAAAGCAGTGATGGCAGCGGCAGCGCCGGCTCCAGCGGAGAGGCGGTCAGAGAGGCGTTGCGGTGGCTCGGGCTGGCCGACAGACCGGCGCGGTTTGTGGTGAGGGCCCTGGAGGAGGCACATACAGATGAGGAGGAGGTTTTCTCTCAGCGCACACTGTGGGAGGCGGCAGAGTGCATGGAGTGTGCATCGGGCCTGCAAGTTCTGGCCCAATGCGTGGGGGACAGGCTGGCAGCGGGGGCCAGGGAGCGCGCAGCACCCGGCTCGCCCGCGGCACAGGCGGCGGCGGTGGCTCGCTGCCAGGCGCTGGGCGCACGGCGGTGCGCGCACCTGGGCTGCAGCAATGTGGCGGTGCTGCTGGGAGGGGACAGGCGCAGGCCTCGGCGGTGCAGCGGCTGCCGGGCGGTGCGCTTCTGCTCGGAGCAGTGCAGCAAAGCGGCGTGGCGGGGCCACAAGGTGGCTTGCCGTGCGCTGGCGGCAGCGGCAGAGGAGGCAGCTGCGGTGGCAGAGGCAGAGGAGGCAGCTGCGGTGGCAGTACCAGTAGCAGTTGAGCGGCTGGTACAGCACGCGGCAGCCAGCGCGGTGAAAAGATATGCCCTGCAACCGGCCCCCTGCCATGCCTGATCTCATTCCATTCTTGCAATCCCTACATTGCCAGAACACATGCATGAAGCGTCTTGAACACTGCAGCACTGTGCAGGGCGAGGCGGCTGGCAGACTGTGGACGGTTGTGGGGGGGTCCCGCCGGGCGTGTAGGACGACGGGGAGGGTGGTGCTGGACGGTGCGGGGGCCGTGCAGTTGCAGGCGGTCGGTGCGTTGGCAGAGGCGGGGCCTCTCCATGCGTGTGCCATAGCAGCCGGTTGTGGGCATCCAGACGCTGATGCCAGCATCACCCTGGGGCTTCTTTAAAGTGATGCATGCCATGCGAGCCCAGTGGCAAAGATCCCTGACGGGCCAACTGGATGGGGTGGGAGCAGGGCGGTAGGGCGGCGCCGGAGACGCCTGCTCTGCCGCTGCTGTATGTAGCTACCTCCTCCCTTGATCCCTGCTTGCAATCCTGGCGGCCCCCCACTGTCCAGGGTTCTGTGCCGCACTTGTATGCAGAGACCAGACTGCAATCCCCAACAGCAAGGCAGCTTTGTGAACATGCACCCGGTGCCTGCAGCGCTGCCCACGCTGCCCCCCATGCACCAGGCCGCCGCTGCACGCGGCAGCACCACGGCTCTGTATCTCTCCCCTCTGTATCTCTCCCCTCAAAGAGGCTTCTTGTTTCAAAAAAAAGGCCAAGGGCAGGCAACGGGTTCTGCTCCCAATTTGAAGGGCAGCGCGTGGGCACTGCTGCTGCTGCCGCCGCCGCTGCCGCCGCCTGCGCCGCTGCCGCCGTCTTGGCTTCCTGGCCCTGGCGCCACTTCTGCACCTGCTCTTTCGTTTTTTTTGCCGCGTCTCAATGCGAGGAGCGTCCTCCGGAGGGCCAGTAGCAGCGGCTGGGCAGGCTCAGAGCCTTGCAGGGCTGCATTGCCTGGCATGGCCGGGCGCAGGTAAAGGGCCTTCCTAGGAGGCTCTATGGTCATATGGAGGCGATGGAAGGTGAGCTGGACGAAGCACGCGGGCCGAGTGCCAGGGCGGGGCAGCGTTACACAGCGTTACACTCCCTCCAGGCAGCGTTACACGCCCTCCCAAGCTCACTGGAAGCCTCCCCCCGCCCTGCCGCCGCTTTGCTGGATCCCTTAGTGGTACTAAAAAGCGGTGGGGACTTGTTTGAGCGCAAACGATGCAGAATTGAGCCAGGAGAGCCACTGTGTCGCGAAAACGCGGGGGTAACGCTGGCCTGACCTTGCGGGGGCCCTGCCGGAGAGGAGGCGGAGTGCGTCGACGGCGTTGAGCCCGTTCAGGCGTGAGGCTGGTTGCGCGGAGAGCTAACAGCTAGCGCAGGCCCAGATCAGAGGCAGAGAGCTCGGTCGAGGCAGTCGCCGCCTCGCCCGCCGCCCCCGCTTGCCTGGCCTCGCCCCGCCGTGCACCGCGTGCTCACACATGACGATACCATGTGCTCAGTATGAAGCCACTTGTTTGGCTTGTGGCCCTCTTGCAGTATGGCGGCAGCAGACCAGGTGCCGGGTGCCCAGTTCTTGCTGCGCCGCCTCGCGCGCGCCACCGCCATCCATGCCGCCGAGCGCACGCCCGATGTGGCGGCATTTGTGGAGTCGGTGCAGCTTCTGCGCGAGGCGTGCGACCTGCTGCCGCTGACAGACAACGGCAGGCCAGCTCTGGCAGTTGGCAGCCCGTCAGCTCGCCGGCAGGTGCAGCTGGCCATCCTCAAGACGGCCAGGGCCCGCTACTTGAGCCCCTGGCACCCGGTGTGCGACAGGCCGCTTGAAGCACACCTGCACAGCTACTGCACGGCATGGCGCGACCTCCGCGAGCACAGACGATACAGCCTGGATGTGAAAGCAGCCTTTCTGGAGTACGCACTGCATCTGGCCGCATCAAGCTGGGTGACCAACGCCGCTGATGCGGCCGACCTTGCCATCACAACAGCTGAAAACTTGGATGATGAGGAAATACTGCAGTCACTCAGCGGGAAGCTGGCGCAGCTGGCAGCTGCAACTGGGCAGCAGCAGCTGCCGCTCAGCGTGAAGCAGCTGCGGTACATGTGCTGCTGTGAGGCGGCGCAAGCAACCGTCACGCTGGAGCTCCGCCTGGGGTTCCAAGGCGCCGCGGCACGCCGTGGGGTTGCCGTGCCCGCTGCCCTGGCTGTAGAGGTCCCCGCCCCAGCTCAATTGGCAGACTGGTTGGAGGCCGGGTGCAGCTACGCAGCGCGCCTGCTTGAGCTGCAGCCGCGCGACCCCAAGAGCTACCTCCTCGCGGCGTGGGGAGCGGGGCGGGGCGGGCATCCGGAGCGTGCCACTCGCCTGAGCCTGCAGGCCCTCCAGCTGGCGCGGCGGCAGCACAACGACTGGGCGCTGGTTAAGAGCGTCAGTTACACCGTCATGTAGGCAGGCACGGCGGCCAGAACCGCGCCGGACAGCATCACTCGCAGCACCTTGGAGGCGGCAGCGGCGGCGGCGGCGCACCCAGAAGTGGACCAGGCGTTGGCGCGCTGCCGCCGTCTCCTGCCTCAGCTGTGGGTGGATGAGCTGGATCCAAGTGCCGTTGCCGAGTTTTTGCAGGCGCTCCATGCAGCTATGAGTGGGCAACCTCAACAGCCTGATGATGCTTCACGGGCAGAGTTGCAGCAGCGCGTGCAGGCTTTTGGACGGCAGTCTTACTGCAACGGGTGTGGGCAGGCCGCCGTCGGCCTCCGCCTCTGCTCGCGCTGCAAAACGGCGCAGTACTGCAGGTGGGACGGGCAGCTCACAGGTGTTGTACCCCTACATGACCTGCGGGCTTATAGCAAAACCAGACACATGTGGTGGTGCTGCTGTTGGTGCTGCTGCTGTATTTTGACGAGCACGGCGCCTGTCAAGTCACTGCCAAATGCCCCTCCTTCTCCCACCGCTGCCGCAACACTGAGTGCCAGCACAAGCACTGGAAGGTGCACAAGCGGGAGTGCCAGCCGTCCTGAGTGCCCGCGTTCCAACAACACCCGCGGCGTAACTGCGCAACCAATTGTGAAGAGCTTCTTGCCTGTGCGTGCTATATTTCCCGCCTGCGTGTAGCTGGAACAGCTGCCCAGCCCGGTGCGGGGGGCACGTGCCGTCTCAAGACAGCCGGCTGAATACAGCCCTCATGCCTGCGTCTGATGCTTTTTGATGCCCCTAGCTCCTTGATGCCCCTGGATGCCCCTGCTGTTACTCCAGATTCTGGAGTAATATCTGCCATATGGCACCGCGCCCGTGTCTGGTCCCAAACACCCGTGCATGTCTGCATGCTGCTCAAGCCCCCTGGCCCTCTGCCCGTCCTGCCCGTGCGCCGTTCCTAACAACCTGCCTGCACTTGTGCACCAGTCCTTGGCCGAGTTTAAGTCGATACTTCTGTCACAATGTTGGTTGGCACATACTTGTGCACTCTGGCGATGGTGCAGCGATGTGGCTTGAAATGGGGCTGCGAAATTGCATGGCATAGGCAGGCGGAGATGAGGAGGCCTTAGCAAGCGGTGTGCTGGGCGACCAAGCCGTGACACGTGGCAGGGCGAGGACTGACTGCTGCTGGGTGCGTTGGTGCAGCGTTATGGCTTGTACGGGGGTGCGAAATCGTTGTGCAAAGCTAGCCAAGATGAGGAGGCAGCGACTGGCGGCGCTGCAAAGGCCATGCCATGACACGTGGCAGGGTGAGTCTTGTTGGGCCTGGTGTTATGAACATGCATGATGGCCACTGTCCTGGGCAGGGGCTTTGAGGAAGGGCAGGCAAGCGATGGCTGGGCAGCGGAGAGTGGAAGCGGCATTGCAGTAGCACAGAGGTGGTGCTGCCAGCTGGGAAGTGGAGCAGGCACACCACCCAACCCAGGGCACTACCTGGCAGGGTGAAGTTCTACAGCAGGAGCCGGTGCACGGCACATTAGTAACTATTTTACAAAACCGTCGTTTGGCAGCGCGCCATAACCGCCGCCCTGATGTACACACACACACTGTGCAACGAAGGGGACAAACCAGGAGGAGGACAGAACATGTGCAAGGCAGGCAAGCGCATTATGACGCCAACAGAGTTGCAGCGGCGGCAAAGAGTTGGCACTGCCAGCTGGGGAGCCGAGCAGGCACCCACCAAACCTTGGGCAGCTTGGTCAACACAGAGGTCGAGGCACGGCTCGCGCAGGCACTTGCTGGAGGGCCGCGCATCCAAGGCAGCAAAGGTCGCTGTGCGCCAGAAGAAAAGGACGTTTGACCACGGGACAAGAAGCAAGTGACAACAAAGACATGCATGCAAGGCAGGGATCTATTTGGGGCAGCTTGGGGTTGGCCACTCCATGAGCCCGCGTTCCACCCAATCCTGTTTCCGCCATGACCCCCTCCCATATCGAGCACACCCCAATTGTTTTGTTTGTAGGTTCACTTGCAAGCCATCTTTCTCCCCCAATCTTTCTCCCTTGTTTGTCTTGCGGCTCTTATTCATTCCCGGTTGTGTGCCGCACCGGGAACCGTCGCCTCTGTTGAGACGTACACGGTGTAACAGGAAGGAAGGAAAAGGGGGCATGCCGGCACGGCAATCCGGCCCGGGGAGCTTATAGGGAGCTGAGGGTACAGGAGAAACGGATCTGACACGATCTAGGATGCAGTGTGCCTGGCAGGCTGCGCAAGAGCTATGTGGCAGCCTGGGAAGGCAGAACAGGAGGTGCATGCACGCTGCTGGCTGGCGTAAGTGTGAGGCCGCGGCAAGCGATGCGCCCTCAAGCCGCCCGGCACTCCCGCTTGTGCACCCTCCAGTGCTGGTGCTGGCACTCGGTGCTGCAGCAAAGGTGGGGCCCAGCGACGGGAGTTCTCAAATCTTTGAGCTCAGCCCAGCAGCGCAGCGGCACTGCACTGGCCAGAGACCCACCCAAGCGCGCTTGGCCCGCTCACCTGCAGTACTGCGCCTTCTTGCAGCGGGAGCAGCGGCGCAGGCCCACGCTGTGCCACAGCAGTGCTTGCCGCAGCCGTCACAGACTACTCTGGTAAGTATACTTCCGAGAGTGGTCATGTACTCTGCATTTGAGTAGAATGGCAGCTGCTGCCCCTGCCGCGCTGCCTGCAGCATGTCGAGGCTGGGTTGCACAGCCTCTAGATTCAACTCCTCAACCCAGCGCTGCGGCAGGAGGTGCTGGCAGCGGCGGCGGGCGTCCAGAGACTGTTGGTTTGCTGCTGCCGCTGCCTCCATCATGCCGCGGCTGATGCTTGTGGGTGCCAACTTTATCCCCGCCCCTGCATCGACCACAGCTTCTTGCGCGCTCTTTGTCATGTTCCAGTCATCGTGCTGCTCTTGTGCAAGTCGGAAAGCTTGCAGGTCCAATTCGATAGCCTTCGCCCACTGCCCGTGGCACCCTGCACTGGTGGATGCCACCCAGTAGCCCTTGGTGTTTTGCGGCTCCAGCTGCAGCAGCTGAGCTGCAAAGCTGTGACCCGCTGCCAGCAGGGCTTCCAAGCGTGCTGGACGTGGGCCATCGATGCCAAATGCAGCTGGCATGGACATGCCCCGCTGTGCAGCTCCTTTCTGCAGCTCCCAGCCCATGTAAACCTCATTGGCTGCGTTTGCTGCACCCCAGCAGCACAGGTAGTGCATCTGCTTGATGCTGAGCGGTGGCTGCGCCAGCCCGGCTGCTGCTGCCAGCTGCTCCAGCTGCCTGCCGACTGCCTGCCGCTTTGAGTCATCGGCCAGCAGGGCTGCTGCCTGGCTGGCCAGATCCACAGCATGGGACGGCTTGGCGACAAGGCTTGCTGCAACATACAGCAACACAGCCTCAAGATCTGAGCTGCTTACACCCTGCTCTGCCAGAGTGAGCCACCGCTTGCAGTAGGCAGTCAGATGCAATTCGTGTGCCCTGTCGCAAGCTGGAGGGCACGGGCTCACGTAGTGGGCCCTGGCCGCCTTGAGGAAGGCCAGCTGCACCTGCTGCCGGCCCGCCGGGTCGTCAAAACGCAGAGCCGGGGTGCCGTCGGCTGTCAGCGGCAGCAGGTCGCACACCTCGCACAGCAGCTGCACCGGCTCCACAAAAGCCGCCACATCAGGCGGGCGCTCGGCGGCGGGGATGGCGGTGGCGCGTGCTAGGCGGCGCAGCAGAAACTCGGCGCCCGGGCGCTGCTCTTCTGTCGCTGTTGATGCTTTCGATGCCGCCGTACTGCAGCAGCACCACGGAGAGGATCTCACTGGCAAACCGGCGACCAAGTGGTTGCCTTTGCAGGTCCAAGGCACGCAGCGGGTGCGGCAGGCGGCTAGGCGGGTGGCGTGGGGGACACCGCCTGCTGGCAGCACCACAAGCAGGCGGTATGCCTGCCAGCCTATGTCTCGTATGCCTGCCAGCCTAGCAGCCTAATTTCCGCACCTGGACGGTGTGGGTCGCCCCGAGACTTGGGCTGGCTTGAGGGGCCGGGTGAGTTGGTCTGTGGGGAGCCCTAAAGGCTGCGGTGACTGGCTCTACGTTCTAGAACTTTCAACAGCTAGGGTTGTAAGGTTGAGTGCCACTGTGGGAAGAGAGCGAAGCCACAAAGCGGAGCTGGAAAGCTGCGCTTGAGCTTCTCAAGGAGAGGTTTGTACTTCAAGCAGATCCTTCACCCTTTCACCGAATTCCAGGCATTGCATGCGCCAGCCAGCGCCTCAGCCGCCCTTGACAAGAAGTCATTCTCCCCACCTCCTTGCCTTCCTCGCTCCAATCGTCTTGAGGGAACGCCAGGCCCCATGTGCGAGCTCTTTGCTGAGGTGCAGGCGCAGCAGTCGCATTGCCAGGTGCTGGGCCGGCCCGTGTGTGTGCCGGCGCTGCTTGTAAACAAGTCGGGCCGCCCCTGCCGCCGCCCCACTTGCACACCCAACCCATTGATGGATGTCTCCACAAGCAACTGCCTGAGCTCTGTGCAGGCTGCCCCAACCCAGGCCCGCCCATGCCGCCTGGAGGCAGCAGCAGCAGCAGCAGTGCAGCCCACGTGGCTGCGTTTGCAGGCGACGTTGCCATGCTGCAGGCGTGCCTGTCGGCGGCGGCGGCGGCGACTAGCATGCGCCACCAATCATCAAAGGTGACTCCCATGCACCTGGCAACTGCCTACTTGCCTACGTAGGCCGTATACGGGCACTCCGTCGGAGTGGAACTTCTGCTAGCAGCGGCGCCGGCCACAGCAGTAGCGGTAGACCATCATGGCTGCACCTTTAGTGGTCGTTTTCCAAAAGCATGCCCACATGGCAGCGCGCTCTGGCTGAGGGCAGTGACAGACACGGCTAATATAGCAGAGAGGAGCGGCATGCTGCCAATGCATGCCGCGGCTGCGCAGAAGCATGTGCTGGGTTGTACAGCTGCTGCCTGCCACGTCAGCAGCTACAGACAGCTCGGGTCCCACGCCGCTGCACTGGGCAGCCAACAGGGGGCATGCACCATCACCAAACTGCTGCTTGCGGCTGCTCCAGAAGCTGCAGCAGCATTAGACAGCAGTGGGCGCACACCTTTCAGCCAGACAGCCGCCAGTGGGAGTACAGCAGTGGTTGAGCTTCTGCTGGCGGCCGCCCCAGCCCCAGCAGGTGCTGCGGATAACCAGGGCCTGGCGCCCTTTTACATGGCAGCCTGCGGCGGGCGTGCTGATGTGGCACAGCTGCGGCTGCAGCCAACACCTGCCACCGCCGCGGCAGCAGAAAGCGGCGGCCTCGCCCCTATCCACTGGGCACCCGACCGGGGCCACTGCGCTGTCGTAGCGGTTTACTGGCAGCGGCAGCACATGCCCACAGCAACATCCGCCCAGGCCAGGCTGGCATGCCAGCTCAGCAGGAAGGTCGCAAGGAGTTGCATGTGCCTGCTCTCGTGTGGTTTTGTGCACCCACCCTGCTGTGCTGCCGCTGCTCAGCAACCCCGTGGAGAGCACCCCTGCTGCCTGGGTGTCTGTCGACCCATGCGCTGCCTTGACCCACCCTCATGCCAACCCACCCCCCGGCCTGTGCCTGCCACACCTCTTCCCACGTTCTTTTGCCGCAGGTGGGCCGTGTGTCCGAGGTCAAGGCGGCGCTGGTGTCTGAGCTGTTAGCCAATCGGGAGCTGCGCCAGCGGCTGGCCCGGCACCAGGGTGTGCAGCTCATCTTCCTGGAGGAGCCCCTGATGGACACCAAGCACCTGAAGGGTGAGGCAGGCACAGCGCCAGCTTGCGACCGAGGGGTGGGCGGGCGGTACTGTCTGTCGGCTGCCGGGGAGGGGTGGGCGCTCGGGCGGGCTGAGGAGAGGCCCAAGAGGGCCCAAGAGAGGGGGCCCGCGCTCCCTCCCCCGCCTGGCGTGCCCAGCTCCTGGTTGCAATGGAACCGTCCCCTTCCCCCCCATGCGCCCCTGCAGACGCGCTGGAGATTGACACCGCCTGCTTGATGCCTGCCAGCGTGGCAGCCTCCATGCCCACTGCTGTGACGCTCAAGGCTCTTGAGGGAAATGACCTGACCCAGGCTGGGGCAGCCGCCCTTGCAACTGCCACCGGGGGCGGCGGCGGCAGCGCGGACAGCACCGGCGGCGTCAAGCCGCGCTCGCGCGACTATGCCAGCTGCAGCCGTCTGGCTGAGCTGGGGGACAGCATGGTGCAGCAGCGGCGGCTGGAGCTGATGCTGTTGGTGCACCGGCACCAGGGGCAGCTGCCGGCAGCAGCGCAGCCAGGCAGCAAGTTGGCTGTCAGCTTCCGGCTGTCCCGCAGCAACGTGAACACTGGCCTGGAGAGCGAGGGGGAGCGGCCGTGGTTTGAGCACCCTTGCAGGTGCCGGAGGTGCAGGCGACGTGAGGGGCGGGAGCTTGCCACAGGGCAGCACAGCAGCAGGGGTGAGTGCCCGCCCGTCAGCTGCGGCTCCCCACAGCGACTGGCCCTGCCTCCTCGCACTCACAGCCCCATGCCGGCATGTGTTTGTGGCGGAGCTGTTCCCATAGTCGAGGGGATGTGTCGTTCGTGTAAGACTTTTGACTGCTGGCGGTATGTGCAGCCCCGATCACAAGTCATGTGCAAGCCAGTGGCAGAGACGGGGGAAGGGTTGGTGGTTGTGCCTGGCAGGAATGGGCAAGACAGCAGGGGGCGACAGCATGTGAGGGATGCGGGGTTGAGGGGTTGGAAGGGCAGCACACATACGATGCGGGCAAGAAGGCGTGATGTGGCGGTGCATAAAGGACAGTAGGGAAGGGATGGTGGCTGCAGCTGGGCTGGGGGCGCTGGTGCAGCGATATGGCTTGCAATGGGGTGCGAAACTGATACGCAAAGGCAGGCGGAGATGAGGAGACTCCTGCAGGCGGCGCTGCGACCTCCCTGCCATGACACGTGGCAGGGCGAGGCTGGTGGGGCTGGGCGTGCCTGCAGCTGGTCTGGGGGCGCTGGTGCTGCGACATGTGAAGAAATTGGGTGCGAAATCGATACGCAAAGCTAGCCGGAGATGAGGAGGCAGGGACTGGCGGCGCTGCGACCCCCCTGCCATGACACGTGGCAGGTTGAGGCTGGTGGGGTTGGGCTTGGCTGCAGCTGGGCTGGGGGCGCTGGTGCAGCGATATGTGAAGAAATTGGGCGCGAAATCGATACGCAAAGCTAGCCGGAGACGGGGAGGCAGGGACTGGCGGCGCTGGGACCCCCCTGCCATGACACGTGGCAGGGCGAGGCCGGTGGGGCTGGGCTTGGCTGCAGCTGGGCTGGGGGCGCTGGTGCTGCGACATGTGAAGAAATTGGGTGCGAAATCGATACGCAAAGGCAGGCGGAGACGGGGAGGCAGGGACTGGCGGCGCTGCGACCCCCCTGCCATGACACGTGGCAGGGCGAGGCTGGTGGGGCTGGGCGTGCCTGCAGCTGGGCTGGGGGCGCTGGTGCTGCGACATGTGAAGAAATTGGGTGCGAAATCGATACGCAAAGCTAGCCGGAGATGAGGAGGCAGTGACTGGCGGCGCTGCGACCCCCCTGCCATGACACGTGGCAGGGCGAGGCTGGTGGGGCTGGGCGTGCCTGCAGCTGGACTGGGGGCGCTGGTGCAGCGATGTGTGAAGAAATTGGGTGCGAAATCGATACGCAAAGCTAGCCGGAGATGAGGAGCCAGTCACTGGCGGCGCTGCGAAGACCGCACCATGACACGTGGCAGGGCAAGGCTGGTGGGGCCTGGCAAGGCTGGCAGTGGCCGCAGCTGGTGCGATGCATTTTGATGCGGGATGCTCGGCCCAAATAGGCGACAGGCGTTGTGCGGGGGGCGGGGAATGGCGGCGCCCAACCGCCCGCAGGCTGCCAGCTGGCGGCCTGCAGTTGAGGGTGGAGAGGCGTTGACTGTGCCTTGCGAGGGGCATTGCTGCGCCACAATGCCTCAGAATGCGTTGCAGGGCGCCAGAGGGGGGACTGGGGGAGAGGAGGGGCCTCCTCGGGAGCTGCGCGCTGCCGCCACAGGTAGCCACGTGGCATCCTTGAGGGTGTCGACGTGTCGTGACTGGTTCTGCTGGGCACTAGACAGATATAGGAGTCACGTGGCTGGCCCACAGTCTTCTATTGCAGGACAAGATTCCAAACCTCCTTGCAACTACAGGATGTTCTGCGCCTCGTGTTGCACGATTCTAAACACCTCAATTGCTTGTTCACAGGGATGTTGCATGCAGTCCTCTACCCTGTCATTGCACCAGCTATCGAGTTGAGGGCCCGGGGTTGGGGGTAAGGAGGACGGTAGACGGCCTCGGGACGATGAGTAGCTTCGCAAGGAGAGTGGCACATCCCTGGGCCGGGGAGGAGGGTAGGTGGAGAAGCGTGACAGGAACTGGCAAAGATGTCGGGAAAATGTGCATACATTGAGAAGGGCCGCAAAATCATTCACCCTTTGCCTACCACGCCATGCCCTTCCCTCACGCCTACCGCAGTACAGCTCAGCCACACCCCACCCAGCTGCATCTGGATTGTGATTCAGAACCCCAGCGGTGGCACCAAAAGCCGCCCTACCTCCCACAGCAGTCCACACCTCTAAGAAGCGCATTGTTTCTCGACTGCGCCAGTCCCTGTAGGCCTGTGGCCCTGTACTACTAGTAGGCGGTTTGCTAACCCACAGACCCGTAAGCCCGGTCCCAGCCTGGGCTGAGCCCTCTGCCCCTGCAAGACCTGCAACGTGATTTCTCCACCACCTGATTTCTTCTGGCCAGCAGGAAATTGGGTGCCAGCAGGTTGCATGCCTGGGCAGCAGCTGCACCCTGCAGAGGCAGTCGGGCGCTGGCAGGCAGGGGTGGCGGCGCCGCCTGCGGCAGCAGAGTGTGGCCTCCTCTTTGCTGCTAGGGCAGCGACAGCTTCAATGTCGCTGCTACTGCAACTGCGCCTGCTTCCAATATGGAAGGGCTGGCTTCTACAGTGCTGACATCTTGGACTGGTCCACAAGGGTGAGCCTTGGCGCGCTGCAGAGCTCTAGACAGGTGCCTGCACGCTTGGAGTGCTGAGGCACAGACATCCGGCTGATTTTGAGCGAAGCTTTGCTGGCTGGAGGTGCCTGGCTTTCTTCAGTGAGATCCTCTTGTAATTGTTTGGTAATCGAGGCGTCTTCAAACACCCGCACCTGCATCAGACAACCGTGCCCAAGGTCCCAGCCCCTGCTCAAGGCCCAGCCCTTGCCTGGCCCGCCCAACATGGCCGCACCACCACAGGCAGAAGCAGCAGCAGCCGCAGCAGCAGCAGCAGTGGCAACCTCGGCAGCACCAGCAGCAGAAGCAGCAGAAGCAGCGGCCCTGGCAGCCGGTGCAGCCGAGCCAGCACCAGCGGCGGCCCCAGCGGCGGCACCTGCACCACCGTCAGCAGCATCCCGGCAGATGCCAGGGGCCGAGTTCATGCTCAGCCGCCTGGCGCGTGCCACAGCCATCCCCGCCGCCGAGCGCCCGCCCGACGTGGCGGCATTTGTGGAGTCTGTGCGGCTGCTGCACGAAGCGTGCGACCTGCTGCCGCTGACGGCCGACGGCGAGGCAACGCTGCCGCCAGGCTGCCCGCAATCCCACTGGCAGCTGGCACACGCGCTATACAGAGTAGCCAAGGCTATCTACATGTGCCCTTGCCAGCCAGAGTGCGACAGGCCTAACGTGAAGCACGTGGATGCATACGCGTGCCGGTGGGCTGGTGTGGAGAAGAAGTATGTGGGGGAGAGCACATTGCTGGAGCAAGTGCTGGGAAAGGCTGTGCTCAGCAGGCAAGTGGGCGACAACCCCGTGTTCTCCGTGAAGGTGGCGGGCTATGCTGCCCAAACCATTGCCAACCCCAGCACACGGCAGCGACTCAACACGCAGTTGCAGCACATGGCAGCACAAGTGGTCGATGACGCGCCGCCGCTCAGCTTGGATCCGCTGCACTTCCTGGTCAGCCACACAGCAGCGAAGGCGGCAGATGACCTGAGGGTCATGCACAACTATCACCAGTCCTTGCTAAGTCACCTCGTGCGGCTTCCTCCAGCCAGCAGCGCTATGTTCCCCTTCACATCGCCTGACCAAGTCGAGGCCATGAGGAAAGCTGGGCAGGCCAGCCTAGCAACCATGCAACAGCTGGAGCCAAGCAGCCCTGAGGCCTGCCGGCGTGCCGGAGAGATGGCGGCCTTTGAGGGACAGACAGATGAGGCTGGGAGGCTCTACTTGAAGGCCGTCCAGCTGGCCCGGCAGCAGCGCCAAGACTGGATGCTGGTCCACACTGCTCAGAGAGCCCTCATGTTCTTTGCTGGCATTGCAGCAGGCGAGAACCCAGCAGAGCCCAGCAGCGCCAGCGCCAGCAGCAGCGTCTTCACCAGCAGCAACGCCAGCGCCAGCAGCAGGCCCGTGCGGGAAGCTGCTGTTGCTGTGTACCAGCAGGCCCAGCAGGCTCTGCGACGGTGCAAGCCAGTGCTGCCACAGGCGTGGATCCTTGCTTTGGAGCTCAAAATGCAAGTCTTTGACATGGCTCGCCGGGAGGTTGAGGGATTCCTTCAAGAACAGCACCTACACCAGCGACCATCGCACATTGGCATGGACGTGTCTGACATCCAGCGAACCGCCGACGCCGCCTTGCTTCAGTGCAACGCCTGCGGACTCCGCGTCGTGGGCCTGCGCCGTTGCTCGCGCTGCAAGAAGGCACAGTACTGCAGGTGAGGGAGCAAGGGTGGGAATGGTGCAGTAGTTCGTGCCTGCCCCTCGTTGACCACTAGGTGAGCAAGGCTTCCCCTTGGCTCGGGAGGCGTGTCTTCTCGCACTGCCTTATGCCTCCTTGCGCCCCTAGGGCCCACCCTGCTGCAGCACCGAGTGCCAGCACCAGCACTGGAGGGTGCACAAACGGGACTGCCAGCCAGCCTAGACACGATGGCGCAGCCCTTGGATTAGTGAAGATTAGGTGGCAGTGCCCGGTCAACTTCCGCACTGCCATTTTGTTGAAGCAGCTGCCCAGCCCGGTGCAGCATGGGGCCGTCTTGGGTTTTGTTCAGGCCTGCTAATAACAAACAACGCCACGCTAGCATCATTGGTCGCATCTGCGAGAAGGTACCGCGCCCCTGTCTCACACACCTGTCTGCCTTTGCTGCCTGCTGCCTCTGCACCGCGACCCTCTTGCTTCTCTTTTGTCATCCTGCCCCTGCTCCGTTCCCAAGAATCTGCCTGCGCATGTGCAACTCCCCCTTTCCTTGCTTGTTTTAAGTCGGTGCTTCTGTCACAGTGTCTGTGTGCACACACTTGTGCACTGGAAGTATCATCAGCGGCAAAATGACACCAGGCTCAGTCACACCAGGCTCGGGAAGCGAGGGCTGCGCGGGACAAGGCAGCAAGCCTAACCGCACATCGGCATCTACATCGGATCGCCTTCTAGAGCTCAGAAGGCCGTTCCTGGTCACTGGGCCGCTGCCTGCACATACTCCTCAACCTTGGCAGTGCACACCTCGAACTCTGTTGTTGACAGATGCAAGCAAAAGGGGGACGAGGGAGGGAGGGAGGGGCACAAAAAGGGGTCAGTGGGGATTATATTCTGGCTGCCACCTGCCATCACAGGCAGCACCTCAGTAACCATGCACCTGCATAGGTACCGCCTTGCGCCGGTGCCTGCAGGGCCGGGCTGCTGTGTACGTCTCGTGTTTCACCGCAGCCTCACACCCCTAATTCCTGGCCCCGCCTGCCAGCTCCTCCCGCAGCTGCCTGCTCTGCCCTGGAGCACCCCACCCTCAGCACGCCTCCCTGGCTGCCCTTGGAACAGGATGTGAGCCCCAGCAGGTGTTGGGTCGGAGCCTGTCCCCTGCCGCTGCCTGCCCCCGCCTCTGCCCGCCATTTCTGCACCCCCACCACTCCAGGCCCCACCCATTCTCTGCCCGCCCTGCTCACCTGGGTTCGCCTTGAAGAACTCCAGCATGTGCCGCAGGATGGAACGCATGCCGCCCTCGTGCTCGCTCTCCACATTCAGCACAACGTCTGCGAAGGGAAAAGCAGGGGGCAGTGAGGTGGCGGAAGGGTGTGCATAAAAGGGTGGGGGGAAGGAGGCCCGTGGATTCGCTTGTGGCTGGGGCAGGACAGCAGGGGGCGGCAGCAGGGGATAGGGTGGGGTGAGGCAGCAGCAGAGGGGGGGGTGAGCGGCAGACGTGCGGGCAGCGGGGTGGATGATGCCAGGAAGGAGGGGAAGTGAGAATTTGAGAGCGGACGCCAGCACAGCAGCCTGGGGCCTGTGGACAGGCATGCAGGTGCCACTGTGCAGCCGTGCCACTGGGCGCCCCATTTCTCCCTGCTCTCCTGCCCACCACATAGCCCTGGACCTCCCCGTCCCCGCCCCTACATGCCCACCTGGGTCGTGCAGCGACGGGCGCAGCAGTATCCAGCCCTCCTTGCCCCCCTCCTCCGCCACCTTGATGCGCCACCCCTCGTAGTTGTCAGCTTCCAACTGCCAGGTGTCGTTGCCGCCGCAGCCTGTGGGGGGAGAGAACAAGGAGGCAGCAGCGGAAAAGAGGCAGGTTGGGGTGCGCAGAGCGCAGGCTGGCCCTTGCAAAGCAGGCTGTGAGGTTGGAGCTGCTTGAAACGCACAAGGGCTGCTCACCCCGGCAGAGCAGAGCAGAGCAGAGCAGAGCAGAGCAGAGCAGAGCTGAGCGGAGCAGAGCAGAGCAGAGCAGAGCAGAGCGGAGCAGAGCACAGCGGAGCAGAGCCGGCTGCCTTGCCCCCTGCTTCCCCCACTCTCTACCCGCTGCACCCTCATCAACGCCTCCCCTGCAATTGTGCCACCCTCCGCTCAACCTGAAACCAGATGTGCCGCCTTGGGACTTCCTCTTGCGTGCACACATGCACCCCGCACTCCGCCCCCTCCCCGCTGCCCCCCCCCCGCATCTGCCCGCTCCACGAATACCTTCCTTCCTGCCGGCACAGCGCATGCCCACCCCCTGCCGCATCTCTCCTCCCGCTCCGTTTCTTACCCCCTGTCCCTGCCCCCCTGGACCAACTCAACACACGCATACCCTGCTGTCAGGTTCCCCGCCAGCCCACCTCCCGCTACATCCACTCAGCAGGCACCCCCTGTCTACCCCACCCCCGCCCCCACCTGCATCCACCCACTCCTTGAATGCCGCCGTCACGCGCTCCCCCTCTGCCCGCACATCCGACGCCTTGATGGCAACACGGATCTCCATCGCCTCGACAGGCTCCCTGCACACACACATTGCAGTTGCACAAACAAGAGAAGGGGTTGATGTGGGCAGGAACAGGGGTGGCCAATGCAGGGTGCTGCACCCCCCGGGGACATGGGCCGCCTGCCCGCAGACAAGTCCGCCCACTCGCCACCCATCGCAGCAGGTCGGACAGCAGTACGCTGATGACATTCCCCCGGCCCGCCTGCCAACTGCCTCTCCGTTCTCTGGGCGCACAGCTTGCACTCCTCTCTCTAAACCACCAGCCCTACACACGATGCACCCTCCACCCACCACCCGCCCCCAATCTCAGGGCTGCCAGCAGTTCTCCAACGTCGCCCGCCACCACAGACCCCCGCACTCTTCTCCTTGCCCAACTGCAACCGCCCCTGCCTCCAACCCTTCCCCTACCTCAACAAGTGCCAGCAGGCTCCTTCACATCCCCC
>JTEE01000128.1:150606-164236 GCA_002896455.3 Chlorella sp. ArM0029B | reverse complement strand
CTGCAGCCTCCCCGCCACTGGCAGATGAGTCAGAAGTCGTGCCTCAAGTTGGCCCGCCAACCCCCAGCCCACCCCACGTGCACACAGCCCACCCTGTCGCACCACCACTGCAGCCTCCCACCAACCTGCGGATCATCTGCCAGTGAGGAGTCCCGCCTCAGGTTGGCCCGCCACACCAGCATGCCAAACCGCAGCTCCCCCACCCGCTCGTAGTCGCTGATGGTGCGGTAGGAAGACCTCTGCTGGGGGCGGGGAGGGGAGGGCGGGAGATGGCAAGGGACAGATCAGGGTGTGTGAGCAGGCGGGCGAGAAGGCAATGCCGTTGTTGGGGCGTGCAATGCGGGTGGAGGAGCAGCGACTAGGGAGATGGGGAGCAAGAAGCAAAGGTTGCTGAGGTAGGCAAGGTGGTGCGATATTGAAAGGACATTTGTGGGCGGGAGGTGTTTCAGTTGAAGCGGCGCTGCTGAGGCAAAGGGAAGCAGACGAGGGCAGGGCAGGGGAAGGAGGGAGGGCAGGCAAGAAGGACCAGTATGCCGGGTTGGTTAGGTGGGCGGGGCCACAACCAGTGGGTTGCGTTCCAATCTCATTGACTGGTAACCCCTGCTGCCAACTGAGCCCGCAACAAGTGCCGCGATGTGCTCTCCCCTCAGACCAGCCCCTCACCTTGCTCGCCTGCATACGCCTCAGCAGGCCGCACTCCCACCAAAATGTGCCCCCCACCCCCCCACCACTTGTGCAGTGCATCCCCTCCCATCTTCACACGCACTCACGGAGGTGCCCCTCCAACCGCCCCTGCCGCCAACCGGGCCCACAACGAAGACTTCCCTTATTGCAGGCTTCTTACTTCTCTGTGTTCAAGCCCAGCTCACCTTGACTCGCTGGGCGTATGCCTCCAGCAGTCCGTGCTCCCGCGCCAGCTGCAGGCACAGCTGCTTGTCTGTGTGCAGCTCGTTGGCGGCCGCGTTGAGCAGCAGGGCGCGCTGGCGCTCCTCAAACTCGGGGGACAGCAGGCCAAAGGCCTGCACAGCGTGGGCAGCGTGCCATGTGATGTAGCTGAACAACAGAATGCTGGGCAGGGTGAAAGTGAGACCGCTGGGGCGTGTGCAACTCGGGGGACAGGTGGAAAAATTCCTGCAGAGTGACATATTGCAGCTGAGGAACAGAAACAATGGTGAACTCGGGGGACAGCAGGCCAAAGGCCTGCAGAGGGGGCATCATGTGAAACAGAACGCTGGCCAGGGTGACAGGAGCACGCTGCGGCTTGTCAAGCTCGGAGGGCAGGTGGCACTTGACGCCTGCTGGGAGGCACGGGGGAGTGGGTGGGTGGGTGTCACAGTGTCTGGGGTCAGGGAGAGCGTGGGGCGTGGCACGGGTGCGCCCTCCTCACATTCGAAGGACACGGGCCAACAGCTGCTGGCTGACTGGGAGTTCGAATTTGCGGAGGGTTGAGGTAGGGTGGGGTGACGTGAGGTGGGGTGGGTGCCGCAAGGCCCCATGCTGCCACCCTCGTGCAAGGTTAGGAGGGCGGGAGCAGGGTGCAGTCCCCTCGCATTTGTCAGAAAGTGGGAGGCCATGCTGTAGAGGCTGGGGGAGTTCAGGCATGCTAGCCATGCCGTGGTAACCAACTGCTCACAACGATTCCTGGGCAGCAGGACAAGACAGCCGGCCTGATTCGCCCCTCCTGGCCCGGTGCCCGCCTCACGCCCTGCCCTGCCTGGGCCAAACCCCTGCCCCCTGCCCACGGCCCACGGCCCCTGCCCTGCCTCACCACCCCCTCGTGCAGGTCAAACAGAGCGTCCTTCAGGCAGCCTTGCACTGCACGGGAGGGGACGACAGGAGGGGTGCAGGGGCAGGCGGATGACCAGGGGCTTGCCAGCGGGGCGTGGGCAGGGCAAAGCAGGGATCGGGCGACATGGTCCCACCAGCCTGCCTGGCAGGGACCGAGTGTCATGCCCGCACATTGACAACATGCCAGGCACACGAGGAGCGGGCTGGTGTCTGTCTCCCAACAAAAAGCTCCTGCCTGCCAGACCTAACTGCCGCGCGGCCGCMCCCCGCCGCACCCCGCCGCTGCCGCTGCCGCCGCCGCCGCCGCTCACCCGCCTGCTCCACGTCCTTGCCCTGCTGCAGCAACAGGCGCATCTTCCAGCCGGGGCCCCTGGGGGCGACGATGTCCGACTGCAGCTTGTCCCGCCAGACCCGCAGAGTGGCGAAAGGAAACGAGTCCTCAGGGGGCTGCTCCCTGCCGGGCGAGCGGGGGGAGCGCGCCTGGGCTTGTGCCATGGCATGCATGGTTACGGACCACTCCTGCAGAGGAGCTTGGTGATGAGATGAGCAGCAGGAGCAGTCCAGAGCATCGGGAGTGAAGGCCGTGCTGCGCGCGCAGGCCACGTTGGACCGCTTTCGTATCAAGGAAACCTGCGTCTGTTTATGTAACGAGTGCTTGAACCCTAACTTCGAACCCTTGAAGAACGCTAAGAGAGCCGCAGGCAGCCAGCCAACAGTCCTTACGAGACAGGTGCCCGACAGTGCCCCTTCGAAAAGAACGAGCCTAGAAACACCTGGAACAGCATGAACCACAACGGTGCCAACAACGGCACGGAACCCGACCAGCAAGCGCCCCCGCCAGCCACACCGCCTGCCAACGGTCCCAAGGCGGCGGCGGTGCAGCAGGCGATACAGCGGGCACGAGAGGATGGGCCAGAGTATGTGGAAGAGGAGGACCGAGACTTCCAGGGGCAGGTGGGATGCGGCCAGTGGGGTGGCTGGCAGCCAGTGAGCTGTGCACAGGTAGCAGAGCCAAGGTGAAGAGGTCCAGCACCGCCGCGCTCGCTGCTAGATCACCCTCCCCGGCTTGCTTTGTCATGCTTGAAGTCGGGGGATAACAAAACACAAAGAAGCTAAACAAGCCAACGCACACCCATGGCTGCTAACCCTTCCTTTTGCTGCATAACCCAACGCCCCGCGCCCCCATCACACCTCCAGGCCTTCACCAAGTGCAAGCCAGTGCTGAAGGTGCTGGGAGTGGACAACCCCATCGTAAGTGCCTGCGCTGTGTGCCTGCTGGGCGCAGGATGCGTTGTTGTCATGATGATTCCGGCCTGCTAGTTTCTAAATTCCAAGGAAGGACAGCTGGTCCACCCGCTGGGCGCCAGCATGGCACAGCACAGCAGGCAGGCGGTTGCCTGCCAGCACACATGCGATCTTCTGTCTTTGCCGCCTCCCATGCCTCCTGCACTTCCAGGCCTGGCCGCCCCCCTCCCAGCCTGCACCAACTTCTGACACATATGCCGCATGCCGTCACGCTCCTCTGCCCACAATCCCCGTCTCCCTGCCTGCACTCAAGCTTCAACTCTTACCTGCCACTGTCTCCCCGCCCCACGTCTTCTGCCTTATACATATGCTGTTCCCGACCCCTGCTCAGGCCCACTCAGGCATCCCCAACCCTGCACCGCACCCTGCCCACTACCTTGCACTGGGTGACAGCGACTTGTAATGTGTGCCGACCACTCTCCCGTCCCAAGTACTGCCAAGTCTACAGTACTGCCTACGCTTTTGCTCCTCCTTCCCCCTCCCCCCTCTCTTCAGTTTACAGATGACGACGAGCGGTGGGGCCCGCCCTTGGAGGCCCGCGGGATCAACCACATTGCCATTGGGTGCTGGGACCACGAGGCCATCTGCAGGTGAGGCAGGGCAGCGTCATGGCAGCTTCAGGGGGTGGTGGCGCTAGCTGGGGCGTAGAGGCAGGGCAGTGTCAAGGCGTGGTGTGCTAGTGCTGTCTGTGTGGCGTCGTGGGAGGGCAGGGCAGGATGTGTGGGCACAATGCATGAGCTTACGGCCCTTCCTCATGCAGACAGTGCGTGCCTCTTCTGTGCACAGAGGCGCTGGGCCATCGGCATCCTATGCCTGCCAGCCTACCTTTAGAGGAGCGCCTCCTGCTTGGCGCTGCCTCCCGCTGCTCCTCTTGCTGCCCTCCCGCACCCCACCCTGTGCAGCCTTGCAACCTTGGCCAGCTCTATCCCCAGGAGTACATTGTAGTCTGAAACTTTGTGAATTTACGTCCAGGCGTCTGTGTCGCACTCGTTTGTGGGATTCAGACTGCACCCCTCCCCCAGCAAAGCATACGCGCGCAGGTTTTGGACCAAGGTGATGGGCTTCAAGAAGATGGAGCGACCTGACCTGGGCTTCCCAGGCAAGGAGGGAGGGAAGGGTCGAGCGGGGTGGAGGAAGTGGTGGAAGAAGGGAGAGAGGGATTAAGAGGGAGGGGGAGAGGGAGGGAGAGGGGGAGAGGGAGGGAGAGGGGGCAGAAGGAGGGAGGGCAGGAGTGATGCAGGGGAAGAGGGCGGGAGGGGTGCCTGCTGCTGGCTGCTGCGCTTGACTGTGCGTGAGCTGGGCCACAGCGTAGCATGGCGCGCACAGCATGGCATGCACACTGCTTCCTTTGCCACACCAGGACCATTTTTTCTCTCTCCTTCCCTCCTGCACACACCTCTACCTACAGCCTGTTCTGCCTCTATCTGCCTCGCCGCCTCTGCCTCCCGCCCTCCCCCCTGGTGGTATGCTTACCGCGCCTCCTCCTCTCCCCCGCCCGCTGGCAGGCTACTGGCTGCAGGGGGCGGGCGTGACGCTGCACATCATACAGCACGACCCAACTGTGCCCCGCCGCCAGCGGGACTGGAAGGTGGGTGGGCGTGGGGCAGGGGCAGGGGCAGGGGCAGACGTGCGCCCGCTTTTGGCACCAGACCTTTCGGCCTTCCCCCCATCTCCCGCGCACTCCCTTCCTGCGGCTCACTTGCGCGCTCTCTGGCGTGCCGTCAAGCGCTGGTCGCGCGAGCAACCCTGGCTTGTGGGTGATGCCGACGTCTCAAGGCTGTGCCCACAAGGTGGCTACTACACGTGGCTTCTGGGCCGGAACTTTGAGACGTCGGCATCACCCCCCGCCAGGGTTGCTCGCCCTTCGAGCGCAAGAAGGCACGCCAGTGAGCGCGCAAGTGAGCCGCAGGTACGGGGTGTGGGGGAGATGGGGGGAGAGGCGCCAGGTCTAGTGGTGTAGAGGTATAGTGCAGATTTCGGGCGGCGCTGTTTGAAGGGGCAGCCTGGGTGGTGTGCATGAGGCTTTCGGCGCGAATCCTGGAGCGGATCCTGGAGCGGAGCCTTGGGTGCGTCTCTATATAAGCAAGCACACTCGGTGCTCCCAATCTGGTGTGAAAGGGGCAGCCTTGGTGCCGACGCATGCTACCCACCAAGGCTGCCCCCTTGAAAAGTGCCTCCCACATACGCCCGTGGCGGGTGTGCCTGCCTATTGGAAAGGGGAGCAATGGGATTGAGGGGTGAGGGGTGAACCCGCCCGGCGCTGCTGTTGCGCCACAAGGCCCTGCAGCCAGGCAAGCCCTAGCCGCACACGCCTGCTCTGGTTTCCCAAACCCACGGCCAAGGGCCCATGCTTCTTCTTCTTCTTCTTCTTCTTCTTCACCGCCCCAGCCGGAGGCAGCACCCCAGCCAGCAACAGGCTGCCTGCCCGGCACTAGCACAGGCCCCGCCGTGTCTCAGGGGGGGATTGTGGGCGTGCGCTCCGAGCCGGGTATCTGATTTACTGTTTAGGGTTGAGGTGCTAACAGCAGGTGAGTCGCCATGCATGTTCGCCGCTTGCTCCAGGCGCTCACTGGGTCGGTCCCCTTTGCTGCGGCGTGGTGAGCGTGGTAGGGGTCCAAGGACGCCAGCGGTGTGCGAAGCAGGGGTGGTGCCAGCCCCAGGCGCTGTGCTGCTCCCGGTGCCGCTGCGGTGCTGTCTCACCTGCTGCCAGTGCCTTCCCACCGCAAGTTGCCACCCCTGTGGGGAGGCTGGCCTCCCACCTGGGGCAATGCGGTACCGTAAGCTGCCCGTCACCGTACCGCCAGGCATGTTCTCTGTACTGCAGGAGCAGTTTGTTGGGGAGCCAGAGGCATGGATGATCCGCAGGAACAGCCACGTGGTGAGCGGTACTATCAGTAATTTGGCAGCTGGACCGGCCTTGGTGTGAGTGGTACCACTACTAGGACGACACGGCGGCAGCCCGCCAGCCGGCACGGGCTGCAGTGACGGCTACAGCAATACAGCTGCCGTGCCCGCCCATAACTGCCCAGCCTCAGTCTGCCCAGCCTGTGTGTGTGAGCAGGAGTGTATTGCAGAGTGGCCCCTGCTTCCATCCTTTCCTGTGCGTGTGCCCCTCCCATGCTAACCAACCGCTTCTGTCTCCCAGCCCCTCCTCCCACCACTCGCCCACCCACCCACCTCTTACCCCACCCACCACTTCCCGTCCTCCGCCAGCCAACTGTCGTGCCGGTTGTAGGATAGGGAACAGCGCACACTGCGGTCGCCCAGCCCACCGTTGCCGTCTTACCTGCACCCCACTTTCAGGCGTTTGATGTGCTGGATATTGATGCGGCTGAGCGCGCGCTGAGGCGCCATGGGGTGGAGTTCTCCAAACACGTGCTGCCAGGTGCGGCGGTGAGAAGGCGGCCAACACAGGTGGCCATTCGGTTGGAGGCTGGGGCAGCGCTGCCTGACGTTTGCACTGCACCCAAGCTGCGCCCTGCCTGCAAACCGTCTCTCCCCGCCCCTGCTCTCCCGCTCACACCGGTATGCACCCGCCGGTCGGCCCGCCCGACCGCCCCCCTGCAGGCGAGGGCACCCAGCAGCTCTTCATGTACGACCCTGAAGGTGGGTTTCTACAAGGTGCCAGCAACAAGCAAACTCTTGTTCTTCATCGTGTTTGAGCAAGAGATGTGCGAGCGCGCAGTGACCACTCCCGCTCCCCGCAGCCCGCCGCCCCGCAACTTCTTGCCGCCTGCATCTCAACTCATCCCGCTGGCGTGCCCGCTGCCCTCCCTGCAGGCAACGGCGTGGAGCTGAGGACGCCCTCGCCTGCCAAGGGCTGGCTGGGAGGATTGTGGTAGCAGCAAGCGCACCGGGTCTGCACACTCGGGAGCGACGTCAGCCGCGCTGCCTGTCAGCTGGCCCACACTTGTCAATGACTTGACACCAGCACTTTGTGCAGATGTCCGTCTTTGTGTGAGGGTCACAACAGGATGAAATCACGGAGGAAGGAGACTTGTAAATTCAAGTTGAGGGTAAAGGTATGGCATGTAAATTTATGGGAGCATCATGTCGGAGCAGAAGAGAGCAGGGGAACGTGGGAGCAGCAGGCGAGGGGCAGCAGGGAGGTCAAGAGTGCAGCATGGCAATTAGAGCAGGGAGCAGGGAGGCCGCGGGTACAGACGGCAGCAACGTGGTGCAAAGGAAGCAGGCATGCCAACTGCAAGCAGGGCTGGGATCCACGTCAACATTACGCTGCTGCCCTGGCTGCACAGCGTAGAGCATTGGCGGCACCACCCGGCCTACTGTGCCGCCGCCGCCGCCTTCTCTTCCTCCTCTGGCGTCTTTGACTTTTTGATGCTCAGGGCATGGATGTCTGGCATCAGCGCCGCCAGCGCCGCGTTCACCAGCTTGTGCCGGTCCAGCAGGCGCTTGCCGGCAAAGGCGGGGCTCACCACTCGCACCTCAAAGCTGGTGCCGCACCTTCGGGGGTGGGCGAGCGGGGTAGCGGGTGGCAGGGGAGGGAGGCGGGGGAGGGGAAGGGTGAGCCTTGAGACAGCGTGACAGGGCGGGTGGGCTTGCTAGGCAGGCAACTTTACTGATGCTTGAGTAACAGCCCAACCGGGGTACCTGTGTCACGTGCCTGTTGCACGGGAGGCTGCGCTGCCGCCGCCACCGCCGCCGCCGCCACTCCTCTCCGCCACCCACCGCTGCAATATTGGAAAAACTCCGCGCACATGCCATGCTCACCCTGCAATGTCTTGCACCTCCACGGACGTCGCCCCGCCCTCCAGGTTCGCCTTCAGAGCGGACTCGACATCTCCGGCGCTCACCATGCTCAGTATTGACCGCGCTACAGCTTTGATTGCTCTGCAACCCACCCGTAAATCAAAATAGGTTCACCAGGAAGGCACAAGCGCCATTTTGGCCTGCTGCGCAGCTCAGCACGAAAAAGCAGCTCAGCGCTCTCCCTTTCGATCCCTGGCAGTTCACAAGACCGCAGCGGCACCACTTAAGCTAGATCAGCACCATGGAGGGGGAAGCTCTTGAGAAAGGTGTTCCGATCGCGCGTTCTGAACAGCGCGCCGACAGCAGCGCCGGCTCGCAGGAAGACACGGAGCTGCCAGATGTGGTGGAAGAGCTGCAGGCGCTGCACCTAGAGCGCCAGCTCTCTGCGGCAAGCACCAGCAGTGCCGCGAGCGGCGGCAGCGGCGGCACCGCAGGCGGCACTGCAGCACTGTTTGAGGAGGTGAGAGGTAAAGCTATGTGCTGGATGCTGCGCAGTTGCGTGGGATGAACAGCAGGCAAGCACACTACAGCCTTGAATGTAGCATGACATTCTTGTTGTGCACTGCAGGATGAGGTTGAGCTGGCGCCTGCCGCTGCGCCCAGTGCCACCGCCGCGCCCGAGGAGCACGAGCAGCAGCAGCGTGAGCAGCAGCAGCAGCAGCTGGCAGCGCTGCGCAGCGCGCAGGCCGCCACAGCGACCCAGGCAGCAGCGACCCAGGCAGCAGCAGAAGCAGCAGCAGCAGCAGGTGTGCAACCCGCCGCCAGTGGGCGAGTCGGGGGCCCGTCCTCTGCCGGCTCTGCTGCTTCCGCTGCCCCAGCCGAGGCAGAGCTGAGTGCGCACCCCAAGCACGTGTTTGTGTTCAGCACAGCTGGCAAGCCGATCTTCAGCTACCGGGGGGACGAGGGCCGGCTGGCGGGGCTGATGGCAACAGCCGAGGCGATTCTGTCGGTGGCACACAGCAAGGGGCACACACTCAAGTCTGTCCGGTGGGTGGGGGGCAGGGGAAGGGGAGGGGGATATGATAGGGTAGGAGAAAGGGCGGTCGCCGCCATGTGCATTGTAAAGGCAGGCGGGCAGGGCAGGGCAGGGCAGGGCAGAGCAGGGCAGGGCAGGGCAGGGCAGGGCAGGCAGGCGGTAGGACAGGCACGCAGGCAGAGCAGGATACGGCATGGCGGCATGCAGGTAGGGCTAGCTAGGGGGAGGTCATGTGGGGACGCGTGGTCAGGGCGACGGCACGGGGGCAATGACACAGTGCAGCTCCCTGCCAGCCAGCCAGCCGACCTGCAGCTTCATCCCTGCCCCAATCTCAATGCTCCCTGCCGCCCTGCCTGCCTGCCTGCCTGCCTGCCACCCTGCCTGCCTGCCTGCTCGCAGGGCCGGCAACCACGTGTTTGTTTTTCTGGAGCGGCCCCCGCTGTGCCTGGTGGGGGTGTCGGCGCTGGCTGAGCCGCCAGCGGTACTGCGCATGCAGGTGGCTGGGAACGAGGTGGTGGGCTGCGGTGCCAGGCAGTGCTTGCAACCTGTGGGAGCAGCGGCTGAGCAGCTGGGGGGCGTGGGCCCACATTGCACAGGCTCATGCCAAGGCAGCTGGTGTTCAGCGGGGTGCGGCACCGCCCTGTGGGCCTGACCGCAGCCCTGCTGGCATGATGTGGACAGGCAGCACATGCAGCAGACCACCGGTGCCAGAGCACAGCCCTCACTGACCGCATGACGTCAGCCAACCACCTGACGCTGCTGGCTGCTCCCCCACACCCTCCCACCCTGCCCCTGCAGCTGACGCTGGTGCACGGCCAGATTGTGTCGCTGCTCACCTCCACCGCCCTGCACGCCATGTTTGCACGCAACCCGGGCTACGATGCACGCAACCTGCTAGGTGGGTGGGGCGAGCACTGGGGCTGCCAGGTGTGGGACATTGTAGGATGAGCGGGGCGCGGGGCGGGTGGGAAGAAGGGTGGGTTGGGTTGGGGTGCTGTGGTGATGGAGCCGATGCATGCGGGCGGCCACCCAAACTTAGGAAAGTGGGGTGGGATGGGCCTGGATTTTTAGATAATTGGGGCCGCCAGGAAGTGTCAGACAGACATGTGAGAGCTGCATGTTTGCACGCAACCCCTGCCTGATGCGCACTCGCCTGCTGGGTGAGCGGGCATGCAAGGTGGGGGGGGCAGGGCAGCAGGCTTCGTTTTTCCCGGCCGCACAAACAACCTCAGCTGCTTCTCCCTTCTTCTGCCCTCTCCTTGTGCTGCAGGCGGGTCTGAGGGCATGCTGAGCATGCTGATCGATTCCTTCACCGCCACCCCCGCTTGCCTGCTGGGAGCATACCCCTCCCTGCCCCTGCTGGGCGGCGTGCGCCAGGCCCTGGCCACCGCACTGGCGGTTGCGGTCAAGGTGAGATACTGTGGGGGGAAGGGAGACACTGTGGGGGAAAGGGATGCTGTGGGGGGCAGGGGGTGGTTTCACTTCCCTACTGGCAGGCTCGTCCCTGGCTGCCGCTGCTAGGTGGCGTGCGCCAGGCGCTGGCAACAGCACTGGCGGCCGCGGTCAAGGTGGGGCATGGTGATGTGGGCAGGCAGGCATCAGTTGTCCCCTCTGCCTGCCAGCCTGGCTGGCGGTGTGTGCCAGAATGGCTGTGCAGACCTGTGTTACAAGAGCTTGTCTGGGCAAGCCCCATCCACCCCTCTTTCCTAGGCCTGCCTGCCTGCCTGCCTGCCTACCTGCCTGCTGGAGCGTACGAAGACGAGTCCCGCCTGCCTCTTTCACTTTTGTCCCTCCTGAGTGCGCCTCCCTCCCTTCCCGGGGCCCCGGCTGACCCAGCGCCCGGGCGTGGCCTCGCAGACGGAGAAAACGGGGTAGCCTAGGCTAATCCCCCCTGCCTTTCCCTTTCCCTTTACCTCCCTCCACCCCCGGCCCCTCCCCCCTGCAGGCCACCAGCGCTGTGCACGGCCTGGTGGTGGCTGCCGGCCAGCTGGCTGCCGCCTGCCCCGCCCCCGGGGTGGCCCCTCTGCAGCAGTGGGACCTGCTGCTTCTGCTCAACCTGCTGGGTGCCAACCCCTCCTTCCGACACTCGGGGGAGGCCATGACGCCCGTCTGCCTGCCACGCTTCAACTCAGGTGGGTGGGGGCACCGCTGTGGTGGTGGTGGTGGGGTGGGGTGGAATGCTACTGTGTGGGCTGGGGCCACCTGGGGGAGTGGTTGGGGCATTTGAAAGCGGCAGCAGCAGCGGCGGTAGCCACAGCAGATTTGGCAAGGGCAGGCACTGGCGGTGGCAACAAGATTCATGGGCAGGAGACGGGTCAGAGACAGGAACTGAGTGCTATGTTGGCAACGTGCATGGCCAGGGGATGCCAGGGCAGCAGGGGCAGAGGTGGGCACTGAGGAGGCTTGCTTGAGAGGGTCACTGCCCCTGCCTTTCCTCAATCAATCCTCATTCACATTTCAAGCCCACGGGGAGCCAGCAACGTCGTCTCATGGGACAGGATGGGGGAGAGGTGTGTCGGAATGGAGTTGGTAGCATCGGAACAGAACCAACACCTCCTGCACTTCAACTGAGCCCAACATTTGCCCACATGCATGTCCTTCCCTGCCTCCGCCCTGCTCTTCCTCTGCAGCCGCCAACCTGCACGCCTACATCTCATATGCTGATGCCGCCACACAGACCGCCACAGTGCTGCTGTGCGGCGGCATGCCAGACCCCGCCGCCCTGTCAGCAGCAGCAGCGCGCATGCAGCAGCAGCTGGAAGGCATTGGGGCGCTGCAGGCGCTTGTGCAGAGCGCAGCGCAGGAGCAGCAGCAGCAGCTTGGCAGCAGCAGCACATCGTACGGCTGCAGAAGCAGCAGCAGCAGCGCGGCCGGCAGTGTAGGCGGTGGCCTAGCAGGCGCAGCAGGGCGCGGCAGCAGCAGCAGCGTCAACGACGGAAGCAGCGGCGCGCTCTTGGCAGTGCCCAACTTGCCGCCGGCAGCAGGCGGCGGCTGCTTTGGCGGCACCCCGCTCCTTCATTTTGCCTACAAGCTCAGCGGGCGGCAGCAGTTTGTGATGAGCCCCTTTGGCCCGCAGCTGGTTGATGCGGGGCTGCAGCAGGTGGGTGGGGTGCAGGCAGGAGTGGTGCATGCACGGCGGGCGGGGGGTGATATGTGGGCGAGCAGGGAAGTTGGCAGGAGGTTGCTGGGCATGTAGGCGCGCAGAGACATGCATTTGATTTTATGCTCACAGTGAATGCGCCCGCCGCGTCCACCTGCCTGCAGCGGCTCGACAACCCGCATGGCGCCGCACCTGGCTGTGCGCCAGTGCATGCCTTTCCTGTGCCCACATGCCTCTTCCCCCCCTCCCCGGCTGCAGTCGCTCATCGTCGCCTACTCCCAGATGCGGGCCGCCATGTTTGAGGGTAGCAGCCTGGGCACCGGCCCCCTGCAGCGCCTGCGCTACGAGGCCCGCCCACGCTTCGTGCTGTTAGGCGCAGGTGGGCCGCCCCGCCGGGGAGTGTGCACATGTGGCCGGCTGGCTGGGGGGCAGACAGGGGTGGGGGTGGGGGCAGGCAGGCAGGCAGGCGGGCGGCTGGCAGTGAGGGCCCGCGCATGTCAGCCACTGTCACCTGCAACCCTCCTGCCCTGCTCACCCACAGACAGACAGAGCACCCGCATCACGCCCATGCACACATTCCTGCTGCTTGCCTCGCAGCATGCTGACCTGAACAGCTGCCTGCCACCCTGGGAACCAAAACGAATTTGTAACTTCAGGGTCGTGCTCTCACAAACAACAACCTTTTGACGAGGCCTGCTGCCCCTGCTGCCTCCGCTGCCCCTGCCCCTGCAGTGAGCGCCGACACCGAGCTCTACCTGGCTTGCGACCCGCTCACAGACCAGGGGGAGGCGGCGGCGGTGGCCGGCCGGCTGGGCATGTGGCTCAGCGCAAGGCACGACCAGCTGTTCAGCCTGCACTGATTGAGAATTGCCTTCCTTGTTCGGCAATGGGGCTTGAAGGCTGCAACCTGGCACGGCCTGAAGGCGGCAGCAGGCACCAGATTCACCAGGCGCGGCTCAGCACCACCACATGCCTCCCGTCTCCCTTGTAACCTTGTAAATTACCAGCACCTGAGGTCAGAACGTCATCGGTGGATGCCGGGATGAATTGTGGGCGGGAGGGATGCGTAAGCAGAAATGGCTAAGCCAAGGTGCAGGAATGCTCCAGGCGTGCCTTACTTGGGTGAAGCGTGATGGAGGCGCGGCAGCACAAAACGGCCTGGCTGGCGCAGCCCACCAGTGCCCGCATCGCACATTTCCTGTTCTTTGTTACAAACAACACTCTGATACACTCACCCCCAACCCAGTCCGATGACCTTGCTGGCTCCCCCCTGGACTTTAAGTGTAATTGATTGATTGATTGAGCACAGCCGCCTCGCCTCCGGGCGCCGAACTGGCGGGGTGGGTGGCAGCCGTGCCGCCACCACAGCGACCGCACCTGCCGCCCACTGCTGTCCTCAATTATTGCATCTATACGAGGGTTGGTTGGCGGCAGCAGAGCCCCAGGAGGCGTGCTACACGCGACCAACTGCCTGCGCCCTGGCCCTCTTGTAAGGGCGGGAGGCGGGGTGGGTGGTGGCGGTGCCGCCAGTGGAAGCCTCCTCGTCGCCACCTGCTTTGCCCGGCGGCATTTGCATGCAATGTGGCAGATAATAATAAAAAAAGCGCGCTGCAGGAGCCACTGCAGGCGCCCAACTCGGGAAGCCACCCCCTCTCCGGGTGCCGAGCTAGAGGGGTGGGTGGCAGCCGTAC
>JTEE01000128.1:121600-148194 GCA_002896455.3 Chlorella sp. ArM0029B | reverse complement strand
GGGTGGTGGCGGTGCCGCCAGTAAAAGCCTCCTCGTCGCCACCTGCTTTGCCCAGCGGCATTTGCATGCAATTTGGCAGAGAATCGCTGCAGCAGCGCGCTGCAGGAGCCACTGCAGGCGCCCAACTCGGGAAGCCACCCCCTCTCCGGGTGCCGAGCTGGCGGGGTGGGTGGCAGCCGTACGGGCCCTCTTGTTAAATGGTTAAATGCAACGGAGTCAACTCACAGTAGCCCAGCATGCCGATCCAGGTGTGCAGCCCCTTGCCCGTCAGCGCCTTGATGCAGATACTGCCTGCAGCAGATGAACAGTGGCAGCATTAGCCACACGGGCTGCGTGGAGCAGATCATGCATGCATGGAGCAGTTCATGCATGCATGAAGGACAGTAGTTGGGTTGCCAGCCATTGCCGTCAGGACTCACAGCAGCCCATTAGCCATCCTAAGCAGGTCATGCATGTAGGACTCACCGCAGCCCGGGAGGTTGTTCTTGCCCTTCTTCCAGCCCAACAGCTCGCCAATCTCGATGCGCAGCATCTGGATGGTGGTGCCCATCACCTGCAGCACCCCCTGCAGGTGCACGTTGCCTGCGCTACCGCCCTTCTCCACTGCCACCAGACCGGCCTCGCAACGCCGGTTCAGCCACGCCTCCACCTTGGGCAGCACCTCGTCAATCTCCAGATCTGCGCCGTCCCGCACAATGGTGAGGCTCACCGTAAGCAGCTTCTCACGCTTGATCACGCGCGGCTTTGCGGCCTGAGGCCGCCGCCTGTCCACGTGAGTGGGCAGCAGGCGCCGCTGCAGCGTGGGGGCGCTGTCCTCCTGCAGGCAGAGTTTGGGGCGTATGTAAGGCCTACCAAGCAGTCTGCAGCATCTGGTAGCGGTGTTTGCGCACTCATACAATACATGGGAGGGTGTGCCGTGCATGCCCACGATTGCTTTGGCGAGTCATGCATGTTCTTCGGCGGCTAGGCAGCACATTTGCATGAAGCAAACCCACCTGGCGGAAGCGGTCTGAGGGGCGGCGGCTGCGATCGCCCTTGCGCTGTGTTGGGGGCCCTTCGTCGTCTGAGTCGCTCTCGTCCTGGAGCAAAGGGACCTGCAGTCATACAGCCGATAAGTAGTAGTGTTACGATTGGCCTCTAACAGACCTGGACAAGGGGTGTTTATGCTATGCCAGCCTGCCTTCCGGTACGCCCACCCTGCCGGGCACCATCCCCCTTGCAGCAGCACATGGGCAGGCGGGCCATGTTTTACTGCACCAAGCCACCCTTCGTGGTCGCTGCCTGCATGCCTGCCTCCGGGCGCTTACCTCGTCATCTGAGTCAGAGCCATGGTCAGTCACCACAAACGAGTCTCGCCCATCGTCATCCTCACGCTCATCTGCACTGCCGCCATTGCAGCCCGCTTCCTGCACAAGGGGAGCACAAGTCAGGGCATGCCTGAGTTCCTAGCACGGCGAGGGCCGCCTGCAACAAGAGGAGCTGGGCCAGTCATGACCACGACATCAGCGCAGTCAGGGCTGCGTAATCAGCTGAACTACGGCTCACCAGGTCAAGGAACCGGCTGGGAGGGCGCCGCTTGCGGGACTGGCGGCAGACAGGCAGCGAGTCGCCGCTGCTCTCGCCCTGTGCATCGGCAGCAGGGCCCGCAGGCAGGCTGCTGCCGCTGCTGTCCTCGAGAGATGCAGCCAGGTGCACACACTCATCGTCTTGCCTGCCTTGCCGGCCTCTGCCTCGGCCCCCGCCCCTGCCGCTGCTCCTGCCCCTGCCTGGTGCACTTGGCAGGCGGCCCCTGCCACGACCACCTCGGGTGTGCATGTTGGATAGAGTACCTGACCTGCCATTCCTGCACGCCTTATACCCAAACGGAGGGGCCGCTGGCGGCCCGGAAGGAGGGCGCGGGCGGCCTGGTCCTTTTTGGGACCGCGGGCAGCGGCTGGCACTGGGGCCGCGGCATGGGCCGCGGGGCGCCTCTGTGCATAAAGACAGAGACGCGGCGCCACAATTGCACTCCTCCCCGTCCACACCAGCACAATGTCCCCCACACCTGCCACCTCCAGCGAGCCCTCCCTGCCCTCAGGGGTAAGCAAGTCTGTGGACTTTGACTTCTCAAAGGACAATGACGACGAGGTGGTGCAGCAGCCGCGACTGAGTGAGTGTACTGCTTGTGTTTGACGCCTGCGCTCCCACCGCACCTGCCCGGCACGTCATGCATTTGCAGGCCGCGTGTGGACGCAGGAGGAGCTGAACAAGGGCAACGTCTATGGCCTGACTGTTGACGCCATGAAGGCAGCGCAGAAGAAGCAGGACTTCCAGGTCCTGGACCACCAGATGGCCCTGATGAGGTCAAGCGGAAGCTGTGGCTGAAGACGCCCGTCACCAAGTACCGCGCGCTGAAGCTGCAGCTGCTGGGCTACAAGGGCGAGATGCCCACCACGATGGGGGCCTACGACGACGTTGTGGCAGACATGGTGAGACTTCCAGGGGTCTGCATGCCTGCATGCAGGGCAGACTGCAGTCGGCATCTGAATGTCACCTCAAGTTGGGCAGTCACAATCCCCGCACGGCTGGAGGCTGTCCCCCCTGATTTAAGGCAGACACATAGCATCATGTTCTTGCTTCTTCCCTATCTCACAAGTGTTCTTTCCGTGCCTTCTATGCAGACGAAGTTTGTGGTGTGCACTCCGGTGGTGAAGGGCAAGCTGCGCAGCATGGGCATCGATTGCGACTCCACCCCCGCCACCACGCCGGTGATGACGGTTGTGAACAGCGCCAGGCAGCAGGGCATCCAGGTGCCGCACGACTACCTGGAGCGCCTGCTGCGCTGAGTGGCAGCCATTGGCCTGTGTGCACAGGTTGCTGCATCACGAGGGCGGCGCTCCACAGTCGTGCCGCTTTCCTGGCTCACTATACTCATGCTCCAAAGTCGTGCCACTTTCGTGCCCCACGAACATGTTGTGTGTAGCAGTGCCCGTCCTCTGTTCACTTTACATTGACACTTTCGTGACCGACCCTCACCCCACCTTTGCAAACTTGCAACTTCAAACACACACTCTTATTTTTGCAGAAGGGGCGCCGCCGCCGCCGCTGCCTGGCCCGCCACCCGTGCCGCCGTCGCCACTGCTGCCGCGTGCCTCGCCACATGATGTAAAGGGTTCTTGCACATTAAACACAGGTGCTCGAGGTGACATACACCGTGGCCAGCAGCGCAGGCAGTGGGGCAGGGTGTTGTGAAAGAGCGGCAGGTGCCAGCAGAAGGGGCGGTGCCTGCCGCTGCCAGGTCACACTCAATGCCTCGGGCCTCGGTTCTCGCTAGTACCCGCGCACGCATGTATGCTATTTTACACGAGGTGCGTCACGCCCGCCGCAAGTGTCCGGGCCGGGGTTGGGAAGTCAGCCCGCATGTTGGTGATCATGCTTACCGACAAACTTCCGCGGGCAGGGAACCCTCGCAACACTTAATTGCAGTGCAATGCAGCGATACATAGTCACAGCGACGCCATAAATTGCGTATAGAAGGCATGACCTGCCGGCCTCTGTGACAGGTGGAATCTGGCGGGCCTATTGCAAGGGCGGGAGGCGGGGTGGGTGGTGGCGGTGCCGCCAGTAAAACCCTCCTCGTCGCCACCTGCTTTGCCCAGCGGCATTTGCATGCAATTNNNCGGTTGCCACAGGCCCCGAACCTGAAATCCACTGCTGCCCTCGATTATTGCATCTATACGAGGGTTGATTGGCGGCAGCAGAGCCCCAGGAGGCGTGCTACACGCGCCCAACTGCCTGCGCCCTGGCCCTCTTGTAAGCCCCCGCTTATGCCCCCGCTATGCCTGCTGCACCTGCTTGTGCGCCAGGTGCACCTGGTGGCTGAACCAAGGCCGCTGCTTGCGGCACGCCAGGTTGCTGTTCACGTTGGCGCTGGCCAGGCGGAAGGGCACGGTCAGCACGCCAGGCTGCTGCACAGCCGGCAGCTTCCCTCCCGTGTTGTACACCCACTCCATGAGCTCCAACCGCGCCTGCTGCACCTCGCTGTCCAGCAGCCCTGCCAGGCGGCTGCAGCAGGCGTAATCACGGTACCGCCCGCTCTGGTGGGGAGTAGTGCTGCTCCCAGCGCCGCAGCCGGCGCCTGGCGGGGCCTGGCTCTCGCCCTCAAAGGGCATCAGCGTCAGCATGCTGGGCATGCTGTGTGCCAGCTCCGGCGTCACCACGCACCCCAGGTCGACCTCAATCGCCACTGCCAACAAGGTGGGGAGCGGAAGGTTGTGTGAGTGCAAGGCCCGTTGCACATGTGCATGGCATGAACAGAGCTGGTGTCAGGTGCCGTGCATGAACATGCAGCCCCTAATGCTTCCTCACTTGGGTGTCACTGCACATGTGCTGCCCAGCGGCGCAGGCTGCCATGTGCCGTACTCACCCTTCAGGCGCTGCACCGTCAGCTCCTCCAAGTCGGGCAGCTGCACGCGCTGGTGCGCCGCCAGCCGCCACATCAGCTCGGACTCCCTCGTCAGATCGGCCACGAGCTTGCTGAGGATGTCTGAGCGTGCCTCCTTCTGCGCACAAGGAAAGGGGCACAGGAATGAGGGATTCAAGGGAGGCCAGGTGGCGTCAGGCCAGCAAACATGAGGCAGATCACTGTCAAAGACAGCGGCATGCCCCGGTGTGTGTACATGCCCAGGCAGGCCGCAATCTGTTCTCATGGCTTGAAGTGGCATTATGCAGGGCAGGTGGCGGTCTGGCCAGAAGGCCAACACAGAAGCTGACCAACCAGCAAGCAGACTGTGCGGGACGGAGGAGCACATCTCACACACCACGGCGCGCCACCCCCACGCACCACGTTCTTTGTGAAGACAGTCTGGCTCATGATGAGGCCGTTGGCTGCCAGAGTGGAGGGCGGGAAACACAGGGCAGGCCCAATGAGGCCCTCGTCATCCTTGACCAGTCGCACCTTGCACTGCAGGGAAGGACGAGAGGGTGGGTAGAGCGGGACGTCACAGGCTGCAGGCGACAAGGGTGGGTGCAACGTCCAAGGAAGGCCAAAGCACACTGACCTGTCGTAGCACCTGTCACAGAAACAAAACCGTCCCCAACCAACACCTCCCAAGCCCATGCACCTGGTGAGGCCGCTGGACGGGCAGCCGCGCCACATAGCGGAGCAGGGCAAGAGTGCTCCCGCCTGGCGTGAGGGGGCGCTGCAGATATGACAAAGGGAGTGGCAGGGACCAGTTTATGATTTGTGGCCCGCGCGTCACTCGGCTTCAGCCGAGCGGAGGCTTGCAGCAGTGCGGTTCAGGCACCGCTGAGGCAACTGGCAACCCTTATTGTCAAACACAACAGCGCCCAAAGAGTGAGTGCAATGCATCCGGAAGCTCATGCCATCCCGCCCCCCCAGCAGCTGCAGCAGGGCCCCAGCATGCCCAGCAGCATACCGAGTGGCGCCCACACAGGCGGGGGAGGGAGCTGCTGGGCAGGCTGCTGGGCAGGCTGGCAGCGCCGCGGGTGCCGATGGTGAAGGTGGGAGTGGCGCCCTGCAACATGAAGGGGCGACAGCAATTAATGAAACAGATGGGTTGCTGGGCAGCTGGCCGTGGCCTGTTGCCCCTGCGTACACCACCGAGAGCAAGCTCTGCCACGCACTGGCTGCTCACCCACCGCTGCCAGCTCGGCTGGCGGCCCACAAGAGCGAGCAGCTGACCTGCGCAGGGGCGCTTTGAGGGGCGTTGTGCGTGAATGTGCCCGTTTGCCGCTGCCGGCGGGCGGGCCTGGGCAGCTCCTCGGGTGCCACCTCATCATCCGGGGCAGGTGCGGCCCCAAACTCGTTCTCGTCAGCGTGCCGCTTACTTCCCACGCGCAGCTGCTGGCGCTGCAGCAACCCTACCGCCCCTGCCGCCTCCTGCTCTTCTGCCGCCTGCTGCTGTGGCACCCCTGCCGCCCCTCCCGCCTGCTGCTGCTGCTGCTGCTGCTGCTGCTGCTGCTGCAGCAGCATCCCTGCCGCCCCTGGCGCAGCCTGCAGGGAAGAACATTGTGTCCGGTCGACCTCAGCAGCTTGCCGATCAACTGCTGCCGTGGGAGCCGGCCGGGCACACTGCATTCACACCCTGCCCAACAAGAGCACGGGCAGGACACCATGGCCAGGCAGCCTGCAATCTGGCCAATTAACCCGCCACCAGCAATACACATGCCTCATACTGCCCCGCTTGCCTGTGCCTGCTGGCCCCGGAAGGGGTTGAACTCATGGAAGAGGTTGGTGATGTCGTCCATAGGGGTGGGTTGCCCCTGCAGCGTGGGAGGAGCGGCGACATAAGCAGCGCGGGCGGTTCAACCATGCTGGGGGAATCTCACCGAAGTTGCCAGCTCATGTCAAAGCAAGCTGCAGCTGCCAGGCAACCTCAGTTGAGCTGCAAACCTCCGCACAAGTCAGCGGGAATGTGAGTTCCCACAGGAAGCAAGGTGCCCACCTGAACTGGGGGGCCTGCTTCAGCGCCGGCAATGCCCTCATGGAAGCCGACCAGGCACGTGGCCAGCCTGGTGGGGGCTCCGCCCACGCCTGGCTCCAGGGCATCAGTGGGGGTGGGGTGGACAGGCTGTGTGGGCGCTGGGAGCTGCCCTGCGCGTGGGGAAGGAGGGCAGAGGAACGAAGGCGTGGGACATGTGGAGAGAAGGGAGGGAGGATGTTGGCGCAGTACACAACGATGTCAGCTGGACTGGGGAGGTTGGGTCATTCACGGGGGCCGACGTACAGACCTGCCAGGCTGCGCTACTGAACATACGGGCGTAGATTGGGCTCGACAGAGCAGAGCAATCCCAACCTGAAGTTCCCCCAGTACATGCAAAAAGCAGCCACGCACCTGGCGCTGCAGCCGCACTGCCCTCCCCTGCCTCTGCTGCCTGCGTGGTCGGCGGGGACTCGCTGCTGAGGGCTCCCACCACAGCGGCTGCATCAGGCAGCAGCCGAAGGGCCACCTGCGGCGACTGCTGCCGCACCAACTCGGCAACAATGTCGTTCATGAGCATGCCCGGAGGCCCCGCGCCGGCAGGGGCTGCACCTGCGGCAGGGGCGCCTGTGCCCGCTGGCGCTGCTGGCGCGCTGCGCTCGTACTGCAGCACATTCCACAGCGACAGGCCTGACGCACGCGGCAGCTCGGGGGCACCTGCCAGGTCCTGCTCTGCCAGGGCAGCCGCTGCGCCAAGCAGCAAGCCTGACGGGCGCGCTGCAGCCGCTGCGCCGCCTGGCACAGCCGCTGCTGCTGCTGCGGTGCCCTCTGCTGCCGGGTAGGAGGTGAGGGTGTCGGGCAGGTTCAAGCCCAGGTTGCTGTCAGCATGTGCAGCTACTGCCGCTGCCGCTGCCGCATCCAGCTGCAGGCCTGCCAGGCCCAGGGCAGCCGCTGCCTGGCCAGCAGCCGGCACCGCAGCTGCTGCCTCAACCGCTGCTGCCGGGTAGGATGTGAGGGTGTCGGGCAGGTTCAGCCCCAGGCCAATGTCGGCATCGGGAGCCGCTGCCGCCGCTGGTGCTGCTGGCCTGGGGCCCAGCCACAGATCTGCAAATGCCAGGGCTGCCGCATGCTCGGGAGGCTGTGCCACTGCTGCTGCTGCTGCCGGCTGCCGGCGTGCAAACGCCCGGGCGGGCCTCCGCTCGGCAGCACGCGCGGCCGCTGGCGCTGGCGCTGCTGCTGCCGGCTGCAGGTGTGCAAAGGCCGGGGCAGGCACCTGCTCGGCAGCAGGCGCGGCCGCTGGCGCTGCTGCTGCGGGCTGCGGGCGTGCAATGGCTGGGGCGGGCAGCTGCTCGGCAGCAGGCACGGCCGCTGGTGGTGCTGCTGCTGCGGGCTGCGGGCGTGCAATGGCTGGGGCGGGCAGCTGCTCGGCAGCAGGCACGGCCGCTGGTGGTGCTGCTGCTGCGGGCTGCGGGTGTGCAAAGACCGGGGCTGGCAGCTGCTCGGCAGGCGGTGGTACTGGCGGTACTTGCGCTGCCGCCGGCTGCGGGCATGCAAAGGCCGGGGCGGGCAGCTGCTCGGCAGGCGGTGGTACTGGCGCTGCTGCCGGCTGCGGGGGTACAAAGGCCGGGGCTGGCAGCTGTGCGGCAGGCGGTGCCGCTGCTGCTGCGGCTGCCGGCTGCGGGCATGCAAAGGCCGGAGCAGGCAGCTGCTCAGGAGCTGGGGCGGCTTCAGCGGCAGCGCCGCCATCCTGGCAGTGCTGCACAGCTGGCGCCTGGTCCGCAGCTGGTGCGGCAGCTGCGGCAGCTGCTACTGCATCCCTGCCCTGCTGCTGCTGCTGCTCTGCCGGCGCCTCAGCCTCAGCGGGCATGTCCGCCTCAATTGGCAGCCCCATGCGCTGCAGCTGCAGGCGGCCCTGCACCGCTGCCAGCGCAGCAGTGACCTGGCTGATGAAGAGCTTGTCTGCCGGGATGACACCCGCGCCGTGCTGCACCGTTGCCCGCATGGCTGCCCGTGCCGCGTCGGACAAGCAGTTGAGGTGCAGGTTGTGCTGCTCCATCTCGTGGGAGAAGCCGTAGGCCTCGGCGGTGGCGGTGCGCGCGTCAAAGTGGGTTTGAGCAATGAGGTAGCAGGCAGCCACCCCAGCTACCGTCGTGAGCGCCAGGTCTGGAAAGTGGGAAGGGAGGGGCACGTGCAGGAAGGGGGGGGGAGGTTTCAGTCGAAAGGCAAACGTGTGGGGGGTGGATGCCAGGGGGCAGAAGACAAGATGCGATGGGAAGCATGTGGTTCAGTCCTGCCTCCTATACTTATGGCAGCGTGCAGCCCTGCACCGCAACTCTCATCCTTGCCCAGCCGCACCAGCCCAACCCATCCTGCTGCACTCACCCTCATCCCCGGACTCTGCCGCCCGCAGCATCATCTCCTCCCCCTCCACCATGACGGCGGATGCCACAGCGCACACGGCCTGCACCTCCATAAACCCCGCCTGCACCGCTGTCATCCCCTCCACCAGCGCCCGCTTGCTCTCCCCGCTGAGCCCGCCAAAGCGCATGGCGGGCAGCAGCTGGACGAGGATGAAGTCAGCCAGCGGGCGTGCCGTGGCTGGCACCTGGACGCCGTGCCACAGCGCCCCAAAGCTGGCCATGAGAGCCTGCTTCACAGCTGGCAGCAGATCGTCTATCAGCGCCAGCAGGGAAGCGTGCCCGCGTGCCACGTCGCCTGGGGAAGGGGAGAAGGGAAGGGAACAGGGAAGCAGCAAAGCGAGAGCATGTAGGGGTGTGATGCGGCGCAGGGGAAGGGCGAGATGCATGGCAGCTTTGCGCTGCGGTGTGCATCGTCCAGAGTAGCAGAGCAGGCTAGCAGTCCAGCTCTCTCATGCTGGGCAGGGCAACATCAGAAGGCAGCAGACTCGAGCAGGGAGGTGCGGCGACACTTGCGCTGGCAGTGCGACACGCCGCTGCCACAGCTTCTTCTCTGCCAGGTCAGCAGCCCCCATGCTGCCTGCCCGACTCAATCTCACATGCGGCTTGCGCTGCGTGCTTGCAGCGGTCCTCAGGGTCCACCTTGGTCGACCGGGCGTACGCAAAGAAGGGCGCAAAGTGCGACATCAGCGGTGCAGCATCCGTGGCGCTGCCCTGCAGGGCGGCCAGGGATGGGTGGGAGGGAGAGAGATGTGGGGTGGGTGAGGGTGCAGCGCTGGTCGTGGAAGCAAGAGTCGGGTGCAGGGACCAGCACAGCATGCATAGCAGCGCCTGAGTGCAGGGACCAGCACAGCATGCATAGCAGCGCCCGAGTGCCGGGCTGACACACACACAGCGGTGGATAGGGAAGCTTGGGTGCTGCTCTACCAGCAGGAGCACATTCATCTCAACCCAGCCCAGCCCAGGCAGCTCAGACGTTCCAGGCAAGCAGCACTCACAGCGTGCTGGAAGGCCAGGTACTTGACAGGCGTGGGCGTGTGAGGAATGGTTGCCATGCGGCTCTCAAACTCGCTGCAGGGGCAGCAGGGGCGGGCAGGTGAAGACAGGGTTGGGAAAGGCCAGGGGGCGAGGCAGCCTGGAAGCAAGGGCATGGTCGACTGAAGGTGTGTGTGCCCCAAAGCGCTGCGTCCATGCACAGATTCTGCTGGCAGCATGCCGACGGTCACAAACAGGAGGCGGGCAAGCCAGGGCGGCAGGCAGGCTCACCAGGGCAGCAGCACCTCGGGCATGGTCACATTGGCCAGCACCTGGTTGTTGTCGGGGGGCTGCAGCAGGGGGAGGCTCACAGCAGGAGTGGGGAAGAAGCGAGCCAGGCAAGACACCTCGAGGGTAGAAAGCGTGAGCAAGCCACAGCACCCCAGCAGGCATGGGCAGGCAGGACATTTAAACGACAGCTCTGGCCCTTTTGACACACCCTGCTGCTTCCCCAGCCTCTTTGCCTGCTCTAACCTGCACGCGCATCCCACGCATGTCCTCCATGAGGCTGCTGTAGGCTGCACTGTACATGCCGCACAGCGCCTCGCGCACAGCGCGGGGCAGGCACCGTGCGAACTGGCGGGGCCAAGGTGGGGTGCAGGGGGAGGCAAGTTGATTCAGCGCAAAAGGGGCAGCTGGGCAAAGAGCGGACATGTGTGTTGGTGAAAATGAGATGCGGGGGTGCTCGACGGCAGATCAAAGCAGGTCATGCCAAAAGTGGCATTCAACCATGAAATGGACTGCATACGGCATCACAGCACAGCACAGCGCTGCGACGTTGCTCCTGCAGAGCATGCCCCACCTGTGACTGAGACAGCCCTGCCATCATCTGCACAGAAGCATACTCAGCCAGGAACGCCTCCTGCAACGTATGCCATG
This sequence comes from Chlorella sp. ArM0029B, assembly GCA_002896455.3. Classification (NCBI taxonomy): domain Eukaryota; kingdom Viridiplantae; phylum Chlorophyta; class Trebouxiophyceae; order Chlorellales; family Chlorellaceae; genus Chlorella; species Chlorella sp. ArM0029B. The sequence goes on along the minus strand of JTEE01000128.1, from coordinate 137,441 downwards.
TGGAGAAAGGGATTGGGTGAGCCGGATCATCAAAGGAGGCATGTCAAGGCAAAGCATGGCAAGGCAAAGCCAAGCAGGGCGCCCCAAAGCACCGGGCCAACCTGTGCAGGCTAGTCCCCCTCAAGGCAAGCAGCAGGCACAGCAGGCACAGCAGGCTGAGCTGGAAACAGCCCCAGCCCAATCGCTTCACTGCTCAACTCCAACCCATCCACCCACCTTCTTGCTCTCGTGCAGGATGTGGGTCACCGCTGTCCAGCCCGCCAGCTTGCAGAGGATGTCCCAGTCAGCGCGCAGCTCTGGCGCCAGCGCCAACATGACCGCCCACATGACCTGCTGCACAATCCTGATCTGCGGGGAGGGAAATGAGCAAGGAAAGCGTCCCACTGCCGGGCAGATCAACAGGCTTGACATGGCAGGAACATGGAAAAGGAACACAAGGCACACACACTCTCAGGCAGTTCAACAGTCTGGCAGTTCTTTGGACAGCCCCCTACCTGTGCTTGTGCAACTGCTGGGTGCCGCACTGGCACTTAGCTGGGTCAGCCGCTTTGCAGAGATGTTCCCAGCTTGTCCCATCCCACCCTGTGGCCCACAGACCCCACAGCCGGCTCACCCGGAAAGTCACTCGCCCCCGCGTCTCGCCGTCCGCCCACAGCACCTCCCCACACACCACCATCTCGAAGAACATTGGCGACCACCGTGGGTGAGGCTTGGGCACTGCACACAGCACGGCCATAGCATTGGGAACAAAGGGGGCACAATGAGTGGCAGAGCTGGTAGTGCTGCTTTTTGAGCGAGTGCAGCGCACGAGCACCTTGCATGCGGGCCCCTGAAGACGACACAGCACTGCTCCAACACAACTGGCTGGCACTCCCACACCTTACTTGCAGGCACAATGCGCTTGCCCCGCCGGCAGGCACTCTCCCTCTGCCCCTTTCTAGGTGACTACACAAACATCCGCCCTCTCAACTGCTCACTACACTCTGCACCCACCCTGGAAGGCAAACTGCTTGTTCAAGCTCAGCTGCAGCAGCATGAATGCGGTTGCCGGCGCATCCGTCATGCGGTGGACTGACTGGAACATGTCCACCTCAGGTGTCTGAGCCAGGTTATTGCCGGGCCTGCCAGGGCTGCATTTCACAAGGACAGGGCGTGGCAGGAAGTGCATGAGCATGTGACTTTGGATGGGTGCGTCCACAGCACCCCAGCCTGGGATGCAGCAGCGTGCAGCTGCCACGTAGCACCCAGCAGCTTCCAGCAGCTTCACATTTACTAGTGTGGGGCACAGCTCTCCACAGCCCACAAGCGCATCATCCGGGGGTGCTGACAGCACGCAGCTTCCTGCGTAACACACAACAGCTTCCCAGCAACTTCTTACTTTGGACACATCGCCTCACATCCCACAGCGTGCCAGCCTGGAATGAAGACAGCATGCAGATTCGCACGTGCACAATAGCTTCCAAGCGACTCCCCACATTGGACACCCCAAATGCGCACCAGCCCGGGGTGCTGACAGCACGCAGCTTCCCGCGTAGCATACAACAGCTTCCCAGCAACTTCCCACATTGGACACAGCTCCCACATCCCACAGCGCACCAGCCTACGATGTAGGGCAGCCCGTGCTCGCGTAGCCGCGCCAGGCCGCCGTCTCCCACCCAGAGCGTGATGAGCGCCCCGATGCATTTTCTGTCGTACTGATGAAAGGGGAGCAAGGGAGGAAGCGGCAGAGACAAGTAAAAGTTCAGGAACAGGAAAAAAAAACTGGATAGAGCCAACCTAGTTTGGCACTGCATGGCAGCATTTTGGGCGGACAGCAGTCCAAGGAGCACCGCCAGGTGGCGCAGGTCCTCGGAACAGAGGCAGGCAGCACCGTGGGTGCTGTAGCAGATGTCAATCTCAGTGCGGCACACCGCTTTATGCCCTTCGCTGCCCCCCACGATTGCAAATAATGGAAGAAAGTACAGGCCGTGGTGTCAATTAATAGTACCATGCAAACCAGGCCACTGCCAAGTGCCCCCGCCGTGCTCCCTAACATTGCTGAGGGGTGATGAGTCACATGCCGTGGCTTGTGTCTCCACTACACAGCTCCATCCCAAGCAGCTCACCATCATGTTGGCCAGCTTGAGGTCGTGGTGGACAAGGCGTGCCTTGCTGAACAGCTTGAGCCGGAAGACGATCTCGTACCCCGCAGTTGTCCTCTCCATGCCGATCTTGACCTCGTACACGGTGCCGACAGCTTGCTCCCTGCTCACAAAAAGACAGCTAGGCAAGCATATGACACATCAGCCTTCCATGCCTGTGGCCTTGAAGGCATGCAGCCAGCCGCCAAGCAAGCCAAGCAAGCCAAGCAAGATCCCGTGCCACATCCAGCCCGAAAGCCCGAAAGCCAGGCAATTAGCGTCATCTCAAGGCGCACAGCGCGCCAGCCATGCAGCCAGCCATGCACCATATAAAATGCTCAGCGCACATGCACAGGCAGGCGTGGAGCTGTCAGCGTAAGTGCAGGGGACGCAGCAGCCCAGTCGCTCACCCAATGGCGGCCTGCAGGCTCGTGCCGTTCATGAAGTCGCACACGATGCAGTTTGGGAAGCCAGTGAAGTAGGCACGCATGCGGGCGAAGAAGTCGCGGTGCTTGTCCAGGGAGTAGGCAAACGCCTCCCACGTGGCCTCCTCCCGGGCCTGCTCCCGGTGGAGGCAGGTGAACAGCTTGATGGCGACATCGGAGCCGTTCCAGTGGCCTGCAGGAGGGGGAGGCCACATTCCAGGGAGCAGGGCACGAATGAGCACGGAAGCGAGGGTGGGGAGGACCTGGGCAGGTGGCATGGGAGGGAGGTGCGGCGCCGGTGCCGACACGGGCCGGGGCAGCAGGCGCCAGTGCAAGGCCTGCATCCACCCACCCGCCGACGGCAGGCGCCCCGGCCCAGCACCCAGCACCCACCTGCCGATGGCAGCTGCCCACCACCCTGCACCCACCTGCCAACGGCAGCGCTCATCCCCAACATCCAGCACCCACCTGCCGACGGCATGTGCCCCCGACCCTAAATCAGCACCCACCTGCCCTCGGCACGCGCCCAGCACCCAAAATCCAGCACCCACCTGCCCTCGGCATGCGCCCAGCACCCAAAATCCAGCACCCAAAAATCACAGTGACCCCAAGCTGGCAGCCCAAGCCGCTCACCTCGCAGAACCAGGCCATAGGCGCCCTTGCCCAGCACCCAGCCCTGGCCCGTGAGGCCCTGCGGGGCCAGGCTGCGGATTTTGGCTCCAGGCGGGGCACGCTGCACGCCTGCCTGAATCGCCTGATCCAGCTCGGGAGCACTGAGTTCCTTCACTCCAGATGACTGCGGGGAGAGGCAAAACACAGAAGATGGCCATGAGATGAGGAACAATGAGGGCCATGGGCTTACCGTGGCGGGTGGCAGGGGCACAAGCGCAGGCCGCAGCAGCGCAGCACGGGTCGAGCAGCGCGCCACGCCCTGCCTACGCTGGCCAGCGGCCCAACCAGGTGATGCTGCTCACCGGTTCAAAGACACCGGCAATGCCCAGTGAAGGGTCGGGCTTGGGGAGGTTGGGCTCCTCGCCGTCTGAGTCCAGGTCTGGAGGACTGCACTCCTCCTCCTCCTCCATCAGCTCGTCCTGCCGCTCCGCATCAGCCCCGGCTCGTGCCTGCGCAGGAGAAGGAGGAACGAGGTAAACGAAAGAAGGGCAAATTCTACCTGAATGAAGAGTGGGTGGCACACCGAGAAGGTGGTGCATGCTGAAGTCAACGGCGGGCGGCCAGGCACGCAAGGAAGGTGCGCGGCGGCGGCCCGCGCTGCAGTGCACCCAACTGGCAGCTGCCGCACACTGTTGCTCACCGCTTCAACCATGCCGACCAAGTGGTTCAAGTTCCATAGAAGAAAGCCTGTGCGAACAGGTTGAGTGGGGGAACGAGAGAAAGGGAAGTTAGCACAGGCGGCGAAGAAGTTGGGCGGGCGGCGGCAGAGGCGGCGGTGGCGGCAAGTGGTAAGTGAGCTGGGCGGGGCCGCAGCTGCACGATGCCACCACTGTCCCGTGAACGCCACGAACACTCCGGGGCCTGTCCAATGCACTCAGGGCGCGTGCGGCGTCTCGGTGAGCCTCTTCTGACCTCCGTGCGCCGCCATGGGGCCTGACGATCTGCTGCAGGGCTCCTGTGCCCACAGAGGCAACGGCTGCTCGCAGGAAGCTCCACCAGCGGGCCGGTGGCTCGGCGCCAAGCCGCAGGAGGTCCCTCGGCACAACGACTCAAACGTAGGCGCAGTGAGGAGCCCCCGGCAACCTGGATCGGCCTAGATGTGCAAAGCGCCGGATGCAGGGGCCAGCAATGCGCGTGTGCTGTGCCTGCTGCGCAGTGCCGACGGCAGGGCGGCAGGGGCGGCGGCAGGGGCGGCAGGGGCGGCGGCTTCAAGCTAGCTAGGTGCCCAGTGTACATGTTATCTGGCCATCACAACAGGCAGAGCGCTATCTGTTCCCTACAGCAAATGACCGCTGCTTCCGTCTTGCTCAGTAGTGAAAAGGTACACAATATTGATTGAGCTGCGCTCTTCCTGCCTTGCGCAAATTGCACAGGGCAACCCAAGCCAATGGATGTGAAGCTTGGTTGTAAACGCTGTTCAATCATTTTCACAGGGCCATCAAGAGAGAGCAGACGTCACATGCCCACTGAGAGCCGTCATTGGGGCTGTGCTGACCAGCAGCCAATGGCAGGCAGAGAAGGCGGCTGGCACTCGGAGTCCAAGTCCCCCTAGACACGCCGTGCTGCCGCCGCCGGCACCCTGCGCTGCAAACGACATTAACTTCCTCGCAAACCAGGGGCAGATCACAAGCACTGCTGAGAGTCGGTAGCATTGCCGCACAGTAGTGGGCAGGCGGATGCCTCTCGTTCTGCGCCACGTTCTGCGCCTCAGTCTGCCGCCTCGTAGAAGAGCAGGCTGGGCTGGATGCGCCCCGTCTCGCAGCGGCGTACCACCTCTGCCAGGCTGCCCACCCGCACCACCTTGGTGTCGTCAAACAGAGCAAACCTGCTGGGGTGGCAAGGACGTGTCATGATCAGACATGCAGTGCTGCTGCGTGTGCTTTGCCTCATGCAAAGTTTGTAAAGTACAGCAGACACCGTGGCAAGACAAATCCAAGAGCAACACAAGTGCAAAAGCTAGATATGCTATTCCCGACTGCACCGCCCCCTGCCTCCCCCGGCTGCTCCTCTACCCTCCCACTCACTCTCCCCCCAGCTCCGGCAGCGACACGAAGGCGGAGTAGTGCTGGCCGTAGTAGCAGACCAGGGAGCGCAGGTGGTAGGTGCGCCCCGCTGCCGCCTCGCAGCGGTACACCTCACCCAGCGCCAGCTGCCGGGGTGGGGTTCGATGCGGTGGGGTAGAGTGTGGAGGTGAGAAGCGAGTAGGTGATGATGGTGGCAAAGCAGCACCCACCGCACACCACGGGTCAGCTGGCTTGGCCTCACAGCCTCATGGCCTCATAATCTCATACCCTCACACCCTCATACGTTTAGCCCTCATACCCTGTCGTCCAGCGTGCGCAGCGCAGCGCCAATGTCCTCTGCCGCCTCCTCGTGTGAGGGCCACGTCAGCTGCAGGGTGAACACCTGCGGCGCACTCTGAAGGTGGTGCCGCACGGGCAGCTTGCACCCGCACCCGCCTGCACAGGGGGTGGGAGAAGGTTGTCGGCAAGTGAGCCAGTAGATAGGTGGTTGAAACGTCCCGCAGTTTGTTGTGCTGCGCAGTGCTGCGCTGGCAAGCCAGCCCCGCTGCTCACCCTGATCGGTGTCGCACGTCTTCTCCTGCGCCAGCGCAGCACCTAGGCGCTTGCCCATGGTGCTGGCACCCAGGCGGCCCAGCCGCCGCTCAGCCTGCATCCGGCCGTATGCAGCCTGCATTGCTGCCGCCTGCAGGAGGGGTGTGGAGGGGCAGAAAGGGTTCAAGTAGGTAACATGGCCTGAAAGCTGCGTGCCACACCTGGCACAATCAGGCATGGCATGTACAATTGACCCCTTCGACACGTGTTGGCGGCAGCTACCGTGCTCGGTTCATTAAACCGCCCCAGAGCACCCCAGAGCAGTCATTTGGCTAACAACTTCATTCAACCTCCCCACCTGAGTGTTGAAGAAGTACTGCGTGTACTGCTGCTGGTGGCTAGCCAGGTTGCAGGCCGAGCAGGAGACACCCTCCTCCAGTGGCAGGCCCACCAACGGCTCCACGCAGCTGGGCAGGTGCTGCGCCTGCGATAGTGTCAAGGCAGAGCAAGGTTCTGCTTAATTTTTCAGGGGCCCGTTTTGTTGGAGGAAAGAAAGTGGGTCAAGCCACCCAGAAAGGGCACATATGCTGGTGAGACAAGCAGGCCGGCTGGCCTACCACAGCGGCAAGTCAGGCAGGTGAAGCAATGTGGAGAGGAACGCCAGCCGCATGCTCTTGCCTGCGTGATGCTGTCGATGCTCTCGTAGATCGTCAGCAGCACCTCGCCCGCATCGCTCATCTCGCCTGCCAGATAGAATGCAACAGGGAGAGTTGGCTAGAGCGGAAACAGCCGGCGTGTGCGCTCACAGACTGTAGTGTGCAAGGGTAAGTGAGTAAAAGAAGGGGCATGCACGTCTCCCTTGCAAAGAGCACCAAACCTACAATCCCCCATCCCAGAGCCAAGCAACTCACCGATGCCAAACTTGCGCTCGGCGGCACTGGACAGCGCCATGCGCAGCTCAGAGGGGTCCACCACCCGCCTGCTGGCGGTGGCTGCGTCGGGTGACCGTGCAGCTGCGGCCTCCTCCTCCTGCTGCTGCAGCTGCTCAAACAGGCGGCGCAGCGCCAGCACAATCGGTTGGGCCTCGAAGAAGCGGGACGTCCAAGAGAGCACCTGTGGAGGGTGGGAGGGGTCGTCAAAAGGAACACGGAGGGGTATTAGAAACTGCATGTGCGGACAGCAAAAGCCTGCAAAGGAAAAAGCCTGCACACTTAAAGCGTGCAAAGAGGAGGGTGTGCCATGCCCGGGTGGAGGGTAGCCCGCTCGCCCTCTAAGACCACATTCCCTATACACTTTCTTGGCATGCCTGCCCCTGATTAACCCGAACTTCACCCGCCACATGGCCCAAACCATCCTCACTCTCACCAGCCGGCGGAAGGCAGCGCAGCGCCAGAGGCACTGGACGGTGACGTTGAGGAAGCAGTTATAGTCGTCCGTCTCGTTGAGCAGACCTGGCAGCTCCAACTGCTGCTCCGGGGGCTGCTCATGCTGCTGCGGCGGCGGCGCAGAGTGCCGGCGCAGCCCGCTGGGCGTGCCCTCTGCCTGCTCCCAGCCAAAGTGCAGGCCGCCAACAAGGGCGGGCAGCTCCTCCTCACCCTGTGCACCCACGAGGCTGCCTTCCCAACCGAGTGACCCCCAGCCGCCCCAGGCACCACTGCTGTCCTGCCAGGTCGCCCATGCATCTGCCAGGGGCGTCTGCCTGCCAGCCGGCAGCTGTGAGGCCGGTAGCAGAGGCCGCGGGCCCAGCTGAGCCGGAGCAGCCACCCAGGGCGCTGCTTGCCCGCCTGTTGCAGGCAGGGCAGTGGGCGCTGGCAGGGCTGCCGGGCGAGGCAGCTGCACCCCAGGCCTGGTGTCAAGCAAAGGGTTGTACTTCCTGTGAGGCCGCTGCACAGCGGTGGGGCCTGCTGGCCCGCCGGCTGCCTGCCCGCCTGCTGGCCCACCCAGCCACCCAGCCGAGGCAGAAGGGGGGTGGTGGGAGGCTGCTGCCTCCGTCTGGCGGGGCAGAGGTCTTGCCTGCATTCTGGGCTCGGGCTGCGCTGCCGGCGCAGCAGGCTTGGCTGCGCTCGCTGCGACTGCCACATGCTCCGCTGCCTCTGGTGCGGATGTGCCTGCTGCCGGCATGGCTCCATGCGCCCTGGCAGCTGCCGCCTTGGATGGCTCACCCGCCGCTCCTGCTGCCGACCCTGGTGCTGGGGTTGCTGGGTGGGGGCTGCCGCCAGCTGCTGAGGCAGCACCTGGCTGCCAGTGTGGCTGCCGCTGAGCTGGCGAGGCGCTGCCTGGCGTGGCAAGAGCGCCGGCCCTGGCGGGGCTGCCCGGCTGCATCCCTGGCGTGCACGGTCCCACCCCTGTTCCTGCGCCGGGAGGCCCCTCTCCGTGCCTGCCCGGCGTGCGGCGGCAGCTGCTTGGCACGACAGCCCATGGGCCAAGGTGTGCTGCGGCTGCGCTGGCCGGAGAAGGCTCTGCTGGGGAACGTGCAGCTGGTGCTGGAGCTCCGGGTGTGGTGGGCGGCAAACCTGCTGCGCCCCCTGCCTCAGCCTCTGCCCGCTGCTGCTGCTGCTCCTCCTCCTCATCCCCCTGCACCTGCCCTGCCAATGCGGCATCTGCAGGCCCCGCTGCCACTGCGATCTCCACCGCAGGTGCAGCGCTGGCCTGCTGCTGCTGCCGCTCCTTCCTGGCCTTGCGAGCAACGGCCTGCGGGGGCAGAGTGGGACCAGGCTTCTGGCACCGGAATGGTTCAAACACCCACATACTTTGTTGTCAGGCGATTAGCAGCAAGCACGTCAGGGGCAGCACACTGTGCAGGTGCGCTTCATAACTGTAACAGTGCACCATAGGTTCCCACAACCTGGCATTGCACACTTTATTACTGGTGCCCCCTCCACCTTCTTGTGTGCTTTGGCTGCCTTGCGCCCCGCCTGCGCCGCCTCCTCAGCCTCCTCGGCCACCAAAGCAGCAGCTGCCGCCTCGGCTGCCGCAACCGCAGCTGCAGCCTGCTCCTGCGTGTGCCGCTCCTCCTCTTGCCTGCGCTGCACAGCCTGCTGTGCTCGCATGCGCTCCTCCTCTCTAGTCTGCTCCAGGGCGGCAGCTGCCTCGCCAGGCACAGTGCTGGGCTGCCCTGCTGGGGTAGACGGCGGCAGGGAGCTGCGGCGCTCCAGCTCTTGCTTCTCTGCAGTGTGTGGATGTTGTGCAAGGGAGCAGGGTGGGGGATTAGAGAGGGCCATGTTCAGCATGGAATGCTAACCAATCATGAAGGTGGTTCAGCACAGTCAGTTGGCAGGTTGTGCAGGCTTTGTGGTGCAGCCGTGCTGCCTGTCTGTCAGCATCCCATGGTTAGCATCCGATGCTGACCATGGCGCAACCACGTACCCTGCTGCTCTGCCTCCCACGCCCAGCGCTCAGCCATGCAGTGGCGCAGCACTCCCTCCAGTAGCGGGCGGTGAACAGGCACAGTGCAGGCTTGCACCATACGCCTGCGGAAGACCAGTGGGGACTTATAAGACAATCAAGGAAATCGCAAAGAGCGCTTGCAGTCGGCCATGCCATCCTCACATCACCGTGCGCACACATGTGAGCATTGGTCTGGCATCCAGGCCTATACCTGCTGCCAGACGATCGCGTCCATGCGCCCCTCGTTCTCACCTGCGTGTCTGCAGCACTGACGTCTGCATGTCCTCCTGCACCCAGCGCAGCTGCTGGATGGTCGTCGGCACCACGGCGCGCACTGCAGCCTCATGGTGGGCCAGGGCATCCAGCAGGGTTTGCAGGGCCCCGGCCCCAGCATCCCCCGAGCTGCCAGCACGCTCCACCGTGGCCCACAGCACAGCAGCGTCGGCCTGTCGCTGTGCGTGATCTGCACCAGGATGCAGGGAGTTGACCCGGTGATCTGGTGTCACCTCAACCAGCCCTGCCGGTTCAGGCAAATGGAGCACGTCGAACAAATGCAGAGCAGGCAGGCGTCCCTCTGCTGCTCACCCGCCATCACTTGTGCTGCCTGCTTGCTCAGTGCAGCCTCATGTCTGGCCACCTTGGCATCAAAAGCAGCACTCCTGCACGCAATGCACATTTGCGACTCAGTGCGAGCGCTTTCAGGAGCACGCTCACTCAGGCAGTATGATCGCTTGAATGCTACAACAAGACCAGGTGGCAGCAGGTGCAGGCCTGGATATATCACACCACATGGTTTGATCATCTCACCCCCACAGGAGAGCGCAAGCTGCCGACCCAGCCAAGTATGACCAGAAGCCCCCATATGTTTACCTTATCTCCCTTGATTCCTGCTTGACTTGGGCATGCTCCACAACGTTGAAAAGCAGCACAACAGTCTCAGAAAGGTGTTGAACTTCTGTCAGCTCGCCATAAAGGCCTTTGCAAGAGGACATGGCGTCAGCGAGAGCACCCACCTCCGCTGCCTGCCCACCCTGCAGGCTAGGCAGGGCAAGACGAGGCCACAGTGAGAGCTGCCCGAACCTCTTGTGTTCCTTCGAGCATAGCAAGCATTCTGCCAGGCAGCGATACCTGGGTCTCGGCAGTGCACTGCGTGGACGCCAGCAGCTTCTCTGCGCGGGCCCGGGTGTGGTCGAAACTGGTGCATGCCACCTGCCAGGCTGCTGACAGCTGCTGCGCTGCCTCTCCTGCTACGCTCCCCTGCAGCAGTATATAAACACAACAGTAGGTGAATGCTAGGCAAAGCAGTGCAAGTGTTTGGGCATATGGGCATATGGGGTGCAGGTATAGCATTGCGGGGCACCCTGGGGCGCCGAGCCCCTGCATCGAGCCCTGCGTCCCGTACCCGAAGAATCTGCATATGGCAGAGCTCCAGGATGGCCTGGCTCCCACGGGGGCTGCACGCAGTGATTCAAGTAATGGGGATGCAGCCGAGCCATACAGGTTGGGATGCATGAGGGTTGAGACCACCAGGGAGCGCAACCCTGGCACCAGGGCATGCACCGCAGCATCCAGACAATGCTCCTTTGCAAGCGTGCTCACCAGCACTTGCCCGGGGCTGTGGGTGGCCCGGGGAACATGATGCTGGGCACGTGCCAGCTGCCGTCAGCCACGCCGGCCAGAGATGCAGCAAGGAAGCTAGCATATGTCTCCATGTGCTCTTCTGGCACGCCCGCCTGCACGGTGTGGTAACACTGTGCTCAGAAATGTGACGTTAACGGCAGCAACTTGAACGGATGTGGCCATGCAGCTTCTACAGCCAAAAGCTGAAGGCAGGTCCCCGGCTGGTTGCTACACATCTTGCAGGCACTGCCCAGGCCGCACGTGACCTCGTGCGCGCAGGCCCCACCTCGGGCTGTTCCGCGGACAGCGCAGCGGCCAGTGTTGCTGCATTGAATGTGATGTGCCCATCAGAGAGCTCCAGCGCTCGCTCCTGCTCGGCCAGCAGTGCCTGCACCCACAGTGACAGAGGAATAAACAAGCGCTGGGGTGATGGTGAGCCAAGTGGTTGCCCCTTAAGTTGCTGGCCACCGTGCACCTACAATACCGCCGCAAACTGCAGTCGGACTGCGAGCAGCAGAAACCATGCGGATACACAGCCTTTCACGCACAGACACCCTGCACATCTGCCCCCCCCACCCAGGGCTGCCACCCCTCCAGCTCAAATACCCTGTTCTCCTGTGCCTGTGGGCAACAGTGGTGCACGGGCCCGAAAGCTCCAAGGCTCAGCACATCCAGGGCACTTCACATTCTCGAATACTCTGTGCGTTTGTGCCGCCCTCGCATGTCTGCGACCCTCCGAGGTCCAATCTGTCTCTGACTTCTCCCAGCTCTGTCCCCTCAGAAAGACGACTGGAGCCCCCGCCCCACCTGTGCCCCCGCTCCCATGTCTGTCCCCTTGCAACCCCAGACCCCACGCTCACCCACCTGAGCCTCTGGTCCCAGGTCTGCCACATCCTCAAAGCTCGCCCCCACCATCCAGCAGCACAGCGTGTGCAGCGGCACCAGGGCGGTGAGAGGCAGGTCGGCCAGCCGGCGCAGGCGCTGCTGGGGCGACTCACCGGCTGCACGGGTCAGAGGCAGGCAGGGTGTTGTAACACAATTATGTTCTGCTTGGAGAAACAGGATGTTCACACCAGATTACCAACCAGCAACCACATGATGACCACGTGTGCCGCTGCACCGAGCACTCGAGCGCCCCGAAGATTTCTAACAGCGGGCACAGGGCCTCACCCTGAGGGGGCGCCTGCCCACTGAGGGTGGAGCCGAGGTACGCATGTATTGCTGTCAGCCACCTGTCGCGCGCATACCCACGCTGCTGCACCACGTGGAGCGCTCTCAGGCAGCCGTCCACCATGGCCTGCTTGGCCTGCAGTCAGAGACGGGGCGTACAGAGATTGGGGCGGGAAAACCAGGTGGCCAACTTAACTCCTTACCTTAATGCACAAGCTCCACACACACACAGGAGGTCACTGCCTTTCAAACTTTGAGCCGAGTAAAGCCAGTTTCCAACACCACAGAAGGCAAGCTGCCAGCTCACACCTGCTGGAGCACTGCCCGCCGCTGGGCTCCAGCTGCGTCCATGCCCAACTCCAGCGTAGCAAGCAGGCTGCCCCAATGGGCGCTGGCCATGAATTGCAGCGGCGTGGCGTTGGGGTGCATGCTCTGGTAGCCCACCAGCACATCATGCCTGATGTAGCGCATCGTTGTGTCCGCCGTGATGCCCTCCTGCAGTAGGGTGCCAAGGGGTTGATAGGGGAAGTCGCGCCAGCATGCACTCTGGGGTGTGGATACACGCAATGCATGCAGTGCATGCTGCATGTCAGGGCTAAAGTCGATCCATGCTCTTCCTTCCTTCTGTTACACCTCTGCATGCAAAAAATGTGGGCTCACCACTGGTGGTCGGCTCCATTCGGGCCACAGCAGCAGCTCAATGTTGTTCCCGGCCTGCCGCAGGTCGCGGTGAATCGACGCTGCCTTTGTCAGTTGCGCTGCGCTGCCAATCGCTCCTGCAGCGGCTGCCAGCAGCATCTCGCCACGCAGCATGAAGGCTAGGTCGGAATAGGTGCCCTGCAAACCAGCCAGGCCAGGTAGGGCAATCAGCAAGCATGAACAGAGCAGAAATTGGTGGAGCAGAGTGCCGGATTTGGAGCTGAGAGCTGGGCAGGCAGGCAATACACAAAGCCGATGCAGGAGCTGAGCCGGCAGGCAATGCACGGAGCACAGGTAGGAGCGGAGCGGGCAGTTGGTAACAGGGACGCTGACAAAGCACGGCGCCCCTCGGCAGTGCAGGTGTACGCACGTGGTGTGCCTGGTGGTGCTCTGCACAGGGGACGGTGCAATGGGTGGGAGGCTTTGGGTAGGGCGGATGCGAGTGAGAGAACAGCGTTACAACAAAAGCAGATGAGGACTCGCAGGCTTATCATTGATCGGGCACATGTTGGTTGAGCAGTCAAAGGCACACACGTGACACAACACTGCGCAAGCAAGAAGGCATGCATGCAGCCAGATAGCCAGACTGGAACACAGACACCCAAGCAGGTTGCCTATTATCGCGTGCACACCCACCTGTTGGCGGGCTGAGCTCCTGCACCTCTCGATCCAGCAGTGGCAGGGCCGCAGCCACCGGGTCCATCACGCCCTGCCAGGCCTGCAGAGCAAGTGAAAAGCTTTGATGGGGTCTGTGCAATGCAAACTGCATGAGGCAGCCCTGCCTGGGAGCTAGGAACATGTTGGCAATCAGCAAAAGCATGAGCACACCAGGGTGTGGCGTGCAGGCCCCGCACCTGCTTCGCTGCAGCAACTGCATCAGGCGTGGGTGTTTCTGCCTGCATTGCCAGTGGCAGTGCCGCCTTCTTCAGGGCGCTGAGAGCGGGCAGCTCCTGAGGCTTGAGTGCGGTGCGCAGGGAGCCCACTGCAGGCACGCTGTCCATGCTGCTGCCCTGCAGCTGCACCGGCTGGCTACCCAGGCTCTGCAGGCAAGGGGCAAAGGTGGATGGGAGACGGCTGGGTAATAGTGTGCTGTCAGCCGAAAAGAGAGCTTCTGGTCAGAGGATGCACACCAGCAACCAGAAGGCGTGCATATGCGCTCTGATCGGCTTGTCAAGAAAGTCCAAGGGGGCTGCCTGACCTGTGGGGGGTGCAGGTGCAGCCCTGCATTGGCCAGCCGGGCTGCCAGGGAGTCTGGGTCCTCCGGTCGTCCAAACAGGCTGCCGATCTGCAAGACCAGTGGAGGTACACACGTCTTGGTCAGTGTCAACCACACATGACACGATCTTCCCGTGGTCCGCAGAAAGCAGCCTGACAGTCTGAGCGAAGCATGCTGGCGGGCCCACCTTGCAGGCCCACTCCCCAGGGTCCAGCAGGGCCCGCTCAAACGCCGCCTCAAATTCGGGCCGGCTCAGCAGCAGCTCCAGAGTGTGCTTGCTGGTGGTGCCAGGTAGCAGGTAGGCAACGGCCGGCAGCTCGCCGCCCGCCTCCAGCAGAGCTCGCAGGGCCTGCAGGAAGGGAAATGGTTCGTTGTCAGGGGATGAACAAAACTGCAGGTTGTGATGCAACACCAGTGCTGCCTCCAGCACTGTGCCCGCTCACCTCCCGGGTGGGTGACCCCATGTGTGGCAGGACTCGCTCCACCACGTCAGCCACCCGCACTGAGCAGCCTTCCATCAGTGCCTGCACCTTGCTGGCCTGCGGGGGAGGAGTGGAGATGGATCAGGGATTCTTGGAGTTGACATGTCGAAGAAAAAGGGGTGACCTGCCAGGTGGGCGGTTGAGTCAGCAGGGGTGAGCCAGGTGGCAGGTGGACGGGTCGGGCACCAATTGCCACCAAAGCCCCCGTTCCCACCTGAAGCGGCTCTGCAGCCCCTGCTCCCGCCAGCCGGCTGAACAGGTACGCCTGGATCTGCAGAGAGGGGAGATCAGGACGGTTTAGAGGCATGTGGTGCGGTGGAAGGGCAGGCATGCGGCGCACGCAAACAGGCAGCTTGGCGGTGCCTGCCGCACACACCCTCCTCCTCGCTCTGCCCACCTTGCTGGGTGGTGCAGGGCCTGTGCTGCTCGTGCTGGATGCGCCCTGCGAGGCCTCGCCACCTGCCCCGCCCGGCCCTGCCAGCTGCATGCCGAGAAGGGGAAGAGCAGCAAAGAGGTCAGAATGGACCCGGCCCGGCGGTGCCCCTGCCGCATGCCATGAGTCTTGCCTTGGACGCACGACCTTCTCTCCACACAACCCCTCCCTCCAACAACCTGCTGCTCCACTGCTTTAGGGTGCTGCAAGCTCCTCCCTCTCACCAGCGCCTCCTCCTGTGGCGGCGGGAATTTGGCTGCCAGCTGCTCCCGCACCGCTCCACGCAGCCAGGGCTGCTGCCCAAGGCGCCACAGCAGCGAGCGGTCGCGCTCATTGTCCTGGAATGGCGAGTCGTCCAGCGGCTGCGTCTGTGCCTGAACCGCCACACTAGGGCTGCTGGTGTCAGTGGCGCTGCTGTGCTGCCCGCCGGGGGATACTGTGCCCTGCTGCCTGCTGCGCTTGGACGCAGAGAGCGTGCCTGCCAAGAGGACCCTGAACTCGCTCAGGTGTGAGGGCGGCAGCTGCGATTGTGCCGCCAGCCACGTCGCCTGGCTGGCCCGCACAGCTGCAGACACAGCCGCCGCGTATGCCCGGAACGCTGTGTCTGCGTCATGCGCCCAGGCCTGCGGGACAGGGTCCATGCCCCAGGCCAGCACAGGGTCGTAGCAGCCGCCCATCTCAAGAAGCGGGTCAAGGAACAGCAACTGCCGGCCGGCCTGCTGCCAATCCAGCCAGGCGCGCCAGCTGCGCACGCAGGCTGGGAAGGCGGGGCCGCTGCAGCCGGCGGTCAGCTGCCAGAGCTCCGAGGCCAGGCGCAGCAGGGTGAGGCTGCCGTGCCGCACGGCGAGCAGCGCTGCCTCGGCCTGCGCCGTGCACAGCATGCGCAGCACGCGCTGGCGGCAGGCAGGGCTGTCATCCCCCGCCAGAGCTGCCGCTGCCGCTGCTTCTACTTGAAGCTTGATCCTCAGGATGCGCAGCGGGGCCAGGTGCTGCGTGCCGGCGGCACCGCGAGACGGGGCTTCGCGGGGGCTGGCAGACGCGGCAGCACTGCCTCCGGAGCTG